>CM052809.1:73011004-73051375 GCA_028533885.1 Nasua narica | reverse complement strand
CCCTTGCCCAGGGAGGGGCCAAGCAATTCACTCAGGTTCTCTCTCAGGAGTCTTTGTTCCCTTAGCGCTTTCCGTACCGCCCTGGAGACCGGGAATGCAAATGGCGGCTCCCAGTCTCTGCGGAGGAGCTGAGCGCTGGAGTCCCTGCTCCTCAGCGTGCCCTCAGCGGAAAGCAGTCAATCACTCCCATCTCCAGGGTCCGCACAAGCTCTGAGCTCAGCCACCGGTGGCAGCACGCCTCTATCTCTGGCGCACGGCCCCGTCTGGAGTCTCCAAACCCAGCAGATTCCTGCTGCGCACTGCCGCGCTGCTCCTCCCCAAGGAGGAAGGAGGGTGTCTCTCCAGAATGCCTTGTGTGGTCCCCGCTTGAACGGCCGCGGCCACGGTCTAGGGTAAGCCCCAGCTGAAAACGCACTGCGCGGCTCTTTCTCTGCTGGCTTCTCCGCCCTGATATCTGGGAGCTCTGCTGCACTCAGACACCCCCGGTCTCTTTATGATCTCACGGGTCCTGAAACCACTCAGTTCCTGCGAGGACCAGACCTCTGATCTAGCCTCTGGAGCAATGTCCCTTAGCGGAGCAGACTCACTGTTCCCGCGAGGGCTAAATCCCCCACTTAGCCTCTGGAGTGATGTCCCTCAGTGGAGCAGACTCTAAAAGTTCCGATTTTGTGCTCCACGGCTCTGCAGCTGCAGGGAGCCGGCCCCTCCCCCGCGGTCTTTCTTTCCGTCGCTTTGGAATCACTTTTCCCAACGTCCTACCTTTCCGAAGGTGGTCGATTTTCTGCTCCTAGAATTGCTCTTCTTCCTCTCTTCTCTCTCCTGTTGAGTATGCTGGCTTTTAGAATGATTTATTAACTATCTAGATGAACTTCTGGGATCCGACTCTATCTCAACCTCCTACTTCTCCGCCATCTTGCTCCTCTATCGATTACTACAGTTTTGTACTATAACTTGAAATCTGGAATTATGACTTCGTTTCCCAGGATTATTTGTCTTTTCTGGTTCCATAAAATTATGGTAGTATTTGTTTTAGTTTTGTGAAAAATGCTCTTGGTATTTTGTTAGAGATTGAATTATACCTGTAGGTTTCGGTGGGTGATATTGATGTTTTAACAATGTTCTTCCAATCCATGAGCATGGAATATCTTTGCTTTTTTTTATGTCATCTCATATTTCTTTCATCAGCGTTTACAATTTTCAATGTATAGGTTTTTCACTTCCTGGGTTAAGTTTGTTCCTACGTATTTTATTCTTTTTCATGTGATTGTAAATCGTGTTTTTTAAAATTCTGTGACTTTGTTGTTAGTGTATATAAATACTACTGACTTCTGGGTATTAATTTTGTATCCTGCCACTTTATTGAATTTTTTTATTACTTACAGTAGGTTCTTGGTGGACTATTCAGGATTTTCTATGTGTAGTATCCTGTCATCAGCACATAATAACAGTTCAGATTCTTCATTACCCATATGGGTGCCTCTTAATTCTTCTTCTTGTCTTATTGCTGTGGCTAGAGCTTAAAGTAATATGTTGAATAAAAATGGTGAGAGTGGACATTCTTGTCTTGTTTCAGAACTTAGAGGAAAAGTTCTATTTTTCAATTTTGTGGATAATATTACCTGCATGTTTTCTGTATATGGCCTTTATTATGTTGAGGTATGTTACCCCAGACTTCATTTTGTCGAGAGTTTTTATCATGAATGCATATTAAATCTTATCATATGCTTTTTCTGCATTTATTGAGATGATTATGTGATTTTAATTTTTCATTTTGCTGATGTGGTATATGATGTTGATTGATTTGTGTGTATTGAACTGTTCTTACATCCCAGGCATAAATCCCAGCAGATAGGAATGATCTTTTTAATGTATTGTATACAATTGACTACTATTTTGTTGAGGATTTTTGCATCTACAGTTATAAGGGATATTGGTCTGTAGTTTTCTTTTTGGTGGTGTATTTTCCTGATTTTGGTAATAGTAATACTGGCCTCATAAAATGTATTTGAGAGGTTTCCTTCCTCTTTGAGAGGAATAGGTTTGAGAGAAATACGTATTAATACTTCTTTAACTCTTCTTTAAATGTCTGGTAGAATTCACTTGCAAATCCATCTGGTCCTGGTATTATTTTTTAGTTTTTTTTTTAATTTTTAAAAGGTTTTTAATTTTATTTTTTTATTACCAATTCACTTTCGTTACTTGTATTGGTATATTCAAATTTTCTATTTCTTCCTGGTTCAGTTTGGGAAGATTGATTGTTTCTAAGAATTGATCCATTCCTTCCAGATTGATCAGTTTGTTGGCATATAATTTTCCATAGTATTGTATTATAATCCTTTGTATTTCTGTGGTATCAGTTGTTACTTCTTTTCTCTCCTTTCTCATTTTATTTCTTTGGATTTTTTTCCTCTTTTTTCTTGATGAGTCTGGCTTAGGGTTTACCAATTTTGTTTACTGTTTCAAAGAATCTGCTCTTCATTTCATTGATTTTTTTTCCATTTCTTTAAGTCTTTACATCATTTATTTCTACTTTGATTTTATTATTTTCTTGCTTCTACTCACCTTGGGCTTTGTGTCTTTTTTCTAATTCCTTTAAGGGTAAGGTTAGATTGCTTATTTGCTTTTTTTCTTGTTTCTTGACGTAGACTTGTATGGTTTATGCTTTCCTCTTAGAACTGCTTTCACTGTGTCCCAGTGATTTTAGACTGTTGTTCTTTCATTTTCATTTATCTCTCTATATTTTTTAATTTCTTCGATTGCTTCATTGACCCCTTGGTTGTTTAGTATACTCTTTTCAGTTTTCACATGTTTGTGTTTTTTCCAGTTTTTTTTTTTTCCTTGTGATTTCTAGTTTCATACCATTGTGGTCAGAACAGATGCATGGTATGATTTCAATTAGTTATTGAGGTTTGTTTTATAGTTTCATATGTTATCTACTCTGGATATTGTTCTATATGCACTTGAAAAGAATGTATAGTCTCTTGTTTTTGGACATATATATCTGTTATGTCCATTTGGTCCAAAATTATTCAGACTGTTTACTTACTGATTTTCTTTCTGGATTTTCTATCTATTGATGTAAGTGAAGTGTTAAAATTACTTACTATTATAGTATTACCATCAATTTCTCTTTTTATGTCCATTAATATTTGTTTTATGTATTTAGGTGCTCCAATGTTGGGTAGGCATTTATAATGTTATATCTGCTTGTTGGATTTATCCTTTTATGTTTATGTAATAACCTTCTTTGTCTCTTGCGATACTCCTTATTTTAAAGTCTATTTTATCTGAGGTAAGTATTGCTGCTCTGTTTTTTTTTCTACTTCCATTTGCATGATAAATGCTTTTTCATTCCTTCACTTTTAGTAGTCTATGTACTTCTTTAGGTATGAGGTGAGTCTCTTGTAGGCACATAGAGATGGGTCTTATTTCTTCTTCTTCTTTTTTTTTTTTTAGCATTCTGCCACTCTTTTGATTGGCACTTAGTCCATTTACATTTAAAGTAATTATTGATAGGTGTGTACTTACTGCCATTTTAAAAATTTGTTTCCTGGTTATGTGTTTTTTTTTCTTCTTCTTCTTCTCTTTCTTTGTGGTTGATAAGTATCTGTAGTTGCTTATTTGGCTTTGTTTCACTTTAATTTTTTGTATATCATAGGTTTGGGGTTTGTGCTTAGCATGAGGTTCATATGTAATTTCTTATGTAAAGAGCAGTCCATATAAATTTAATGATCATTTAAGTTCAAATACATGCTAAAGAAAAAAAATAAAAAGTTTTTTTCCTTATCTTCCCATCTTCCCTTTTTACTCCCTTATTCACATTTTATATTTATATTTTTTCTTATGTCTAATTATAGCCATTTCTTTTCCAGTTACAGATGTTCCTTTGGCATTTCTTGTAAGGCTGGTTTAGTGATGATAAACTCCTTTATCTTTGGTCTAGGAAACTCTGTATCTCCTTCAAATCTAAGTGATAATCTTGCTAGGTAGAATAATCTTGGTTGTAGGTTTTTTCTTGGAGCACTTTGATTATATGGTGCTACCTTCTTCTGACCTAAAATGTTCTGCTGAAAATCAGCTAGTATTCTTAAAGGTTTTCCCTTTAGGTAACTTTTTGTTTCTTCTTTGCTGCTTTTAAGTTTTTCTCTCTTTTAACTTTGGCATTTTAATTATTATACACCATAGTGTAGACCCCTTTGGGTACATCTTGTTTGGAACTCCCTATACTTCATTGACTCGGATGTCTCTTTCTATCTGTAGGTGAGGTATGTGTTCAGTTATTTCCTCAAATAATTATTTTATACCTTTCTCTCTCTCTTCTGTGGGGACCCCTATATTGAGAATGTTTTTTCACTTGATGTTGTCCAAGAGTTCTCTTAATCTATGCTCATTTTTAAAAATGATTTTCTCTTCTTGCTGTTAAACTTGTGTGCTTTGCACTACCCTTTCTTGTAGATCACTGATATTTTCTTCTATATCTTCTGATCTACTGTGATTTCTTCTAGCATGTTTTTTATTCCAGTTATTGTATTCTTCAACTCTGGTTTCTTTAATATTTTCTTTTTACTGAAAGTCTCACCACGTTCTTTGGTTCCTTTCCCCAGCCTCGTGAGTACCTTTACAATCATTAATTTCAATTCTTCATCAGGCACATTGCTTATCTCTGTGTCATTTAGTTCTTTTTCTAAGGTTTTTTTCTTGTTCTTTCTTTGGGAGAATATTCCTTGTCTCCCCATTTTGCTTGAATTTGTATGTTTCTGTGGATTACGTGAAACAGATATTTCTAAACCTGAAAAAATGGTCTAGTGTATGATGTCCCCTATACACTGTATGTATTTGGTGACTTTAGTTGGCTCACTGGAGCTGTGGCTATATATGCTACTTTCTCTTTTAAGCCATGACTTTTTATAGAAGAAAATAAAAAATTAAAAGAAAAATTAAAGATGAAAAATAGAAAAAAAAATTTAAAAGAGAGCAGGAAAGCAAAGGAAAATAATATAAAAACAAGACAAATCTTAAAAAGTAAAACAAAATAAAACAAACAAAACAAAAACAAAAACAAAAAAAAACCCCAAAAAGCTAACAAAATACAACAAAAAAAACTCACATACACACACACAAACCATGGCTTCTTTTCTGTGTTCCAGCACTACAGGGTAAGTTGTTTGGGTTTGTGGCCCTGGACTTCCTGGGGTCACAAGCTCATGATGATCCAGACTGTTCTGCAGTCTGAGCTTTTAAGGTGGTGGGGGAGATACCTTCTCACATTTTTTTTTGACATTTCTAAACTGAGACTTTGTGTGTGTGTGTGTGTGTGCGCGCCAGTGATCATGGCATCTGAATCTTCGCTTTATGGCATCCATATCCTGCTTGGGTTGGGCTTTTAAGGTGGAGAGGAAGAGAATATTCTTTTTTTTTTTTTTAAAGTTATTTTTTTAAAGATTTTGTTTATTTATTTGAGAGAGAGAGAGAGAGAGATTGAGAAAGCGCATGAGAGGAGAGAGAAGGTCAGAGAGAGAAGCAGGCTCCCCGAGAAGCTGGGAGCCCGATGTGGGACTCGATCCCGGGACTCCGGGATCATGACCTGAGCCAAAGGCAGTCGCTTAACCAACCGAGCCACCCAGGTGCCCCAGGAAGAGAGTAGTCTTGAAGTTCCTTGGCCCTATTAAACTACAGCCTCTTTTCTGTGCCCCAGTGTGACTAGAGCTGGTGTGGGCTTGTGGACACGGGGCTCAAAGTAGTAAGTTTATTGAGAGGACAAGACTCACCTGTTCCAGGGTCTGAACCCTGCTCCAGTCTAGATTTTTAAGGTGCAATGGAAACTTAAACTGTCATTCTCCAGTCCCTCTGACCTGGAGAGCTTTCCCACAGCAACTTTACAGCTCAGCAGAGTTGTAGTGTTGTCTCTTGTATATGTTAGTTTCTCTTGTAAACCACAGCTTTTTTTTTTTTTTTCTTTGCTCCTGGACAAAGGGATATGTTCCTGGTCTTATACTAACCCTCCTCACTGCCATTTTCATTGCTGAGAGTGGGGGTTCCCTTTGTTACAGTATCTCTTCTCCCTTGCTGTTCTCTTGCCTTTCTCTTTATGTTTGGTTGTTCAGAAGAAGTTCAGTCACCCCTCGGTTCTTCAGGAGGAATTATGTTTGATGTAATTTGGTGTGTTTCATGGAAATGAATTCAGAGTCTACCTACCTTGCATTGCCATCTTAAAGTGGAATTCTGTTCTTTAAGTTTGATTAAAATTTTAAACAATTAACACAAATTCAGGAATACCCAAAGACTAAACAAAGGAAAAAAGAAAACCAATCTAAGATCCGCTATAATAAAACTAGTGCAAACATGTGACAAATAGAAATAGAGCAACCATGAGTAATGCAGATAAGCAAAATAGCTGATTTCTCTGAAACTACACAAACATGAAGACAATATTTTTAAAATGTTAAGGTGTTGTGGGGCTCTAGGGCGGCTCAGTAGGGTAAAGCCTCTGCCTTTGGCTCAGGTCATGATCTCAGGGTCCTGGGATTGAGCCCCGCATCAGGCTTTCTGCTCAGCAGGGACTCTGCTTCCCTCCTCTCTCTGCTTGCCTCTCTGCCTACTCATGATCTCTCTCTTCTCTGTCAAATAAATAAAATCTTAAAAAAAAAATGTTAAGGTGTTGTGGATAGAGGAAAGGTTCATTAAGGTAGGATTCTATACCCAGAAAAAGTATGTTCAAGATGAATGTGAACTAAGGATACCTAGCAGAGTTGCAGATGGAAATTGGGATACATGAAGAGATGAAGATTGATAGGGATCATAAATACATAGTAATTATCGGTTATATTTTTCTATTTAATTTTATTAAAACCTAATGGCTAAAAACAAAAATACTAATGATACATTGTGAGCTTTGTAATGTGTAGTATTTAAAGCAAATCATGCCAATATTAAAAAAGGGAAGTAAGATGATACTGTAAGTTTCTATTATGTGTTGAAGTAATAGGAAAAATTTCATAAATATGTTAAATGCATTTTAAAACTGACTATAAAAAATAAGTGATGATAGTTGACTGAAAAGCAGGAAGAGAGAACAAAGAACAAATAGAAAGCATATCACAATATGAGTCTTAAATCATATCAAATCCAAAATTGCAAATGATCCAGGAACCATTAATAATACCTCAAGTGGTGAACTGAGATTGTCAAATTGCATGAAAAGGAAGTCAGGACTATTGGTTGCCTTCATAAACAAAAATAAAAAATAAAAATGCATCCGGCGACTGGGTGGCTCAGTGGATTAAAGCCTCTGCCTTCGGCTCAGGTCATGATCTCAGGGTCCTGGGATCGAGCCCAGAATCAGGCTCTCTGCTCAGTGGGGAGCCTGCTTCCCCCTCTCTCTCTGCCTGCCTCTCTGCCTACTTGTGATATCTCTGTCAAATAAATAAATAAATAAATAAAATCTTTAAAAATTAAAAAAAATAATAAATAAAAATGCATAGATAAGGTAGAAGGATGTAAATGCATATACCCTGAAAACATTCAGCACAACAAAGTTTCAACATCTATACTATCACACAAACTAGGTTTCAGAACAAGGAATGTTAGAAGAAAAAGTTTATGACAACTTTGATTTTGATTCATCTAGAAAACATTAACTAATTTAAATATTTGAGTCCACTCAAATACATGACAAATTTGACAGTAATAAAAATCAATGACTCTTAGTCATAGTATAATAGAAAATCAGTATGGGTAAGGAAGACTTCAACATTAATAACCAACTTAACCTATTTGACATTTGTAGATCAATGCTCCCAATAACAACAAAACAGGATACACATCTTTTCGAAGGCATATGATTCAAAATATTTCATTTCTATAATTTTTATTTGCCCATGAACCATTTAACTTTGTCATGCAGTAGCCAAATTTTGGTGGATTTTTCAGTTATGTGTTATTTAATTTAATATGGCCAAAATATATACTCTGTATAATTGAGATTTGTATAAGGCACACTATATTGTCTATGTGGTGCAGTGGGCAGTGCTTTAATAAGAAGAGTCACAAGAGAGCTTTTTTAGGATTATAAAAGTGCTCTGTATCTTGATTACATTGGTGGCTACACAAATGTATACATGATAAGCTAATCAAACTGTAATAATATATTATTATATAAATTACACCTCAATTCAGTTAAAACAACATGCAAATATTTTCTACTGTCAATTTAAATTATTTTAAAGTACTATGTAAACAATAATATGTCTTTGAGGCCCAATAACCCTCCTAAACTTGCTTCTAAACATAAGGTGATAGTGAATACATTTAAGCATGTGCAAAGAAGTATATTTTCAGAAGTAATTAGGGAAATGAAATAAAGAGTATAGAAAATTACTATATAATACTCATTAGAATTGCAAAAGCGAATAAAAAGTTTGATCATTTCAAGTGTTGTTGAGAAATCAGAACACCAGGCAAATTGTTGTAGGAGGATAAACTGTAGCTGCTGCTTTGAAAATACAATCTGGTTGGGCACGTGGGTGGTGCTGTTGGTTAAACATCCAACTCCTGGCTTGGGCTCAGGTCATGATCTCATGGTTGTGGGATCGAACCCTCTGTTGGCTCGGTGTTCAGTATAGAGTCTGCTTTAGACTCTGGCTCTTCTACCTCTGTCCTTCCCTGCCCGACACACATGCACTCTCTCTCAAATAAAATCTTAAAAAAAAAAAAGAAAGGAAAGAAAAGAAAATACATTGTAGTATTATGTGGTTGAACATAAATCAACTAGATATCTCTGTAATCAAACCTTCTGATGTATGTATACCTGAGACATTTCCAAGATGTGCCTAGAAACATCACTTGTAATAACAAAACAGTGGAGGGACGCCTGGGTGGCTCAGTTGGTTAAGCAGCTGCCTTAGGCTCAGGTCATGATCCTGGCGTCTTGGGATCGAGTCCCACATCGGGCTCCTTGCTCGGCAGGGAGCCTGCTCCTCTCTCTGCCTCTGCCTGCCTCTCTGCCTGCTTGTGTTCTCTCTCTGTTAAAATAAATAAAATAAAATCTTTAAAAAAAAAAAAACAGTGGAGCTGAAAGCAGTTTGAAAATCTATTCAGTAGAGAATGGACAATCATACTGTGGTATATTTATATACAAAAAATAACAATTCAATAATGGAAATAAACTACAACTGAGTTCACATAGTGAAATTTAGTGGCAAAATGTAGATTTTAAAAATGTTACAAAACAGTGAATATAATGTAGTACTACTTCTATAATCTGAATAGCAGAGATTTATATTTTTAAAAATAAAGTTATAAAAATCAAGTTTAATGCATAGCCAGGGCTGAAAATTATTGTGTAAAATTAACATATAAGATTAAGAAAATCTGTAATTCTTTACCGCCACATTTTCCTTGGAAAATTTAATTTTGAAATAAAAACATTTTATCTAGTTTGGAAAGTGATTGGTGGTATTATTTAAAAAAGGATTTGTTCAACATGTATATCTAAGAACAAGGAAGGAGAATAGCAATCAATTTTACCTTTACAGAACAGAAAGGCAATCTCCACTCTTAAGAAACTGGAAATAGATGAATATTATCCAAAGATATAAATATGATGCTCAAAACCATATTCCATAAAATCTCTTCGGATACAAAGGCATTCACCCATCATATTCTCCTCAGGTATTTAAACTGAACTTTCTCAGTGTCATGACACCAGGGGGGCTTAGAAGTTGGTAAGAGAAAGCAGTTGAGGAAAGGAATACCCTCTGATGTGCAGGAAATGATTGAAATTGAATTCTACTCTATACACTTAAAAGCAAATATGTTAAAACTCAATGACATAAATAATGATGTACCATTTAGTAAAATAAAAATCTAATATTAAGAATGTTTAACTCCTAAATGATCAGCCATGAATGATTCATCATATACATGCCCTTTTGTTAGTAATTTTTCACATTGTAGTGATTGTAATGGTGCTGTGAGTTTCTGAAAGAGTTAATGAACTCTCCCATATCTAGTTTACTCGCATATTTAGCTAAATCACATTTGGTTACGAAAACATACTATAGTAGATTGCCCATTTAGTTCCATAGAAATAACTGTATGGCAAAATGAGTGAAGAATATTATCATTTCACACCTATAATATGCCTTATTCATAATTCCTACCTTCTAAGATGCTTAGAATAGAGCTTCAAGCTTTGCTAAAACAATTTTTAAAATCCTCAATAACTAATGACATTAAGTGTGCATTTGTGTCAAACACAGAAAAACTCATTTTATTTCCTTGTGAAATATTGTATTAGCAATACTGAATTACGGTAATTATCCTGGACAGTCTTCTTAAGATTGTCTCATAACTACACATGCAAACAAACTGAGGATGACATATTTATCCACTTGCAAACAGGTATTTTTTTCTGATATATAAAACATTTCTAACTCACTATAATCCCTCCAGAATGGAGCAATTACTACTGCTATTACCATAGAAGTACTATTGAAGCTCCTTATGAGGAAACTAAATATACCAACTTAAGAGTACTTATCTACATGATTCCCCAGATTGACTATTCATAGGCCTATTGCCAAGGAAGGAACTGAAAGCCAAATGGTAAATTTCAATCATAAGTTAAAAGCTGGAGACAACATATTATTCAATAAGCTATAGGGCATTGTGAATGTATTGTTTTACAGAGATCCTTACATGTTCTGACAGATAACTCCTCATTAATTCTTTAATTCTTACTGAATAAAATACTAGACTAGTATAGCCAATGACATAGAATAGTTTAATCTATCTCTGGCATATTTTCCTTGATATCAAAGAAAATTGGGGGATAAGTTTTAAGAAAAAGTTGGAGCAAATGTTATCAATGAAAGGCAAAGAAGAGTTCCAGAAGCCTAAGCAGTATTTTAACAAAGACCCTGCAGACAGTGTTTGCTTATGAGTTCAAATATATATTGTAATATATTTCTTGATGTACAATGATCCTTGACCATCATAATTTTTCCTTGATTTGAAAAAAGAATTTTTCCTTTGTAATTAATAACTTCCAGGAGAGCTAACTACAAATAATTTAGGATCAACTATGTTACTGAGAAAATATAAGAATAGTTCTAAGTTTTCTAAGACATGATAAAATTTTCTGTTCTACAAATTTAAGTGACCTCACCAAAAGTTCTTTGCACATGTATCCATCTTGTTGGTCCAAATTGCAAATGTACACAATCAGTATTCTTTTTCTGTATAAAATTTATCTAAGCAAAGGCACTATTACAGTTGTCATCTGTTTTGCCCCCCTCCCCCGTTTTTTGGCATTGAACAATAGTTTAGCGAACAAGTAAGTTATAGACTTATTAATACTCTAGACAGTGCTATAAAAATTGTCACAGGGGAAATGTACACAAATTATATTTCAACAACATTTATTGGGCATTACAATGTAATGTTATCTTTTTCTTGTACTGACACTCTTTTATTATTTCTCATCAGATTAATTCAAATTTTAATACTAAATTTCTCTAAGAAATTGCCAGATATTTAAATACTTTAGAAATAGATCAAATAAAAGAAAAGGAGAAAAATGTAACTCTTTTTCAAAAGGGTTTAAAAGAATATTTGCATTAATATTTAAAATGTCACTAGATGGGTTACCTGTATGGCTCAGTTAGTTAAACATCTGAGATTTGATTTTGGCTCATGTCATGATCTTAGGGTCCTGAGATCAAGCCCCATTCAGACTCTGTGCTCACGATGGAGTCTGCTTGAGATCTCCTCCCTTGGCTCACATTTGTGTTCTCTCTCTCAAAAAAAAAAAAATTAAAATGCTACTAGAAATTAGATTACTTGGGACAATTAAGTTCCACATAAATTTATTTAAATCTTAGGACATTTTTACTTTAATCATAATAAAAAATTAAAGTTACTGTATTAGTTTCTTGTAGCTACTATAATATACTATCAAAAATGAGTGGTTTAAAACAACAGAAAGTTATTTTCTCACAGTTTTTATGGCCAGAAGTCAGGAATCCAAGTGTTATCAGAGCCACGCTACTGCTTAGAGTTTGAGGAGAGATTCCATTCCTTGCTGTTTTCAGCTTTTAATGACCGTCATATTCA
Organism: Nasua narica; assembly: GCA_028533885.1. Taxonomy (NCBI): domain Eukaryota; kingdom Metazoa; phylum Chordata; class Mammalia; order Carnivora; family Procyonidae; genus Nasua; species Nasua narica. Next base: position 73,039,261 of record CM052809.1, on the reverse strand, counting down.
TTTGTCTCTGCTTCTGTCTTCACATGGCCTTCCCCTCTTCTGTGTCTTTACCTTTTCTGTCTGTTTTCTCCTAAGTCTCAAAGACTGTTTTAAATGGACTTAAGCCTGGTTCAGGAAGATTTCATCTCAAGACTCTTAACTAAATTATATCTGCAAAATCCTTTTTGCAAATAAGGTAATCTTAACAGGTTTTAGGCATTAGAATGTGGAGATATATTTTGGGGAGCCATCGTGCAACCTAATAAAGTATCTCCCAAAATGTAAGAATAATGCCTGATAAACTCCAAGTCTAGTTTATGAAGAAATAACAGAAAAAAGTAGAAAAGGCCATTCTTTATATTGTGCCAAACTCCACAGAGTCTATCCTCATTCTTCTTTACCCCAAATCATTTCTAATATTCAAATCCTTATCCAGACTTTTGACTGAGAAGCCACACCATTTGTCACTGTCTAGAGGTATGATATATCCTTTTTTCACACCACTTCTTAACTCTACATAAAGAATATGGTCAAGTGTGCTACTTGATACTCTGCCAACTGGACGGATTTCTCCCTAACGATGGGTTTTTTAGGGCTACACTTGAACTACAATCCCAAAGCTGCAAATATTCAGCTAACACCAATACATCAAGCTCATTTATCCATGAACCAAACTGAAGCCTTTCACTATTCCATTAATCATATGGAAACTCCTTTGAGTCTAACTATCATTGAAGGAGAAATGTCTACTGATCCCTTGCTCAAAGGTCAAATTTAAGGAATAGAAATAGCTAAAAGAGTTGTCAAGTTTGTTCATAATTATGAAGACATTTGTGCTGGATTATGGGGAGAAATGTAATGTCATTTTTAAAAAATAGCAAACACATCATTTTTATGACACACATCATTAAAATTTTTGTAAAATTCCTTTGCTTTTATGCCCTTTAAATGGTACTAAGAGATGGAAGAGAAGGAATCATATGAACAATTTACAATTAAAAAGATTTGATCCAGAGTCATATGGTGGACTGCATAGAACACAGGTAATCAACTGAACTTGGAAAACACTTTTCTTATTTCTGGGGGTATGTGGATACATGATTTCAGCTCTTAGCTAAGATAAGGATAGTGGAATTGATAATGTCTTGCTTCAACTCCAAAACTCCGTTGATAATCTGCAGGGGCAGAGGGTTTACTGATGGTTTCATCTGGCATAACTAGGTAGACAGCCTGGATTGACTATGTACTTAGAGGGCAAAAAGATTCTTCTGAGACTATCTGTCTTGAGCAGATTAATAGACGATCCTTGCTATTCGAACTTTTTTTGGTTAATATTTTTTTGTGACCTATTGAAGAAATCTTTTGCAAGCCCAAGATTATGAAGAAACTTTCCTGTTTTCATCCAGAAGATGTGTTGTTTTCCTTTTGAATTAGGTATCTACCATTCATCCGGAGTTGATGTTGTGAGGTATGAAAAAAAGGCCAAATTTCCCATATGGGTACCAAATTTTATCAGGATTCTTTATCATACAGCCTATTTTTTCTGCAAAGCACTGTAGACTCACTGTTTCATAAATCCAGTGAGGGAATATCTGTTGGTCTGTTTCTGGATTCTTCATGTGTTCAATTTTCCTGTTTTGTTTTCCTTACACATTATCTTAGTTAATGTAACTTCTTAATCAATATGTAGTTTAAGTTTTCAGCTCCACTGGAAGTCAAGATTGTCTAGAGTTTTTTTTTTTTTTAAGATTTTATTTATTTGATAGAGAGAGCGATCACAATTAGGCAGAGAGGCAGACAGAGAGAGAGGGGGAAGCAGGCTCCCTGCTGAGCAGAGAGTCCGATCCGGGCCTCGATCCCAGAACCCAGAGATCATGACTTGAGCCAAAGGCAGAGGCTTAACCAATTGAGCCACCCAGGCACCCCTAGAGTTTTTTCTATATTATTGCACTGTCATATGTTTTTTTAGTTGAGATATAATTGACATATAACATATTAGTTTCAAGTATACAATATAATAACTTGATATTTGTGTATATTACAAGATGATCACCATAATAAGTCTAGTTAACATCCATCACCATGCATATATACAGATTTTTGTTCTTGAAAGGATAATTTTTAAGATTTTTATTAGCAATTTTCAAATATATAATTCAATATTTTAATCTGTGATCGTTATACATTAAATATCCACTATCTACTTTATAGCTTTATAGGAAAGTTTGTCCATTTTTTTGAAAGTTTGTCCATTTTGTCCTCCTTCACCCATTCTGCCCAATGCACCATCAGTTCATGCAACCATGAATCTGTTTCCTCTGTGAGTTAGATTTTTTGTTAGACTTCACATGTAAGTGAAATTATGTGATATATCTTTCTGTGTGAATTATTTCTCTTAGAATAATGACCTCAAGATCCATTCATGTTTTTGATAATGGCAAGATTTCATTTTTTTAATAGCTTAATATTTGTGTGTGAGTTTTTCTTATCTCTTTATCCATTTATGGACTCTGACGTTGTTTCCATGTCTTGGCTATTGTAAATAATGCTTCAGTAAACATGGGGTGCATATATTTTTTGAGTTAGTCTTTTCATCTTTGGATAAAATCCAGAAGTAGAATTGCTGGATCATATGGTATTTCAGTTTTTAATTTTTTGAGCAACCTCCATAATGTTTTTCACAGTTCCTGTACCAATTTGCATTCCCATTAACAGTGTGTAAGGGTTATGTATTTCTACAGCCTCATGAGCACTGGTTCTCTTTTGTTTTTTTGATAATAGACATTCTAACAGTTATGAGGTGATATCTTTTTTATCTTTTTTTATCCTTCAATTTATTAATGAGGTATACCATACTGATTTATAGATGTTGACCCACCCTTGAATCCCTAGAATAAATCTGACTTGATCACAGTGCATAATCTTTTTAATGTACTTCAAATTCAGATTGTTAACATTTTGTTGAGAATATTTGGATCTATGCTCTTCAGGGATATTGTTCTGTAGTTTTCTTTGCTTATGACTTACCTGGTTTTGGTATGAGGGTAATGCAGGCCTCATAAAATATGAGTTTGGAAATGTTTCCTGCTCTTCTCTTTTTTGGAAGATTTTTAGAATGATTGGTGTTATTCTTGTATGTTTGGTAGAATTTACCAGTAAACTATCTGATTTTGGAATGTTGTTGTTCTTGAGAGGTTTTAAATATAGATTAAATCTCCTTACTAGTAACAAATTTGCTCACATTTCCTATTTCTTTTTCATTCAGTCTTGATTGGTTCTAGTTTTGAGAAATTACTCATTTCTTCTATGTTGTCCACTTTGTTGGCAAATAATTGTTTGAAGTCTTGCATATCCTTTGTATTTCTGCAGTATCGATTTTAATGTCACCTCTTTTGTTTCTGATCTTAAGTCTTTTTTTTCTTGTTGAATCTAGCTACTTTTTTTTCCTTTTCATCTTATGATTTTTTTTTCTTATAATTGATTTCTGGTTTCATACCTTTGTAGTTGCAAAATCTTCTCGAATTTATTGAGACTTGTTTTATGTCCTAACATGTGATCTTTACTGGAGCATATTCTATATGCACTTGTAAAGAATTCTATTCTGCTGTTTTGGGATGGAATTTTCTATACATATTGATTAGATGCATCTGACCTAAAGTGTCTTTCAAAGCCACTGTTTCCTTGTTGATTTTCTGGCTTACATCCACTGATGTAAGTGGGGTGTTAAAGCTTCTACTATTGTAATACTATCAATTTTTCCTTTTTTGTTTTAATAATTGCTTTATGTATTTAGGTTCTCCTATGTTGGGTGCATAGATAGTTACAATTGTTACATTCTCTTGCTGGATTGTCCCCTTTATTATTATGTAGTGCCATGTGTGTGTGTGTGTGTGTGTGTGTGTGTGTGTGTGTGTGTGTGTGTGTGTTACAGCTTTTAAAGTCTTTTGTCTGATGAAAGTATTACTACTCTAGCTTTTTCTTTTTTTTTTCTCCTTTTTCTTCTCCTTCTCTTCTTCTTTGCCTTCTATTTCCATGGTATATGTCTTCTAGCCCTTAACTTTCAGTTTGCATGTGTCTCTAGGTCTGAAGTGATTCTCTTACAGACAGCAACGAGATAGGTCTTTTTTTTTAAGCCAGTCATTCATCCCATGTGTCTTGACTACAGCATTTAGTCCATTTATATTGAATGTAATTATTGATAGGCGTGTATGTATTGCTTTTTTTTTTTTTTACTTGTTTTTGTAGTTCTTTCTGTTCCTTTGTTCTCTTGCCCTCTTCTTTTGTAGACTAATGGCTTTCTTCAGTGTTATGTTTGGATTCTTTTCTGTTTTGTTCTGTGTATTACAGGTTTTCAATTTGTAGTTATCGTTAGGTTCATGTATAAAATCTATGTGTATAGTAGTCTACATTAAGTTGATAGTTGTTTAAGTTCAAACACATTTCAAAAGCATTAACTTTTTATTCCCCTCTCCACATTTTATTTGTATGACATTGCATTTTATATCTTTCTATTTTGTGTATCCCTTGAATGATTTTTGTAGATACAATTTGTTTTATCCCTATATTTTAACCTCCCTAGTGGTTTTCTAAGTGATTTATTGACTACTTTATTATATATTTGCATTTACCTGTGATATTTTTCCTTTTATATTCTTTATTTTACTTCTAGCTATGGCATTTTATTTTGACTCAAAGAATTCTTTTTAACATTTCTTGTAAGACTGATTTAGCAATGATGGAATTCCTTTAACTTTGTCTGAGAAACTCTGTCTCTTCTATTCTGAATGATAACCTTGCCTGGTAAGATGCACTTGGTTATATGCTTTTTACTTTAAGCAACTTGAATGTATCATGTCACTCTCTTCTGGCCTTCAAAATTTCTGCTGAAAAGTAAGCTATAACGGTCTTATGGGGTTTCCCTTGTATATAACTGTTTGCTTTGCTCTTGCTGCTTTTAAAATTCTATTATTATTTTTATTTTTTTTTTTAAGATTTTATTTATTTATTAGAGAGCGAGAGACTGAGAATGAGAGGGGAGAAGGTCAGAGGGAGAAGCAGACTTCCCGCAGAGCCGGGAGTCTGATATGGGACTCGATCCCAGGACTCCGGGATCATGACCTGAGCCGAAGGCAGTCGCTCAACCAACTGAGCCACCCAGGCGCCCTCTATTATTATTTTTGCCATTTTAATTATTACTGTTTTGATAGGGACCTCCTTGGCTCAATTTTGCTATAGACTCTCAGTGATTCCTGGACCTAGCTGTTTGTTTCCTTCCCTAGATTAGGGAAGTTTGCAGCTATTATTTCTCTAGATAACTTTTTTTAGCCCCTTATCTCTTTTTCTTGTCTTTCTGGGGTCCCTGTAATGTAAATGTTATTATTCTTAATAATGTTGTTGAGTTCTCCTATTCTCATTTTTAATTTTCCTTTTTGCTCTTCAGCTTAGTTGCTTTCCGTTACCCTGTCTTTCCTATCATTAATATGTTCTACATACTCTAATCTGCTGTTGATTCCCTCTAGTGTAATTTTTTAATTTCAGTTACTGAATTTTTCATCTGATTGGTTTTTTAAAAAAAAAAAATGTCTTCTTTCTCTTTGTTAAAGTTCTCCCTGAGTTCATCCACTCTTTCCTAAAGTCCAGTGAGTATCTTTATGACCATTACTATGAATTCTTTTATCAGGCATGTTGCTTATCTCCATTTTATTTAGCTCTTCTTCTGTGACTTGTCCAGTTCCTTCATTTGGGACATATTTCCCTGTCTCCTTATTTTGTCTAACTCTCTGTATTTGGTTAATATTTTGTTTTAAAATATTGTTTCTACATATTAGGGAAATCAGCTACAGTTCCTGGTCTTGAAAGTAGTGGCCTTGTATAAAAGAGCTCCTGTGGTTCTCTAGAGTACAGTGCTCCTTAGTCACTGGAACCAAGTGTTCCTGGTGGATCTACTATATGCACCATAGGCACCCTGCTGTTGTTGCTGATCTAAGTTTGCCTCAGTTCATTCATCTCCTATGACTTGTTTTGGCGTTGTGGGTGCACTGGGCAGTGTTTCATCTCTGCACTGTTGAGGGGCTTATCTTTGGCTATGACAGGCTTGTATGTGGATGGGCTCAGCAGTCACACTAACTGTCCTTTGCCTGTCTGCCACAGCTGTGGGTGCACCAAATGGTAGGGCTATCTTCCTACATAGTCAGCTACAAGATTTATCTGTTGGCACTGTAGGCATGCTTACTTGTGGGATTATCATCCTCTCTCCCCAGAGCAGAAGTCATTTGGGAGTGACATCGGTCCTTTTCTGGGCTGCTTACAGGAGGTGGTGGGAAAGGAGCCACTTTAGGGGCATGCCTACTGAGTCTGCAGGCTTGGATGGAGCTGGTAGACAGGGAAATATGAGGGTGGGGTAAGTAGTGCTAACAAGGTAAGTGGAGAGTGTTAGTGCTGGTTCCTGCAGGTTTCTGGCTACCTAGGCTGGGGGAAGGGAAGAGAAATGACACCTGCCAGTACTCTTGTTCTTGGAGAATTCTGCTGAAGATCCTTGCCTCTCTATCATACATTCTGAGATTAGTAAAAAAAAAAAAAAATTTCAAGTATGCCAGGTGCTTTTCAAACAGCTGTTTCTATGCTGTGTCTCTGGACAAGTTATTTATTATGCTGACTCTTTAAGGGCCAGACTCAATTTCCTGTCTCCATAGAGCTCTTCTGGAGTTTGACCTGCTGATTTTTAAAGTACTTAATGTTAAGCCCTGATGATTTTAAAACTCCCAAAGTTAAGTCCCACAGGTTTTCAAGGCCAGATGTTAGGGTGACTCATCTTCTCAGTACCAATCTTCAGTGCCTAGAGTGCCTAGTGGGGGATTTGATCCTCTTGCTTCTTCATGCTTGTGATGTCCCTCTCATTTGTGATCAGTCAAACCAAAACCAAACCAGATCAGGAATTTGGTTCCCATGTCTCTCTGCCCCTCATACTCTTTCTAATGTGGCCTCCTCTACAATTAACTATAGATGGTCTATTCTTCCAGTCTTCAGGTCATTTTCCAAGTTAGCTGTACATAAGTAGCTATTATTTTGGTGTTTCTGTGGGATGAATTGAGCTCAGGATCCTCCTACTCTGCCATCTTCCTCCAACTACCTCTAACTTTTTGGTAGGAATATGGAATTCCAAGGAGGTAAAAACAACTTAAATGTAACTTAAATTTAATTTAAAAAACACTTAAATTTCTACATCTATTCAGACTTAAGTGAAAGTTGATAATTATTATAAGCAGTCAGTTGGTACCAATTAGAAATTAATTTATAGACTTATAAAGGCAAGTATGGAAGAACTAATATTAAGTTACGGAAGAACTAATAGTAAGTAAATATTAAGTAAAATTTTCTTAATACTTGTTTATATTTGAGCCCAAACATACAAGAGGAGAAGTAAAAGATAATATTGAACTCACTGGTAAGTTGAGCAGGAATGATTCAAATACACATCATGAGCAGAAATACCACTGCAGCAGAAAAAGATAGAAGAAATGAACATTGATAAGTAACATAGAAGGCCCAAGACAAACTGCCTTGAGCTTTGCCTTGCCCTTGACATGTCTCTCTCTCATTGATAGATTTAAGCCTTATGTGCATGCCAATATGTTACTAATTTTAATTTTTTCTAATAACTTGTTTTAAAATTAAAAATTTCAAGGTCTTAAGAGACATTAGTATACGTCTTTAAGAAATATCTTGCCTTGGGGCGCCTGGGTGGCTCAGTTGGTTGGGCAACTGCCTTCAGCTCGGGTCATGATCCCGGCGTCCTGGGATCGAGTTCCGCATTGGGCTCCTTGCTCAGCAGGGAGCCTGCTCCTCTCTCTGCCTCTGCCTGCCTCTCTGCCTGCTTGTGTTCTCTCTCTATTAAATAAATAAATAAAATCTTAAAAAAAAAAAAAAAAAGAAATATCTTGCCTTGTACAGGATTCAGGAAAAAGTGAGTCATAACCTCTATGTATGTACTGCTTTCCGTGGACTTGAATGGCAGTGATACTGAGATGAGGGAGACACATGATGTTCTTTACTTATGCCAAGGTGTTTTAAATAATTTAGTTCATTTCAGATTTATAAAACAAAATACATCAGTTTGGCAAAGCCACTGAATTTCCTTGATACTCAGTTTATTCATTTTTAAAAAGTGAATGAGGGGCGCCTGGGTGGCTCAGTGGGTTGGGGCCTCTGCCTTTGGCTCGGGTCATGATCTCAGGGTCCTGGGATTGAGCCCCGCATCGGGCTCTCTGCTCAGCGGGGAGCCTGCTTCCCCCTCTCTCTCTGCCTGCCTCTCCGCCTACTTGTGATCTCTCTCTCTGTCAAATAAATAAATAAAATATTAAAAAAAAAAAGTGAATGATGATTTTAGAATAGATGATCTGGTATCCATTCTTTCCATCTGTGGCCCAAATACTAATGGGATATTGACAAGCACTGACTTAAGGTGTGGAACTGATTGGTGTGATGGCACTCCCATCTCTACCTGACATTGACTCTTATAGGAACTTTGGCCTAGTCATTAAGCACAAGCCATCTCTTGGAACATACACCAGTTCAGAGATGGCAGGGAATAATTTTTTGCTAAGTGAGATTGGAAAAGAAGCTTGCCAAATGCCTCTGGGAAATAGGATTTTTCTTACTCTCTTCTAGACACATAAAATGGTTATAGCATGTATTTATTTATTTATTTATTTATTTATTTATTTATTTATTTAACCCCTGACAGTATTTTGTTATTTACTGAAGAGTAAAGTTATTCTAAAATAAAGTATAAGTGAAAAATAAAAGTTATAGACTTCAATATTAGTCATCCAGTTATAATTCTTTTATACAAGTTAATCTTACATTTGCTCAATAAAATGCAATCAAGCACTGTCCCCTTCCCCTTGAATCTGTATATGTATCATCTTTAGGAGTTAGTCAAATAGTTTGAGCTGTAAATAAAATTTTAGAGCATATCTGAATAATGAGTAATTCATTTTTGGCACTTTGTTTCATATTTCAATTACGAAATAGAAATGCATATCCAGTACTCTTAGTTATTTTAGTTGAATGAATCCATGCCACATGTCTTATTCAGATAAAGTATCTTTTTCCTCTAGAAATTGTCACCAGGAAGCTACCCAATGAGTGGGGTGTTTTTGGTTGTTTCTTTGTGGTTCGTTGTTACTATTTTTTTTTCCAGATTGAAAGAAAACAAAGGAAACATTTTACATATAAAGTAGCCTGGCAGTGTTATTCTGGGTATATTATCAGTATTTTAAAATAAGTTTAACTCAGTATTAACTTTCCTCATCAAGAACAATTCAGGTGTGTCGTTATAAAGTAATGTAAGATAAAAGTTCATTTAACTAATTATAATAGCTTAACAGTAGTCTCAATAAGCCAGCTAATGATTTCTTAGCTCTGCTAATCTGACATTTGGTATCGTGAAAAGTATAAAATTAATTTCCTCAAATCAAAACACATTTTAATTAAAAATCATTGGACACATCAGATAGCAAATATGTCAATTTGATCTGGCACTGTCTCATACCTTTTCATTTGAGTTCATAGAGGAAATTACACCTGTGATAAAAGCATATCAGATAAGACATCCCACTTAAAATATCCTTAAAAAATAGAGAAGTTACTATTTTCAAACACTTTTTATCATTGATAACTGCTCAATAGGGCTGTCTTCTCCAACATGTACATGGCACCCCAACAATCAGTGGGCAATGCCATGCTTTTTAATCATTCCTGAAAGTGTTTGAAGGCTCATGGGAATGATACTGTGTCAATCCAAGTTGATTGAACCTGTGACATGTTCCTGGAAGTCACTTCATGGTACACTATTATATAAGGAATAAGGAAAATTACTGCAGGAGATGGGAGGGAAGCTCACTCTGCTAGGTAGTAGGGATCATTTCCAATACTATAGAGCAGGTCACTTAATCTATTTCTGCCTCATGTAACCTCTCTTCTCTGTATCAGTATCATTAAGGTATATCAGCTACTATGAATAAGGGATTAACTTCTAAGAAATGTATCTTATAGTGTCAAGAAATATGAATAACCATATTTTAAGCTTCAGTTAACATCATTATCTCCCCACATCATGCATATTTATGCACATGGGTGTGTGTGCATGTGCACACACACACACATTCTCAAAAGAGGAATGAATTTGTAACAGCTGTTGAAAAAATTGCTTTACTAAATGTCCTGTTCTAAATAGGGAAAACTGCCTGAATTATTTTAGTTAACTTAGACTTTAAGCAACTATCTAATGGTTTCCTCTAACTGCTTTTGTAGTGGCATGTTTTAGAAGCTGTCTGAAACTTATTTAAAAAAAAGATTAAAATGAATTTTTGCAAACTCAGGCAGTGGGATAATTTCATTATATGCCACTTTTCTAAAGCTTTACAGTTAATCTAATATAAACATACCTAAAATTAAATAGTTTTTAGGCAGACTGTACAACATTTGTTTTAAAAGTTATATGCAATATAGCTTTTTAGTATTTTCACTTTCTTATGTTTTTATTTTGTGAATTTATTTGTCCTAACAAATTTCTCTGAAAGGGGTAATTTGTGAAGAAAAATTATGGTCTTTCTTGGCTTGAAATTTATACCATAGTGTCTATCTGTATTCTGAGTCTATTCCAGATTTCCTTTGCTTTAATGGTTTCCAAGTGATAGTAGGAGTTTCCTAGCATTTTTGAGAAATAAAATGAATGATTGTTTATGTACAAAGTTACCTTTCAAAAGAGATTAGAGTCATATTCCTTCTAACATTAAAACTTTGCTCTTCATTAAAAAACAAAAAGGAAAAAAATAAAAAACACCTTTCTTCTCCCTTCCCATTTTTACCACATCACCTCAAAATTCTGAGGTTATAAGTTCTAGTAAGAGACTTCACTGAGAATTGGTTATCTCTTCATGTAGGGGTCAGCTGGACTTGGTTTTATCATGATTGTTATTTCCATCATAAGCAGAAATCTAATTCTTTCTGTAATAACTAGATTCTAATCCTTACATTATTCTGTATACCCCCAAATCTGACTTATATCCCACTTCATTCCCAATCCATAAATCTTTTCTTTTTTTTTTTTTTTTAAAGATTTTTATTTATTCATTTAACAGAGAGAGAACACAAGCAGGCAGAGAGGCAGGCAGAGGCAGAGAGAGGAGCAGGCTCCCTGCGGAGCAAGGAGCCGGATGCGGGACTCGATCCCAGGACGGTGGGATCATGACCTGAGCCAAAGGCAGTTGCTTAACCAACTGAGCCACCCAGGCGTCCCCCATAAATCTTTTCTTAATGCCCCTGAAATTCCTGGACTATCATCATGGTATGTCACATCCTGTATCCTCAGAATTTTCTCAGAACCATCCCTTCACCCTCTGCCTCCAATTTCACCTTGACTCTCTTCTAAGGTCACTGCTTTCTACACAGACTTTGCAGACAGTTACTCTTCCCCTTTAGAGTAGTTATTTTTTTTTTACTCTTAATTACTATTTTCATACTACCCTGAATCTATCCTCCCCCCACCACACACACACACACACAAAATCAACTCCTTTAGGATTCATGTTGTCAGACTGTACCTTTGTCATCACTCTTTATAGTGTTTCTGGTCAATGCTCCATTTTCAGGGATAATTTTCGTATCTACCTTATTGACATCTACTCTATCATTGTCCCAGTCAGCATTCTTCAAAATTGCATAACATTTGAATAATCACCTAGCATCCTGTCCATTTGGTTCCTTGTCTTCACTTACATTGAATTTTCGTCCATATTACACTCCTAAGATTATATTCTTAAACTTGTCATGATAATAAATGCAGCACTTCACAAATCTCAATTTTAATTTTCCTACCCTGAGAGTACTACCTATAATATTTAAAACTTACTCATACTAGGACTGAAGTGATGATTTCATAGGTTATTTTGTAAAATCTCTTCTAACTTCCCAAATCCACCTTTTCTTCAGCCAACTTCTCTTGCTATGTGAGTGCTCTGCAGCCAGCAATCATGAGTTGTATGGTGTTCTTATACTTTTCACAGCAACATAAATTTTTTTAGATTACTAAATCTAAATCTTTCCTTAGACAAGATTATGAGGTGATCGTTGTTTTCGTGTTTTACACTCACTTCCTCACAGTTCCAGAATACTTTTTTCCCCTTAAATATCCTTTAATAGTTTAGAATAATTGTTAATAACTGTGTATGTGAAAATAATATATTTATTGGCATGTTTACTGGCGTAAAACCTAACATTAGAAAAAGTGTACAATATGGCTACCAGAAATGGCATTTCCTTGATAACCTCACCGGTTTAAGGTTTGGCCAGTTTTAAGCTAGCACCCACATAATTTTAATAATCTCAATTTTAAATGCCTATGTAATAGACATTTTTATTATTTTCAATAAATTAAGCCTTTGACATTAATTGGACCTTACTGCATAGATGTGTGCATAACTCTTAAGTTCTGAGGTTTTTGTTATACAACTAAGACCACCCAGTACTATACACTGAAGGGAATGACAGTGAAATATTACTTTGGAGAAATAATTGATTTTCTTTTGAACTGCTCACCTGATCCCCCACCCAATGCTAATTATCTTGATTTATGTTCTCAGAAATATACCTAAAGACTCAATTCCTTTTTAACTTCCCTTTTTTCTTTAATGTATAATTTACATGCAATGAAAACCACTCATTTTAAGTGTAAAGTTTGATGAATTTTGGTAATTGAATACAGCTGTGTAACTTCCATGCCATCAAGGTAGAGAAAATTCCATCACCAGAGTTACCTTTCCTAATGTTGCCTTGTAAAATTGTTTGTTTATTATGAGAACATCTTGACCTATCCCTGAGTGCCGGCCAGATTTTAACAACTCTGAGCCCTTAATATTAGTATTGGCTGGTTCTGAATATCAGGGTATTCTTTTCTCTTTCACTTATTTTCTCTCTCACTTGAGAAGAACATGTTAATCATAAGATAACTTCTACATCTTCCTAGTACCACATATACATATCTAACATTGGAGTAAATTTGCTTTCAACTTGTTTCTGCTGAAATACATAGATAAAACATCACTATTTCTATACAAGATGTTCCCTTCTCCCTATGTAATAGTTTCCACCCTGTATTACTAAATCAAGGACATTCCTTCTACAATTTTCTCCTCTTCTTTCTAAAACATTCATTTTTCCTCTATACTGTGTCATCTCCATCACCACACAAATCTTATTCCCACCTTAAAAGTCCAGAAAAAAATTTCCCTTGATTTTGCATCCTTTTCCAGCTTTTATAGCACTTCTCTCACTTCAAGTGAAATTACTTAACTACTACACACATTCAGAGTCATCATTTCAACTCCTAGTCTCCTTACATCTCATTCCATTGTCCCCGGCATTTCACAGCAGCAGCTACCATCAAGGCCACTAATGACGTCCATATTGTCCAAGCCATGGTTGAGTTCTCAGACCTCATTTGATTTGCCTGATTAGCAGCAGGACATGATTGCTCTCTTATTTCTGAAACCCTGCTTTCATTAAAATTTGCCATGACAGGATTTTATTTTCTTCTCAGTCCTTCCTAATCTCCTTTGATGGATCCTTTTCTTCTTGCTGATATGCATTTCAAATGGTAACCTAGGATTGTGAGCCACCATGAATTTTTTGCTATTAACAGTCATTCTCTGGGTGTTCATATCCAAGTGATTAGGCCACATTTGGAGAAATAATTCCAGAATTTTATCATCACTCCAAACCTTCCTCCTGAATTTTAGGCCTTTATATCCACACCGCATCTCTACTGTGGCATGCCTTAAGCTGTTCTCTTTACTGTCCTTTTCTGTAGAAGAGTGTCTGATACCTGTTAGTATCCTAGGAATCCATCTAAATTAGTCACCATTCCCACCTGGATGATACAAACTATATTTCACAGACTCTCTTGCCAGATAGCTTCTGGATTATACAATATTTTTATTGCTTCTGCGTGTTTCTGGCAATGGTTGTCCTAGCTTTGCTGGTGGAGATGGCATTATTGAGAAAATCTTGTGATGAGGTTGTGCAGAAGAAACGGTGGAGACAGCAGCAGCACTTATGGCACCAGTAGCAGCTGCCCCAAGGACGAATAAGTGTTGAAACACCCCTGCCTTCCTGCTTAGCCAGTTCAAAACAGCAGCAGAAGCCTCACCTGGAGAGCAATCCCAGGTCTCCATGCTTCTTTCTCTAGCCCTAAGAGGAACAGTGACTTCCTGCAATTGTTCGTTATTTGGTAATCTCACCTATCCTTTTTCTCCTCCTACAGTTCTTTAATCATGCTTTCGAAATACAAATTCTTTAAATTATCACCATTGAAATTCCTTGAGTAGTTTCTGCTTGCATGATTGAAGACTGATAAACTACTGAGCCAGAAGGTCTCCCAGGAAACAGAACTTTTGGGATTAGTTATCTAGCATAATTGGGCTTGAAAAAAGTGATGACATCCTTATCAGTGGAAAATAAATGAGAAGAGAAATTGATGTTACTCCGAGACAGATGCAGTGAATGATGACTTTGGTCTTCGTTTTTTGAAAGAATGAAAAAGTCTTCCTTTGAACTGGGATAGTTACATCCTTTTAGGAAGAAACATTGTAACTGTGTTTTGCCTAGCAGCCAAATAGTAAATAGTGCCAAATAGTGTCTTCTGTCTCAGCTCTACAGCCACCCATTTCATATCTCATTTCTACTTTCAGTTTAGAAAACATAAATTACATTTCCCAATCTGCCTTGCTAGCTGGCTTCTTCATTACACCCTTCCAACGGAAGGCATGGACAAAGGATTTGAATGCAGAAAGAAAGGAAAACTAAGCCATTTTTCCAATTCATTGAAGTAACTTATATTTGACTAGTTATAAATTATTGGTTGGGAAGTGATACTTAAACTGCTATAACAAACAGCTAAAAAAAAAATCACGCTGGCTAATTTATTACTCTGACTACATGTCTACCACTGGATAGTCTAGGAATTCTGTTCCATGTCAGCAGGACCCAGATATGCAAAATCATAGACTATCTACCATCTGGAACATTGCTTGCTGCCGTGGCAGGGATAAAGAAACTCCTAGAATTTTTTTCACTTCTCATTAGCCAAAATAAGTCACTTTGCCACACATACCTCAAAAATTGTCAGGAAGATGGAAATACTTTCGCAACAGCATTAAAAAGCATTACTCTTACCTTCTACCATATGAACTTGTGCTTTTAACACCTTTATAAACAATTCCCAGCATTAAAATCCCTATATAAGAAAAAAAGAAAAATCCTAAAGTATTTTCAAATTTTGTACAAATATTTAATGGAAACACCATCTTAAATCACATTTTCCCTCATTGTTCCTCATTGCAATAAATTGGTACTCCACGAACTCAGGTTTTTAAGCAAAAAGTCTTAGGCTCCTTTGTCTTATATCACATATCCAATACATCAGATATTCTGTTCACTTCCAACTTTGAAATATTTGCCAAACCTAAAAATTTCTAGCATTTCTACTACTACCACATTGGTCCAAACTATATAACTTCTCATCACAGGTATTATGAAAACTTACTAACTCACTTCTCTGTTTCTACTCTTTTCTTCAAGAGTCCCGATAACTCTTTTGATAAGTGAGTCCTAGCTTGTTGTTCCCTTCATCAAATTCCTCTGATGGCATCTCATCTCTTGTGAAGTAAAATTCCAGAGCTCTGGTCTGTGCTCTACACCTTCTGATCCTCAACCCACCTGATGGCATCTTCTCTCTGACTCTCTTCCTTGCTCACTGTCCTTTCACTATTCTCAGTCTTGGCATTTGTCCTCTTCTCTGTCTACAATATGCTTAAACAGATATATGATTGCCCGCTCTCCCATTTAATTAGGTTCTCTGTTCAAATATCAACTCTTGCTCTTTCTTTGCTATATATGAAATAGAACTCTCGTAATATTCTCTGCAATAAGTCAACCAGAGAAAGACAATTATATGATCTTACTGATATGGGGAATTTGAGAAACAAGACAGAGGATCATAGGGGAAGGAAGGGAAAAATGAAACAAGATAAAACCAGAGAGGGAGACAAACCATAAGAGACTCCTAATCTCAGGAAACAAACTAAGGATTGCTGGAGGAGAAGGTGGGGTGGGAGGGATGGGGTGTCTGGGTGATAGACATTAGGGAGGGTATGTGCTATGGTGAATGCTGTGAATTGTGTAAGACTAATGAATCACAGACCTGTAACCCCTGAAACAAATAATACATTATATGGTAATAAAAAAAAAATATTCTCTGCTCATGCCTTGGTTTATTTGAATTCATGGCAATTTTATTTTTTTAAATTAGCTATTTGTTTTCAAATTATCTACCTCACTAGAATATATATTTCATGAAGGCATTAAGTTTTCCTGTTTCTGGTTTTGTTTTACTTTTTGTCTGTCAGTTTTATGCCTATAAGTGGTTGAAAGAATGACTTAAGTAAACTAAGTGATATTTCATGGAGTTGTTAGGGCCTTTTGATATCTTTTTATATACGGAAGCACTTAGTATATAATTTTTTCCCTTCCCTAGTGTCTCTGGATGCTACAGTGGTATATTTTAAGTATTGGTAGCTTTATTCTGGACAGATTGAATTACACTAGTGTAGATAAGTAGAAAAATATACACATACATACATATATACATGCATAAAATGGAAATGGTAATATTAATCAAAATCTTTGGTATATACATGAACATTGAACATTTAGAGATATTTAATGATGATTCAAAGAAAGGTATATGACATTTTTAAGCCTTTTGGTGGCAATTCACCATTGGTTTTACTGCTTTTATTAGTCTCTAAACATTCCAGGGAATGCTGAAAAACAGTGTCTTTCACCACTCTTTTTTAGGTTTGCATTTATGAGTAAGTGATAAAAAATGTTAAATGAGATGTGACAGAAGTGGAATGAAGGTTGTAACCCATGAAAGGGTTATAATGAAGTTGATTTAGGGTTCTACAGGGGTATTGTTAATTATATATTAATACATCAGTAACAAACCTTAGTGAATAAAGTTACTTAAAATCTCTCTAAAAATGAAACTTATAAATGCAGATACTGAAAACAGTTGTATCTTTTTGACACATGAATATTATAAAGTTTTTATGACCCCTTTGATAATGTGTTATTATTCAGATCTCTGGACTCAAATTCATTGTTTGAAGGTTTTTTTCCCTTAAGATTTGTTAAAAAGGTTTTTAGGTTTTCATCCCTGCAAACTGCCCCTGTCTGCATTTTATGCAACAATATTCAAAATTGCCATCAATATTCCAACAAACAATAGAACTATTTGTGAAATCCTGTCATTACAGGCATTGTTCTGCAATTAGATTACAATAAAATTATTGGGTTTGTATAAAATTTTGTCATCTACCATAATTTCAGTTTTCATAAATTACATAATTGTAAAAAAAAAATCAGAAAGAAAAAATTGTGAAACTTACCAGAAATGGCCACAAACAATAGAAAAAAAGAAAAATTAGAAATAATCAAAATAATATGAAAAATTATTTTTGCCTAATCACATCAGGAGCAGGGATGTGAGTCAAAATGTAAAATTTCCATGCTTGGAAAAGTTTGTGAAGGAGAGCTAGTGAAAGTATAAGAGAAGGCTACAGGGAATCAGAAGGTAAAAAATGATGACCATTATCAGTGAACAACACAGATATATGTATACGTAAATATAAATCTACCTGTTTTTATTGATAGCCCCCTTGCATGAAGACTAGTTAGAAATTAAATCTCAGGCTCCATTATATAAATTATACATTTTGAAAGGCTATTGGTATGCTCATTAGGCTTTGAGAAGCACTGGTCTAATAAGCTACTGTGAAGTAGTTGGAATTGGATAGTGTCTACCATATTGGAGATCCTGGATCTTACCTTCTATCTATTATAACTTCCATCTAAAAAAGCTTCCAATTGCTCCATTGGACACAAGATATAAGGCTATTGAGTGACAAACTAGATACTTTTTTTAAGTATCAAGGCTTGGATTTTTATGGTAGTGGATAAAACCAACAAAAGAGAAGTTAAATGGAAGTTTACCCAAAGGTATTCTATGTTTTGATGAACATAGTAATAAATTCATCTGGTTTTACATACTAAAGGGAGCACCAACATATTTTATTGATGGTCACTGTTGGTTTACCCAGTGGTTCTGATAGTCTGATGGTATTCCATGGGAACATAAAATGCATGAAATATAATGAATGCTTGGGTTAATTCTTTTCCATCATGAGTGGTTCGTTTTTTGTTTTGTTTTGTTTTTGAGTGGTTCGTTTTGTTTAATATATTTTGTGTTTATGGACAAGTTATTTGTTGAATTTGCACTTTATTGTTTCACTTTATTGTCCAATTAGCAAAATAGATCAAAGGCAAAATGGCTGAGAAATGTTTATTGTAATGCAAGTGTTATTAAAACAGCAATTTAAATATTATAATAAAATTTATGAAATGGCATTGAATTCTATGTAGTATTAATATCATGAAATATGGAATGAGCAAATACTATCACAGCACTCTGATGGTTTTTAATAAGATGAAAACAATCTTTGTGGAGTATGAATCTATTCTTGGCACATATAAGGTTCATAAATGAAAGAACCAATCTGTGATTTTTATATTGAACTCATTGCTTAAAGCTACACAAAAACAATTCTTTCATTTATTAATGATTATTGTGAATAATGACATAATTTAGAATAGGACCAGAATATGATGAAAGCACATAAACATACAGCAAAATCAGGCATTTCTATGTAAAATAAAGTAGATTCCGTGTGATTTTAGATTTTTATCTTGCATCCAAGAAGAACAGTTGACTTTAAAAAGATGCCTCTGATTCAAGAATTGGAGGTTAAGAAATAATGAAAAATATAACTGTGAACCAATTCCAGAAAGACTCCAGTTTTTAATGCACAGTGCTAAGATATGTGCAAAGACGTATGCAATAAATACAAGATTTCTTTTTCACACCAATGTGTATGAGCTATAAAAAGGAAAATATGCTCCTATTTTTGAACTGGGAGGAGATTTCATAAAGTAAATATCATTTTCTATGATTTTAAGTGGCTTGCCCAAATGATGTGTTGAGTATTTTGAATAGCCTGAATGTAACATCCTTTGCTGCAAAATCATCACGATATTTAATGCTGAGATAAGATATCAGCTTTTTAGCCCTGAACTGTGTGGAAAAACACTGGGCTATCTAAAGTTTGTTATTTTTATTATACCTAATGATTTCTTCTAATAGAAAATAGCTGATGGTAATATTTTATAACCACATTCAACTATAACAGCAATGAACTCTGAGGAAAGAGCTTCTATACCTTAATTTGATCAGAGTAGATTTGAAATTGATTTGCCTCTATTTTAAGCTGCAATACTCAATCTTCTATCTTTTGAGTACAAGGTCCTGTCAGCTTCGTATCTGACAGTGTCCTTCCAGGAATTTTTAGTGAGAAACGTTACCTTCATCTCTAGGTCTTTGTTCTATCTGCATATTCTGAGACATCTGACATAGCTACCAAGTGATATCAATTCTCAATGACAATATTGAGTAATGTATATGGAGTACAAATTTAAAAACTTAATGAACAGCCAAAACATAGATTCTAAAACATGATTTAATCTATTTATCATCAAGACAGATGCAAATATCTTACTAAGCCCAAAAATAAATGAACAATAATCTTATGAATTAAATACTTACATTAAAATGTGACTTAACTTTTTAAATTATTTAAAATTGGTGGCCTACATAGCTCCCTAAATGCCAAATATTTGAGATAAGCCATTTTTGGGATTGTTAATATAAGGTTTTTTACACAGGTAGAAATGTATTTCTCCTTTATCTCTCTATCTGCGGCCACAGTCAGTTTAAGCAATGATCTAAAAAGCAGTAAAGAGAAGCGCCTGGGTGGCTCAGTAGGTTAAAGACTCTGCCTTCAGCTCAGGTCATCGAGCCTCGCATCCAGCTCTCTGCTCAGTAGGGAGCCTGCTTCCCCTCCCCTCTCTCTGCCTGCCTCTCTGCCTACTTGTGATATCTCGCCTCTCTGTCAAATAAATAAATAAAATCTAAAAAAAAAAAAAAGGCAGTAAAGATGCAGATTTAGATAATCTGCTAACTAAAACTTACTAATTTTAATTAATATAAATCAGGTGTTTTCCTTAGTTCTTCATAACCATTTCCTTATTCTGTCCTTTTCTTCATATGATTTTTAGTCTCTGATTTTTGCATTTTTTAATCAATAATTATCCAGATTCTATTATTTATTTTATTCTCTACCTACATATCCATGAAGCGTTTTCCCATGATACTTGTTAAATTTATCTCCCTCTCCCACACTTTCAGGCACTCATTAATTCATACCTATATTGAACATAAAATTTCCGATTGTGAAGTTTTTGTAATCGCTTTTGTGTTCTGTCGATATTTAATAAGTGTTTGGATGCTGTGTTCTTAGGTACACAGGATCATCATGCCTTCTTGATTGATTCATTGTTTTATCAGTATATGTCTGTTCTCTAGAAATACTCTTTTCTCATTCTGTGCAATTTTTAACTTTTTATTTTCAATTGAAAAATAGTTGACATAAAGTATTAGTTGTACAACACAGTGTTTCGGCAATTATAAATATTAGTAAGTGCTCCCCCCTATAAGCATAGTTACTATTTTCACCATACAATGTTAATATAATATTACTGATGATGTTCTCAATGCTACACTTTTCATCCTAGTGAATTAGTTACTTTATAACTGAAAGTTTGTACCTCTCAATCCTTTTCACCTATTTCACCTATCTCTTCACTGTCCCTCCCCTCTGGGAACTGCTAGTTCTCTATATTCATTTTTCAGTTTCCATTGTTTTTTGTTTCTTCAAGTCCTTTTTCAGATTACACATGTAAGTGAAAGCATGTATTACTTGTCTTGTTCCAACTTATTTGACTTAGCTTCAAACTTTCTATGTTGTTGTTAGTGGGAAGAAGACTTTGTTTTATTGCTGGATAAATTTCCATCTTTTTTATCCATTTATCTATCAATGGATGGGTAAGTTGCTTCCGTATCTTGGCTATTGTAAATAATGTTGCAATAAACATAGGGGCACATATCCCTTTTTGATTTAGTGTTTTCCTTTTTTTCATGTAAGTACAGAAATGGGACTAATAGATCATATGGTATTTCCTTTAATTTTTTGAGGAAACTCCATACTGTTTTCCATAGTGGCTGCATCAATTTACATTCTGACCAATGGTGCATGAGGGGTCCCTTTTTCTCATATCCTTATCCAATAGTTGTTACTTCTCCCCCCCCCCCCCGCCCCATACTGGCTATTCTTACTAGTCTGAGATGATCTCTCATAATGGTTTTGATTTGCATTTCCCTAATGATGAGCGATGTTAAGTCTCTTTCCGTATGTCTGTTGGCCATCTGTATGTCTTCTTTGGAAATATGTCTACTCAGGTCTTGCTCTTTTTTTTAAAACTATATATCAATTTATGCTAATTTTTAAGTATGCAAACACAATGTAAACTCACCCATGTGACATATGTACACACATATACTAGAAGAAACTTTGACAATAACAACTATTTTTTTCTACTCCAAACTCATATCTAATAATTTCTTTTTTTATTAACATATAATGTGTTATTTGCTTCAGGGGTACAGGTCTGTGAATCATCAGTATTACACAATTCACAGCACTCACCATACCACATACCCTCCCCAAAGTCTATAGCCCAGCCACCCTATCTCATCCCCTGCCACCAGCAACCCTCAGTTTGTTTCCTGAGATTATGACTCTCTTATCGTTTGTCACTATCCCTGGTCCCATCTTACTTCATTTTTTCCCTTAACCCCACGACCTCCCACCCTGCCTCTCAAATTCTTCATATCAGAGAGATATGATAATTATCCTTCTCTGATTGACTTATTTCGCTTAGCATAATACCTTCCAGTTCCATCCACATTGTTGCAAATGGCAAGATTTCATTTTTTGATGGCTGCATAGTATTCCATTGTATATACATACCACTTCTTTACCAATTCACTGTTGATGGATGTCTAGGTTCTTTCCACAGTTTGGCTATTGTGGACATTGCTGCTATAAACATTGGAGTGCACATGCCCCTTCAGATAACTACATTTATATCTTTAGGGTAAATACCCAGTAGTGCGATTGCTGGGTCATAGAGTAGCTCTATTTTCAGCTTTTTGAGAAACCTCCATACTGTTTTCCAGAGTGGCTGTACCAGTCTGCATTCTCACAAACAGTGTGGGAGGGTTCTCCTTTCTCTGCATCCTTGCCAACATCTGTCTTTCCCTGAGTTGTCAATTTTTGCCATTCTGACTGGTGTGAGGTGGTATCTCACTGTGGTTTTCATGTGTATTTCCTTGATGCCAAGTGATGTTGAACAATTTTTCATGTGTCTGTTGGCCACTTGGATGTCTTCTTTGCAGAAATATCTGTTCATGTCTTCTGCCCATTTCTTGATTGGATTGTTTGTTCTTTGGGTGTTGAGTTTGAGAAGTTCTTTATAGATTTTGAATACTAGCCCTTTATCTGATAGATCATTTGCAATACTAGCAAATAGGTTATCTTTTGGTTTCATTGACTGTTGCCTTTGCTGTGCAAAAGATTTTTATCTTGATGAAGTCCCTTTAGTTCACTTTTGCCCTTGCTTCCCTTGCCTTTGGTGCTGTTTCTAGGAAGAAGTTGCTGTGGCTGAGGTCAAAGAGGTTGCTGCCTGTGTTCTCTTTAAGGATTTTGATGGATTCCTGTCTCATATTGAGGTCTTTCATCCATTTTGAGCCTATTTTTGTGTGTAGTATAAGGAAATGGTCTAGTTTCATTCTTCTGCATGTGGCTGTCCAATGTTCCCAACACCATTCGTTGAAGAGACTGTCTTTTCATTGGACATTCTTTCCTGCTTCGTTGAAGATTAGTTGACCGTAGAGTTGAGGGTCTATTTCTGGGCTCTCTATTCTCTTCCATTGGTCTATGTGTCTGTTTTTGTGCCAATACCACATTGTCTTGATGATTACAGCTTTGTAATAGAGCTTGAAGTCTGTAATTGTGCTGCTGCCGACTTTGATTTTCTTTTTCAACATTCCTCTGGCTATTCGCGGTCTTTTCTGGTTCCATATAAATTTTAGGATTATTTGTTCCATTTCTTTGAAAAAATTTGATATTTTGATAGGGATTGCATTAAATGTACAGATTGCTTTAGGTTGCATAGACATTTTCACAACATTTGTTCTTCCAATCCATGAGCATGGAACATTTTTCCATTTCTTTGTGTCTTCCTCAATTTCTTTCATGAGCACTTTATAGTTTTCTGAGTATAGATTCTTTCCCTCTGTGGTTAGGTTTATTCCCAGGTATCTTACAGTTCGGGGTGCAACTGTAAATGGGATAGACTCCTTGCTTTCTTCTGTCTTGCTGTTGGTGTATAGAAATGCAACAGATTTCTGTGCATTGATTTTAAATCCTGACACTTTATGGAGTCTTTTGAGTTTTCCACATAAAGTAACATACCTGCAAAGAGTGGGAGTTTGACTTCTTTGTGGATTTGGATGCCTTTTATTTCTTTTTATTGTCTAAATGCTGAGGCTAGGATTTCCAGTACTATGTTGAATAGCAGTCGTGATAGTGGACAGCCCTGCCATGTTTCTCACCTTAGGAGAAAAGGCTCTGTTTTTCCTCATTGAGAATGATATTCACTGTGGGTTTTTCATAGATGGCTTTTATGATATTGAGGTATGTACCCTCTATCCCTACACTCTGAAGAGTTTTGATCAAGAAAGGATGCTGTACTTTCTCAAATGCTTTTCCAGCATCTATTGAGAATATCATGTGGTTCTTGTTCTTTCTTTTATGAATGTATTGTATCACATTGACTGATTTGCGGATGTTGAACCAAACTTGCAATCCAAACTTGCAATCCCACTTGGTTGTGGTGAATAATCCTTTTAATATACTGTTGAATCCTATTGGCTAGTATTTTGGTGAGAATTTTTGCATCCGTGCTCATCAAGGATATTGGTCTGTAATTCTCCTTTTTGATGAGGTTTTTGGTTTTGGAATCAAGGTAATGCTGGCCTCATAAAATGAGTTTTGAAGTTTTCCTTCCATTTCTATTTTTTGGAAGAGTTTCTGGACAATAGGTATTACTTCTTCTTTAAATGTTTGGTAGAATTCCCCAGACAGGAAGCCGTCTGACCCCCTGGATTCTTGTTTATTGGATTTTTGGTGAGATTTTTGGTGACTGCTTCAATCTCCTTACTGGTTATGGGTCTGTTCAGGTTTTCAATTTCTTCCTGGTTCAGTTTTGGTACTTTATATGTCTCTAGGAATGCATCCATTTCTTCCAGATTGTCAAATTTGCTGGTGTATAGTTGCTCATAACATGTTTATATATTTGTTTGTATTTCTCTTTCATTCATGATTTTATTAACTTGGGTCCTCTCTCTTCTCTTTTTGGTAAGTCTGGCCAGGGGTTTATCAGTCTTATTAATTATTTCAAAGAACCATCTCCTAGTTTCATTGATCTGTTCTACTGTTCTTTTGGTTCCTATTTCATTGATTTCTGCTCTGATTAGTATTTCTCTTCTGCTGGGTTTAGGCTTTCTTTGCTATTCTTTCTCCCTCTCCTTTAGGTGTAAGGTTAAGTTGTGTACTTGAGACCTTTCTTGTTTCTTGAGAAAGGCTTGTATTGCTATCTACTTTCCTCTCAGGAATTCCTTTGCTGTGTCCCAAAGATTTTGAACAGTTGTGTTTTCATTTTTATTTGTTTCCATGAAGTTTTTTAATTCTTTAATTTCCTGGTGGACCCATTTATTCTTTAGTAGGATGCTCTTTTGCCTCCATGTATTTGAGTTCTTTCCAACTTTACTCTTGTGGTTGAGTTCTACTTTCAAAGCACTGTGGTCTGAAAATAGGCGGGGAATGATCTCAATCTTTTGGTACTGGACGAGACCTGATTTGTGACCCAGGATATGATCTATTCGGGAGAATGTTCCACATGCACTAGAGAAGAATGCATATTCTGTTGCCTTGGGATGGAATGTTCTGAGTTTATCTGTGATGTTCATCCGGTCCAGTGTGTCATTTAAAGCCTTTATTTACTTGTTGACTGCTTAGATGACAAGTCCATTTCAGTGAGGGGTTATTAAACTCCCCTACTATTGTTATACTATTGTCAGTGGGTTTCTTTGGTTTTACTATTAATTGGTTTCTATAATAGGCTGCTCCCATGTTAGAGGCATAGATATTTAAAATTGTTAGATCTTCTTCTTGGACAGACCGTTTAAAGATGATATAGTGTCCTTCTTCATCTCTTATGTAGTCTTTGGTTTAAAATATAATTTATATGATAGAAGGATTGCCACCCCAGCTTTCTTTTGATGTCCATTAGCATGGTAAATTGTTTTCCACCACCTCACTTTAAATCTGGAGGTGTCTTTGGGTCTAAGATGAGTTTCTTATAGATAGCATATTGATGAGTCTTGTTTTTTTATCCATTCTGATACCCTGTGTATTTTGATTGGAATATTTAGCCCATTTACATTCAGGGTAACTATTGAAAGAGATAAATTTAGTGCTATTGGATTGCCTGTAAGGTGACTGTTACTGTACATTGTCTCCATTCCTTTCTGGTCTGTTACTGTTAGGGTCTCTCGTTGCTTAGAGGACCCCTTTCAATATTTCCTGTAGGGCTGGTTTGGTGTTTGCAAATTCTTTTAGTTTTTGTTTGTCCTGGAAGCTTTTTATCTTTCCTTCTATTTTCAGTGACTGCCTACCAGGATATAGTATTCTTGGCTGCATATTTTTCTCATTTAGTGCTCTGAATATATCATGCCAGTCCTTCTGGCCTGCCAGGTCTCTGTGGATAGGTCTACTGCCAATCTAATATTTCTACCATTGTAGGTTACATGCTGATTGTCCTGAGCTGCTTTCAGGATTTTTCTCTTTGTCACTGAGACTTGCAAGTTTACTTATTAGATGATGGGGTGTTGACCTATTTTTATTGATTTTGTGGGGAGGGTTCTTGGTGCCTCCTGGATTTTGATGCTTGTTCCCTTCACCAAATTAGGGAAATTCTCTGCTAGATTTTGCTCCAAAAACACCTTCTGCTCCCCTCTCTCTATCTTCTGGGATTCCAATTCTAATTTTGTTTCATCTTATGGTATCACTTATTTTGCAATTTCTCCTCTCGTGGTTCAGTAGTTGTTTATCTCTCCTTTTCTCAATTTCTTTATCCTCCATCATTAGGTCTATATCACTAATTTTCTCTTCTGCCTCATTTATCCTAGCAGTAAGAGCCTCCATTTTTGATTGCACCTCATTAACAGCTTTTTAAATTTCAACTTGGTTAGATTTTAGTTCTTTCATTTCTCCAGAAAGTGATTTTATTTCTCCAGAAAGGGATTCTCCAGTATCTTCCATGTTTTTTTTCGAGCCCAGCTAGCACCTTGATAATCGTCATTCTAGTTCTGACATCTTACTAATGTCCCTGTTGATTAGATCCCTAGCTATTGGTACTAGTACTTGTTCTTTTTTTTTTTTTTTTTTTTGAGGTGAGTTTTTCCACCTTGTCATTTTACCCAGATAAGAATAGATGAATGAGAGAACAAAATACTAAAAGCATAGCAATAAGTGCAAGAAAATATACACTAACCAAATCAGAAGAGACTCAAAACTGAGGGGATCAGACAGAAGAGGAAAAATATTAAATATAAATATAAATATATTTTAGTTTATGTATATTCTAGTATATATATAAAACTGGTGATAACAGGGCCACACACTTGATTTTGGGTGTATTTTGGTCTGTTAGAAGAAACTGCCTCCTAAAATTTTAAAGAAGGAAAAACTTATACATATACAAAAGTAAGAGTAAACATGATGAAGGGATGGAATATGGATGAAAATTTAAAAAGATTCTAAAAAAGGAATTGATAAGATAAGAAATTGGTTGGAAAAAAGAGGAAAGAATGTGATCAGGCTGGAGACTAGAACAAAGCCATGCCCTAGATTTAGGGTATATCTTGATTTGTTAGAAGAAACTGTATCCCAAAATTTTAAAGAAAGAAAAACCTATATGTACACAAAAAATAAGTTTAAATACACAAAAAATAAGTTTAAATATGATGAAGAGATATAATATGAATATAACAATGAAAATTTAAAAAGATTTTTAAAAAGGTATCGATAAGATAAAAGTTAAAAAAACACTAAAATAGGAAAGAGGAAAAAATTAAAAAATAGAATAATATAAAAATTAAAAAATTAACTTTGAAAGACTAAAGAATCATGGGAAAATAGCCATGAATTCTATGTGCTGTATTCCCATAGCTCTGAAGTTTTGTAGTTCTCATTGATCTCAAGTTCAATTGATCTCATTGAACTTGGTCTTGGCTAGATGTTCCTGCTCATCTTCAGGGGGAGGAGCCTGTCGCAGTGGTTCTCAAATGCCTTTGCCCGATGTGGAATTGCACCCCCTTGCCAGGGGCCAGGCTAAGTAACTGCTCAGTTTAGATTTCCATAGCTTTTGTTCCCTAAATGCTTTCCATACAGCTTTGGAGGAGAATGAAAATGGTGGCCTCCCAATACCAACCCTGTAGGAGCAGAGAGCTCAGAGCCCCCTCCTCAGCGTGCCCTCAGAGAAAACCAATCACTCCCATCTCCCTGGTCTCTGGTCTTACTCTATGCTCACCTAGCCAATAACTGAGTGTTTCTATCTCTGGTATGTGGCTCCATTTTGTGTCTCCAAATGCAGCAGATTCCTTTAGCGTGCTCCTGCACCACTCCTCCTGGAGGAGTTAGGAGGGGGTCACTTCAGATCTGTCACTAATGGAGTCCCTGCTTGAAGAGCAGTGGCTTGACTCTGCCTTGGATCATGATTTAAGGGAACCCCGAGCTGAGAGCCCACTTCTTGGCTCTGTCTCTGTAGCTGGCTTCCCTGCTGATACCTAGGAGCTCTGCCACACCCCGACACCCCTAGTCTTTCTGCGACCCTGAGGGACGTGAGACCACACTGTTCCCATGAGGGCTCCACCCCCAACTTAGCCACGTCCCTCAGTGGAGCAGACTTCTAAAAGTTCCAATTTTGTGCTCTGATGCTCTACCACTTGCCAGGATCTGCCCCCTCCCCCCCCCCCCCCGTGGTCTCCCTTCCCATATATCACCTTGAATTCACTTCTCT
>CM052809.1:72966554-73010504 GCA_028533885.1 Nasua narica | reverse complement strand
CAGTATCATACTGTGTTGATTACTATAGTGTTTTAGTATACTTTGAATCTGGGATTATGAAACTTCCAGGTTTGTTCATTGTTTACAAGATTGCTTTGGCTTTTGGGGATATTTTCTGGTTCTATAAAATTTTAGGATTATTTGTTCTAGTTCTGTGAAAAATATCATTGGAGTTTTGACAGGGATTGCACTGAATCTGTAGATTTCTTTGGGTAGTATGGATATTTTAATAATACTAATTCTTTAAATCAGTGAACATGGTATATCTGCACTTGTTTGTTCTTTTCAGTTTCTTTCATCAATGTTTTCTAGTTTTCAGAGTGCAGGTCTTTCACTTACCTGGTTAAATTTATTCCTTGGTATTTTATTCTTTTAACACAATTATAAATGGGATTGTTTTATTTTTTGTCAAGTGCATTATTAGTTTATAGAAATGCAACATTTTTCTATATATTGTATCATACAATCTTACTGAATTTATTTATTCTAATATTTTTTTGGTGGATGTTTATTGTTTTATATATATACATATATATGTATGTACATATATATACATATATGTATATATGTATTTGTATGTATATATATATACATATACATATATATATTACCATAGAATCTCCAAATAGTGACAATTTTACTTCTTTGTTACCCATTTGGATGGCTTTTATTTTACATCTTGTCTGATTACTGTGACTAGGGCTTCCATTACTATATTGAATGAAAAGGGTGAGAGTGGACATCCCCGTCTTGTTCCTGATCCTAGAGGAAAAGTTTGCAGTTTCCCATTATTGAGTGTGATGTTATCTGTGATCAATGATATATGTGATATCATATATTGCCTTTATTATGTTGAGTATATTCCCTCCATACACACTTTGTTGGTAGTTTTTATCATGAATGTGTGTTGAATTATGAAAGGTGTTTTTCTGCATCAATTGAGGTGATCATATGATTTTTTCTTTCATTTTGTTAATACAGTATATCATGCTGATTGATTTGCATATATTGAACTATGCATCCATCCTTGGAATAAATCCTCTTGATTGTAGTGAATGACCTTTAATATATTTGGCTTGCTTATGCATTTTTAAAAGATTTTATTTATTTGTTAGAGCACAAGCAGGAGGAGCAGCAGAGGGAGAAAAGCAGGCTCCCCATTGAGCAAGGAACCTGATGTGGGACTCAATCCCAGGACCCTGGAATCATGACCTGAACTAAAGGCAGATGCTTAACCAACTGAGCGTTCAGGTGTCCTGCTGGCTTATATTTTGTTGAAGATTTTTGCATCTGTATTTATCAGGGATATTGATTTTTTTGTAGTTTCTTTGTGTGGTTTCGTTTATCAGGATAATGCTGGTCTTGTGTAATGAGTTTGGAAGCACTCATTCCTCTTCTGTATTTTGGAATAGTTTGAGAAGAATAAGTTTTAATTCTTCAATTTTTGGTAGACTTCACCTCTGAAGCCATGCAGTCCTGGACTTATGTTTCTTATGAGTCTTTTTGGTCACATACTTTATAAGGAATTAATCTCTTACCTTTACTATATGTTTGTCTTTACCTGTGAAAATTTTTCCTTCATTATTGCTTTTACTTTTGACCTTTTCTTTTACTTTTAAAGAAGTCCCTCTAGGGAACCTGGGTAGCTCAGTTGGTTAAGTGACTGCCTTTGGCTCAGGTCATAATCCTGGTGTCCCAGGATCGAGTCCCCCATTCGCTCCCTGCTTGGCAGGCAGTCTGCTTCTCCCTATGACCCTCCCCCCTCCCAGGATCTCTCCCTCTCTCATTCTCTCTCTCTCAAATAAGTAAATAAAATCTTAAAAAAAAAAAGTCCCTCTAACATTTTATGTAAGAATTGTTATGTAGTGACAAATTCCTTTAAGTTTTGTTTTTCTAAGAAACTCACCTTCAGTTCTAAATGCTAACCTTCACGAGGATAAATATTCTTTTTTTTTTCTTTTTAAGATTTTATTTATCTATTTGACAGAGAACACAGGCAGAGTGGCAGGGAGAGGGAGAAGCAGACTCCCCACTGAGCAGAGCACCCAACATCAATATGGGGCTCAATCCCAGGTCCAGGACCATGACCTGAGCTGAAGGCAGATGCTTAACCAACAGAGCCACCTAGCCCCCCCTCCCAGAAACCCCCCCCCCCCCCACCAATTTCCTTACAGCACTTTGGATATATGTTGCTGTTTCTTCTGGCCTTTAAATTCCTGCTGAAAAATCAGCTGGTAGTCTTAGGGGGTTTATCTTGTATACAACTTTGCTTTTCTCTTGTTGCTTTTAAGAGTCTTTCTTTCTTTTTAATCTTTGCCATTTTAATTATTTTTGTTTTGATGTCTATCTCCCTGGCTTTATCTCATTAGGGACTCTGTGCTTCCTGGGCCTGGATATCTGTTTCCTTCCCTGGATTAGGATTTTAAAGGCAATAGCCTTATGTAGAGAGTGTCCTGTGGGGCCTAGTAGCACAATCCCTCCTAGTCTCCAGGACCACAGATACTCCAGGGGTGTTCCCTTTGTGGACTGCATGCACCCACTTTTGCTACTGGGCCACAATTGCTGTGGGCACCCTAGGGGACAGGGTTGTTCCACATTGTGCCTGGTAGGGAGGCTTAGCTGCAGTTGGGTTGTAAGTGCTGGTGGGCAGGACTTGCCCCCAAGCCAGGAGGATGTAATAAAGAGCTGTAGTTCTGTTGGCTGGCCGATGGGTTGAGATAGCTCCTCCTACAGCTGGCTGAGAGTGTCTGCTGTGTTGCTGTGGGTGTGCTAGTGAGCGGGGCTGTCCCCCAACCAGGACAGGGGTCACTTTGGGGGCGTGGGGAGGGGGGCTCTGGTTCTAGCTGGGGCTGCCTCCTGGGTGTGGTAGGATGATCGTCGTTTTGGAAGGATGCTCGTTCTGACCAAGTCTGCTCACAAGGTGCGGCTGAGCAGGAACAACTTTGTAGGAACGACTTTGTGCTTGCTGTGGAGGGAAGGATGAGTGGGCTGGGTCTTCACGGGAACCAGGAGCAAGGCAAGCATTGCTAGAAAGGTATATGGAGAATGTCAGAACCAGCGTCCACAAGGATTGGGCCAGCAAGGCTGAAGGAGGACAAGAAAAATGGCGCTACCACCACTTGTGTTTTTTAAAGGAAGCTCCTGTAGATACCTCCTTCTCTGGCACACATCCTAAAATTGGGCTATAAATCTCCATATATAACGAGGTACTTTTGAAACTGCTGATTCTGTTCTGGGTCTCCGATAGAGGGCTATAGCATGCTGGCCCTTTAAGAATAGAGTCTTAGTTTTGTAAAGCCTTTCCATTCTCTCAGATTTAAGCCCCACTAATTTTTAAAACCACATGTTATGTGGGCTTATATTCCCAGTGTTATATTTTAACGGTTCCTAAGATATGTATGTTTTTTATTAATGCCATTAATGAGTACAAACAGTATAAAAACTTTAGGAGAGCACAAGAGTACAGTTAGGAGCAGTGCGCCCAAGCGGTCTGTGTGGAGGGCCTTGCAACCCCAAGCGAACCACCCATGGCCACATGCAGGGGGGCCCAGAGTAGTGCAGGAGACTGGAGGCCCTGCGCGGAGGCAGGGGCAGGCACAGCGAAGGCGGGGCCCGCGCCGGGTGCGCCCACCAGGGGAGCCTTGGGCAAAGGCCTAGGAGGCAGTGGAGCAGAAAGCGGCCCAAGAGTAGCGCCATGCCCTGGCCAGCATGGAGGACCGCCTGCCGCTTCAGGGAACGATGAAATGTGGGACATGTGGATTTGGGATATGAATTCATTTGAAAAACCCACTTTGGGGTTATGAACGTGATTTCTGATGAAACTGGATTGGAATAACTTTCATGATGTGTGTGTGTGTGTGTGTGTGTGTGTGTGTGTGTGTGTGTGGGTGTGTGTATTTAAATTCTGCATTTGACTTAAGTACCATGAGAAAATTTGGGTCCTAGCCACCTCCTAGTCGTCATTCCTAAAGAGGCTCAAGAAAAGATGAAAGAGATATTTAAAATCAATCAGTTCAATTTAATGGCGAGTGAGATGATCGCACTCAACAGATCTTTTCCAGACGTCAGGTTAGAAGGGTGTAAAACAAAGGTATATCCAGGTAACCTTCCTAAGATAAGTGTGGTGGTTGTTTTCCACAATGAGGCTTGGAGCACGCTTCTGCGAACTATCCATAGTGTCATTAATCACTCACCAAGACACATGCTAGAAGAAATTGTTCTAGTAGAAGATGCCAGTGAGAGAGACTTTTTAAAAACCCCTCTAGAGGGGGCGCCTGGGTGGCTCAGTGGGTTAAAGCCTCTGCCTTTAGCTCCGGTCATGATCTCAGGATCCTGGGATCCAGTCCCACATCAGGCTCTCTGCTTAGCAGGGAGCCTGCTTCCCCCTCTCTCTCTGCCTGCCTCTCTGCCTACTTGTGAACTCTCTCCTCTCTGTCAAATAAATAAATAAAATCTTAAAAAAAAATTAAAAATCCCTCTAGAGAGTGAATGTACAATGATAGGACAGACTACTATTTTCCTGTCATGTTAGATCCTGGCTAAGACTGGCTCCAGCCATTCCACTGTACATTGACCTGAGCATCTAAGAAGGTGATCACTTGGCCTTTAGACACAGTAGTTCCTTTTAATCTAGCTCTGATAAATCCAGAACGTTGTTGCATTCGAATTACATGAACTGATACTTTTAATTTTTTCACATAACTCTCTAGAGGTCTTTTGGGCAATCTCTCTGTGCCCTGTTATTAGCCCCCCTGCCTTATATTTTGTAAGGGCTCTGAATGGTTTAGAGAGTATTTTCTCAGCAGCCCTAGCCCATTTTCAGACTTCGCTAGCTAAAAGCCTGATATGTCTAAAGGAGTTTTTCTTTCAGATATCCTGACTTGACCCCAGTCTTCTGTAGGTGGACTGTAGAATTACATGGGACTATAAGACTTACATAGTTTTATGTCAGCTTTCTCTTCTGTTCCATCTTTTAGTGGGTTAAAACTATTTTTGTTTTTGTTTTAAGTTAAATAATCACCTGCTTTTGCTTTTCCTCATCTAGGGCAGATTTCTATTTGTCTGGACCTGCCACCACAGATAAGGAGAGTTGTGCTTTTTTCTCTTTTATGAAGGGCTTACCCTATTCTGGAATCCAGTTTGTTTATTTGTCTGTTTATTTATATATTTAGCCACATCTTCATGGTGAAATTAAAATCTATAACTTTTAGTGGTTCTATCTTGATTTGAGTGAGAATGAAGGTTTAGTTTGATTTTCCTTACAGTAATCAGACATGGAAGTCATGTGGACATTAGAATTTGCAAATGTGTTTTAGACATTTTTATTTTTCTCTTTCAGTGAAAATGATAGATCAACATGTCTTTAATTGCAAAACCAACATCTTAAGTCCATGTTTATTCTGTAACTTAAGTCCTGTTTCTGCAATTCCTTATTGGGCAAATCTATCTATCTATTTATCATCTATCTATATCATCATCTGTCATCTATCTGTCATAATCTATCATCTATCTTCTTTCATTTGTCATTTATCTACCATCTATCATCTAACTACTATTTATCATCTGTCTATCTACCATCTATTCTACCTATATACCTATCTGTCTATATGGAACTCCTACCTAAAGTTCCAAACCTGAATAAAAATTCCATCCTCTTATTAGGCTTATTTTTTTTTAAGGTATCATTATCTACCCAGGTTATTTAATTCAGAAACTCCTTCATTTTTCACTTTGTCATCTGCCTCTGCTTAAACATCCGATAACTGCTGTTTGTACTTTCCCTGACACCATTCAGTCTTCTTATACCCAACTTCATTGTCACCATTATAGAATAGGCCGTTATCATCTCTTTTCTGAATAACTAACACACATCTTTAATTAAGTTTCTCTGACCCCTGCCTTGTTCCCTTAAAGTCTTCCTTAAATGTACATCTGTGGATGTTGGTCATCTTAATGGTTTCCCATTCACCTGTGTGATAAAATTACTTCCATTTCTCCCTTCATGATATGATTCTTGCTTACTTCAGCATCTAGTCCTTCTTTTCTTCTAAATCACCCTAAATTGTATGATTTCTGTTTAACTCATCAAACATATCTTGTTTCCTGGTCTTCAGGAATTTATATAGGCTACTAAAACTATCTCTTTATTCTTCTTACTCTCCACCCTTTCAATTTCTCTTCACAAATGTAAAAAAAAACCCAAAAAACAAATTGATAAACCCTTAACAAATGTTACTCATCTATAAAAAATTTAACAAACACTACTCATCATTTATATTTAAATACTTACACTTTGTCTTTGTAAATCCTCTTTTGTCCTTCTATACTGATTTGTAATTTTTTTTTAACCTTCCCTAACCAGATGGTGGTTGATACTAATTTATTTAGTATTTAATGTTAAGTACCTCGTGCATCACGGAAATATAAATGTTTGTTAAGTAAATTAAAGGAAAGTAAGAATCTTCCCTTGGAAATAAGAGCCAAAGGAAATAAAAGCCAAATCTGTAGACTCTATTTTCAACCTTTATTTTCCTCTGCTTTTTCTAAATGTATAGAGGCTTGAAGGGGAAGGAATCTCAGGACTCAAAGATAAAAGGGAAGGTAGGGTTGATGTTTGGTTAAATCATTATTTGAGGAACCACATACTGTACTTGAATATTCAAATTTGAAGCAACCAATAATCTACAAAATAAATTATAAATTTGTAAGTATAAATTTATAAATGTATAATATAAATTATATATATTATAAATATAATATAATTATATATATTATATAAATTTATAAATATAAATTATGAATAATGCTACAATCGCCAGTTTGCCGTGGCTGTATGCAAAATTATTATATTTTAGAATTCACGTATGTATTCTCTCACCATACGTTTGAACATCATTTGCGTTTTGAACAGTGTCACAATTTTATAAATCATAAGTTAACATATTAATTTTATGGAGCTACTATGCTTGGCAATTTTAAATCTATTGCTAAATATAGTTTTTAGTCAGATTTATTATTTCTACTTTCAATAACATGTTTAAAATTCAGTCTTGAGTTCACCTGCAACAAAAATACAGGGCAACATGTACCCATTTGTACAAATAGACCAGCTAGAAGAGCCAAGTATGCTGTTAAAAATCCTTAAATGGTGATAGTCTTGGGCAAATGTTTACTTTTTATCAAAATTTTTGTGTGAGTAAAAATGATAGTGTTGGCATCTATGATAATTAAATGAAATAATACATGTAAAGTGTATAGTCTAATATCTGGAACATTGGATATTTATATTTGTATAGTTCATATTATAGTACAATGAAAAGTCTCCACTTGTCCTTTTTACCTAGAGAAATTTATTTTCAGTTAAATAATAATTCTTAAAATTACAGACATGGGCACATATATTAAAATGACAAATAAAGGGAATAAGTGATTGCTCATAGTAACAGAACTACAATGTCTCAGAGTTGGCACATCAATCTCAGTCTTTAAATTCCAGGGTTAATGTAATTTCTGCTCTGTTTCAAAAAATGAAAATAGTCCATTCTTTTCTGTCCTATTATTTTTATCATTTTAAGCTATATGTATTTGAAAAGTACAGTAATTATTTTTATGTTTAAACTAAACAGAATAAAACATTATAGATTCAATACCACCTTCAAAATAATTTAAGTTGGCAGAGTTCAATGAGAATTAAGATTTTTAAAATGGCATGGTGATACTATATATATGAAATGTATACACACACACACACACACACACACATAAATTTAATGTATCTAGGAAAACTTCTGTACTTTTAAGACAGGATTCAAATTAAATTGGTTATTTTGTGAACTCTTCCTTATCTTTGATGGAATTATATAATTGTCTTTTATTACTAGTGAAGTAAATTTCAGTGTGTAGATTTAAAATTACTATCAACTTCAACATGCATTTCTTGCATGACTTCTAGGTTTGAGATACTGTGTTATAAATTATTACATGCTATCAAGGTATATAACTTAATGTTAAAATAGAAAAGTACTCAGGACTACTGTCCTTTTATATAATTAAAATTCTTTAATTATTATCTTTATATAAGATATACTGTTTTCTGGATAACATTAAAACTTGTTAGCTCAGGTACTGATTTACCATGAGGTTAGTGAAACTTAAGACACTGAGTCGTTTATTCTCCTTTCAAGAACCTGAAAAAGTTTCTAATATTATCTTTACCTTGTCACATGCATTTTTGTAAAATTTGTCTCAGTAACCTATTAAAACATTCAATTGGTTAAGCCTTTTACATTCCACCTTACTCTCTGACAAAGGTCACATTCCATTTCATTTTGGATGGCTTCACAGTGATCATATTTGGCAATTTGGGGTTGTGGTTAAAAAAAGCATGATTTAGGAATATATTTAATTTCAATCTATTGGGATTAAGAATAGCTCTAGGGGCGCCTGGGTGGCTCAGTTGGTTAAGCACCTGCCTTCGGCTCAGGTCATGATCCCGGAGTCCCGGGATCGAGTCCCACATCGGGCTCCCGGCTCTGCGGGAAGTCTGCTTCTCCCTCTGACCTTCTCCCCTCTCATTCTCAGTCTCTCGCTCTCTAAGAAAAAAAAAAAAAATCTTAAAAAAAAAAAAAGAATAGCTCTAGAATTGGAGGGAGGGTGTAGTTTATGACATTTGAAAGGTCATTCTGAAAAAATGTTCTTAAAAGAAAAATATATGTTCTTAAAAAATTATGTGAAATTTCTTGGGCTTCTCACAGAGCTTTGTGCAAAAAAATTTAGGCTTCATTAGTTCAATGTTAAATTTACTTCCCTTGAGATATAAGTATATAGCCTGCAATCACATTGCTGTTTAGTTAAGCTTTTGCTAAAACGTTTTCTAAGCTAGTAAGCAATAAATCTTAGTAAGACTAATCATCTTAAAATTACAGAATAATGTATGCCTTTTTACTCAATGTATCACCAGGCTTTTGCTTTTCTAATCTAAAAACACAGTAGTCTACTTTTAGTCAATGTTGAGAACTGGAAACAATTTGCCACTTGTCTCTTCAAGTCCTGAATTTCTTCTCACGGTGACCAAGCTTTGATACATGTACTTTTGCTCTGAAATAGCCTTGTCTAATTATATCAGTACAGGTTCCTACTAATTTTTAGCAAATTTAACATAAAATACTGAATCAATGAAGATATATTCACAGTATGCCACTCCAAGGAGGATGTTGATGGTAAACAAGTACAGTCAGTTCAAAGATTTAGGTTACTACTTATACAAGATGAATTGAAATATTCTGAAACCTTTCATCCATGTATAAAGAAATTTGGTGGCTTTCTCTCAAATTGGAAAAAAAAATTCTGAAATTTTGTGATATTGTGAATAATAACTTAGGAATCCAGAAAATCTGTTGTAAATCATTGGGGTTTTTTTGTTTGTTTGTTTTATTTTGTTTTGTTTTGTTTTGTTTTTGAAGCCATTAACTATGTTAGGTACACCTGAGTGGCTTCGTCAGTTAAGCATCTAACTTCTGGTTTTTGGTCAGGTCATGATCTCATTGGTCATGGGTCAAGCTCCAAGTCAGGCTCTGCCATCAGTGGGGAGTCTGCTTGAAGTCTTTCCCTCTGCCTCTCCTCCCACTTGCACAGTCATGTGCATTTTCTCTCTCTTTCTCTCTTTAAAATAAACAAATCTTAAAAAAAAAAAAAAGCCATTAACTGTGCTAGAGAAAGAGTGGAAATTTCCATTATCTCTTTAGACAATGACACTATGACACTAGACAATGATACTACATGGCACATGAAAGACAAAAGTATGCATCCAAAAACTGCATATAATTTCAGAGAAAATTATTAGGCATTGACTAAAGGAAAAATAAAGTTGTTATTCTCCTTTTGTTTTTGACTATTTGCCAAGTTTTAAAAATTTGTATTTTGTTGTGACTTTAGTTATTCTGAATATCCCCTTTTATATGTAATTTTATATTTTATGTGTGTGCTTCAAACCATACAAAACATGAATGTGTCCATTCTCTCTAGAATGACATTCTACACCCTGAATGATCTAGCTTCTCTGTCTCCCAGACTCATATATCAAATTCCTCTGGAAGACTTTGCTTATTGTTGCCCCATCCTGTCTCTGTAGTCTGAGTTAGGTGACCTTCACACTCTCAGAGGAGCATTTGTTCATAATAATTACTCTTTACTCAGTATTTGTGTGTCATCCCTGTCTTGAATATAATATCTACATATCTTACCAATGTGTGGTATGCTACTTGGAACCTATTTATTGCAGATTTGCTCTCAACCAGCAGCCATTGATAAATATTACATTTGTTAAGTTGTTTAATTTTCAGAACAAACATCTGGAGTATTATTATCCACATATAGTAGATAAGGAAATTAGGACTTAAGTAAACTGATCAAGGTCACACAGTAGTTAAAAATTGGAGTTAGAATTCCAATTTAAATGTGGAATTGTGCTTGATGACTTTTAAGTTAGTGGTTTCATAATTAATATACATTATAGAGAATAAATTTCTACTTTCTTTTTAATTTGACTCAGTCTCTTCATACCTTAACATAACATACATTAACATTATTTTCTTAGAGTCAAGTTAAACAGATAAGTGATAGATATTTTCCCTTTGAGATGTCTCTACTGGATTCCCTATCAGTCTTCTTCACTCTAGATTATAATTATTTCAGCATCCTGATTAACTCTGCAACTTTCTGTTACTTTGCTATTTGTCTTTACCTTTCTCTTGTGTTGGTTTCCTGTTTTCTGAAACATTTATCTTCTGCTTTCTTGTTATATCATTGTGTAAACTACGTAATCTTTAAAGAATCTTTTTGTAACATATTTTGACTCTAACAGTGATTTTAATAGGTATGTTTAATTCATTACTTTTATGTGCAAGAATAAGTGATAATAAAAAGTAGACACTATTCTAAGGGCTTCAATCTTCACAGAACACATTTAATCATCAAAAAACCAAATTGAGGTATATTTTATTACCACTTTTATATGAGGAAATTGAAGCATGGGGATATTAAATCACTTATCCAAGACTATACATTTAGGAAGAAACCAAGGTAGATTTCAAATCTTGGCAGTCAGGCCCTGGAGCTTATGTTCTTTTTTTTTTTTTTATTTGACAGAGAGAAGGGGTCACAAGTAGGCAGAGAGACGGGCAGAGAGAGAGGGGGAAGCAGGCTCCCTGCTGAGCAGAGAGCCCGATGCGGGGCTCAATCCCAGGACCCTGAGATCATGACCTGAGCCGAAGGCAGAGGCTTTAACCCACTGAGCCACCCAAGCACCCTGGACTTATGTTCTTAAACACCATGCTATACTGTTTCACAAAACAAGTATATTGTCTTTTTTGCATACAGTTCTTTATTCTCAGACTTTATGCTTCTTATTTACTGTGTTCCATTTCTTGCTCCATAGCTGTATTTTCTTTCAGTATTTTTCTCCAGTAATTTGGAAGGTACATAGATTATTTTTGGATAAAATAGTTGATGCTTTAAAATTTTTCCTACAGTAATAAAGATGGAATCAGTTTGTCTGATTATCAAAAAATCATACAGGATCAGTCCATGGCACCCTATGTAAGATGAAAAAAATTAATATGTATCCTTTTCCTAGGACTTTTGTTCTAGGTCATCTATTTTTAAATGACCTAGAAATGTTACCTAATTTAATATTGTTAATTTTTAAAATGTTTTTTCTTAAGAAAAATACTAATGTCAGGCATATCCGGGTGGCTCAGTCAATTAAGCTTCTGTCTTCTGTTCAGGTCATGATCTCC
This sequence comes from Nasua narica, assembly GCA_028533885.1. Classification (NCBI taxonomy): domain Eukaryota; kingdom Metazoa; phylum Chordata; class Mammalia; order Carnivora; family Procyonidae; genus Nasua; species Nasua narica. The sequence goes on along the minus strand of CM052809.1, from coordinate 72,998,709 downwards.
AGGTCCCAGGGTCGAGTCCTATGTCAGGCTCCCTGCTCAGCAGGGCATCTGCTTCTTCCTCTCCCTCTATCCCTCCACTAGTTTTCTCCCCCTCTCTCCCTCTCTCTCTTAAATGAATAAATAAAATCTTTAAAAAATTTTTTTTAAGTTTGCTTTCAAAATAAACATAAAGGTAAACTATTCATTATTGTGTTTTTAAATACAATTTTTGCTGAAAAATTTATATGAATTCATATATTTTCAATTATATGTATAAATTTATATAAAGTCTTACATAAAATTTATGTGAGGTAATTTTTTTCCTTGAATTCTCATTTTTAACTCCCAATATACAATAATATAAGAAGAAACACCTTCATAATAGACTGTTTATGCAGATGTTTATTTTGGATAACATATGTATTCAATTCTTAGCTGCTCTGAACAGAATGATTAGAAAATCCCAACTGCATAGCGAGTTCAATCTTTTATTTATTTATTCATCTATTATTTATTTATTTATAATTTATTTATTTTATATTGGAAAATACCTACTCCAACATTATAAGAGTTAGATTGTCCAAAATACAGATGTGCAAATTTTTTTTATATTGGAAAATACCTACTCCAACATTATAAGAGTTAGATTGTCCAAAATACAGATGTGCAATTTTTTTTTAAAGATTTATTTTTTATTTATTTGAGACAGAAAGAGAGAGCATGAGAGGGGAGAGGTCAGAGGGAGAAGCAGGCTCCCTGCAGAGCAGGAAGTCCGATGTGGGACTCGATCCTGGGACTCCAGGATCATGACCTGAGCCGAAGGCAGTTGCTTAATCAACTGAGCCACCCAGGCACCCAAGATGTGCAATTTCTTAAGATGTATGTGGCCTTTACTGTTCTTTAAGATTTCATTTGCATCAAATCTGGGTATGTGCAATATTCAGTCTTCATCATCATTAACAACAGCCACTTTAGTATCAGACTTCAGGGTAAAGATTTGGCAAATATTATTAAATTTATCATATCAAGTCCTAAGGACTTGCATAATTTTATCCAAATAAAATAGAGATAAATCCTTTATCTTCAGCTCCAGTGACATTGTGTAGCAAATCCAGATATAGATTGTTATGAAGCAAATAAATGTGAGACATGATCTGCACTTCTACAGAGGATTTCTAAGGGACTAGTCTTTCAGTCTCAAAGAGGTCATGTGAATTTGCCACACAATATTTAAAAAGCAACCCCAGGAAATGTTTCAAAATAACTTTCACTTACATAAAAGATTAATGGTCATATTAACCTAGAAATTAAAGTGGAATTGTCAGTTACCAAAATGTGAACAAGAAAAGGGAAGTGAAATTAGTTGAGTTTCTAAAATAAGCTAGATAAAATATCTTATCTATATTATTCTTACAATAACACTTTTAGGTTGGTATTTATATCACCATTTCACAAATAAAGTAATGGAAACAGGTTGATTTTAAAACTCACCTAAATTCATATAGATAGTTATGAGTAAATTCAGTATGTGTACCTTGGCATTTTAGTAATCTACTTTATCAAACAGTAGATAAGATGTGTGTGGAAAGGAAGTATGTTGATTATAAACACTAATTCATTGATATCTTTTGGGATATTCTAGTTATCAAAGTAAGTTCATTAGTGAAACTTAAACATACATATTTTTTAGAGATTTTATTTATTTAATTGACAGAGGAGAGAGATCATAAGTAGGCAGAGAGGCAGGCAGAGAGAGAGGAGGAAGCAGGCTCCCTGCTGAGCAGAGAGCCTGGTGCGGGGCTCCATCCCAGGACCCTGAGATCATGACCTGAGCCGAAGGCAGAGGCTTTAACCCACTGAGCCACCCAGGCGCCCCCAAAAATACATATTTTTAAAGAACTTTTAGCTTTAAATCAAATTTGAAGACCTTCAATGATTAATTATATTGTTTTTTCTATAGTTGTTTTTATTGGATGCTTCAAGGTCTATTTTTAGAATGAACAATTCCATTAGATATTCTTTCCTGCTTTGTCGAAGATTTGTTGACCATGCAGTTGAGGGTCTATTTCTGGGTTCTCTTTTCTGTTCTATTGATTTGTGTGTCTGGTATTGGCACAAAAACATACTGTCTTGGTGATCACAGCTTTTTAATAAAGCTTAAAGTCAGGCAACATGATGTCCGAGCTTTGGTTTTTTTTTTTTCAGCATTCCCCTGGTGCTTCAGGGTCTTTTCTGGTTCCATTCAAATTTTAGGATTATCAGTTCCAGCCCTGTGAAAAAAGCCAATGATATTTTCATAGGGGCGGCATTGAAAGTGTAGATTGCTCTGGTCAGCGTAGACGTTTTAACAATGTTTATTCTTCCAATCCATGAGCATGGAATGTTTTTCTTTCTCTTTGTATCTTCCTTTTCTTTCATAAATGTTCTGTAGTTGCTGGAGCATAGATTCTTCATCTCTTTGGTTAGGTTTATTCCTAGAACCTTATGGTTTTTGGAGTTGATTCCCTAATTTGTTTCTTCATTTACATTGGTAGTGTTTAGAAAGGCAGCTGAGTTTTGTGCATTGATTTTATATTCTGCCACATTGCTGAATTGCTGTATGAGATCTAATAACGTGGGGGTGGAATCTTTTGGGTTTTCACATGGAGTATTATGTCATCTGCAAAGAGAGAGAGAGTCTCTCAGGACTCACATTTAGGTCTGTAATGCATTTTATTTTTGTGTATGCTGAAAGTGGTCCAGTTTCATTCTTTTGCATATAACTGACCAGTTTTCCCAGCACCATTTTTAAAAAAGATTTTATTATTTGAGAGAGAGAATAAGTGGAAAGGAGAGGCAGAGCAAGAGAGAGAAGCAGGTTCCCCACTGGGAGTCCGATGCAGGGCTCAATCCCAGGACCCTGAGATCATGACCTGAAACAAAGGCAGCCGCTTAACTGACGAGGCATCCAGGCGCCCCTCCCAATGCATTTGTTTTGTTTTGTTTAAAGATTTTATTTGTTTAATTGAGAGAGGGAGAGAGATCAAGTGTGAGAGTGAGCAGGAGTAGGGGGAGGGGCATTCTGTTCTATTGATCTGTGTCTCTATTTTTATGCCAGTATCATACTGTTTTGATCACTACAGCTTTGTTTTATAACTTGAAATCTAGAATTGTGATGGCTCCAGTTTTATTCTTTTTCAAGATAGTTTTGGCTATTCAGTCTTTTGTGGCTCCATACAAATTTTAGGATTGCTTATTCTAGTTCTGAAAAAAAAAATGCTGTTGGTATTTTGATAGGGATTGTATTAAATTTATAGATTTCTTTGGGTAATACAAACATTTAACAATATTTGCTCTCCCAACCCATGAGCATAGAATGTCTTTCTATTTCTTTGGATCATCTTCAGTTTCTTTCATCAGTGTTTTATAGTTTCAGAGTACAAGTCTTTCATCTCTTAGGTTTATTCCTAGGAATCATTGTTTTTGGTGCAGTTGTAAATGGATAGATTTCTTAATTTCTCTTCCTGCTACATTAATGCTGTGTAGAAATGCAACTGATTTCTGCGTGTTGATTTTGTATCCTGGGACTTTACCGAATTCATTTATCAGTTCTAGTAGTTTTTTGGTGGAGTCTTTAGGGCTTTCTATGTAAAATATCATGTAATCTGCAAATAGAGTTTTACTTCTTCTTTACCAATTTGGATGCCTTTTATTTCATTCTGTTGCTGTGGTCAGGACTTCCAGTACTATGCTGAATAAAAGTGGTGAGGGTAGACATCCTTGACTTGTTCTTGACCTTAGGGTAAAAGCTTTCAGGTTGTTTTTGTTTTCATTTTTACCATTGAGTATGATGTTGGCTGTGGGTTTTTCGTAAAAGGCCTTTCTTATGTTGAGGTATGTTCCCCCTAAATCTACTTAAGAGAGGGTTTTATCATGAACGCATTTTACTTTGTCAAATGCTTTTTCTGCAACTATTGAAATGACCATATGGTTTTTATTCTTTCTCTTATTGATGTGTTGTATCTTGTTGACTGATTTGTGACCCTTGAATTCTTGGAGTAAATCCCACTTGGTCACGGTGTATATTTTTTTAATGTATTGATGGATTCAGTTTGCTAGTATTTTGTTGAGAATTTTTACAACTATGTTCACCACAGATATTGGCCTACTTTTCTCTTTTTTTGTAGTGTATTTATCTGGTGATACTGGCTTCATAGAATGAATTTAGAAGTTTTTCCTACCATTTCTAGGTTTTGGAATAGTTTGAATAGGTATTAACTCTTCTTTAAATGTTTGGTAGAATTTTCCTGTGAAGCCAGGCGGCTCTGGACTTTTGTTTTTGGGGATTTTTTTTTTATTATTATTGATTCAAAGTCATTGCTGTTTAGCAGTCTTCAAATTTTCTCTTTTTACCTGCTTCAGTTTTAGTAGGTTATATGTTTCTAGGAATTTATCTATTTCTTCTAAGTTCACTTTGTTGGTATATAATTTTTCATAATCTCTTAAAATGTGTGTATTTCTGTGGTGTTGGTTGTTATTTCTCCTCTTTGTGATTTTATTTGGGTCCTCTCCTTTTTTTTGAGGAGTCTGCTAGAGGTTGATCATTTTTGTGTTTTTTCTTTTTCAAAAAACCATCTCCCAATTTTATTGATTTTTTTCTTTAGTTTCTATATCATTTATATCTGCTCTAATTTTTATTATTTCCTTCCTTCTATTGGTTTTGTTTGTTGTTCATTTTCTACTTTGTTTTAGGTGTAAGATTAGCTTGAGATTTTTCTTGCTTCTTGAGGTAGGCCTGTATTGCTATAAACTTCCCTCTTTGTTTTTGCTGCCTCCCAAAGATGATGGAGCATTGTGTTTAGATTTTCACTTGTTTCCATATAATTTTTTATTTTTTCTTTGATGTCTTGGTTAAACCATTCATTGTTCAGTAGCATGTTATTTAAACTTCCATGTATTTGTGCTCCTTCTAGATTTTTTCTTATGGTTGATTTCTAGTTTTGTAATGTGATCAGAAAAGATGCATGGTACAAAATTGATCTTCTTGGATTTGTTGAGACTGTGTTTTGGGGCGCCTGGGTGGCTCAGTCATTAAGTGTCTGCTTTCAGGTCAGATCATGATCCCGGGATTCCAGGATTGAGCCCCACATTGGGCTACCTGCTCAGTGAGAAGCCTGTTTCTCCCTCTCCCACTCCCCCTGCTTGTGTTGCCTCTCTCTCACCATCTCTCTCTCTCTCTCCGTCAAATAAACAAAATCTTTAAAAAAAAAAGGCTTTATTTTATTATTTCTTCTGGAGAATGTTCCATGTACACTTGAATAGAATGTATATTATGCTGTTTTAGGATGGAATGTTCTGAATGTATCTTTTAAGTACATCTGGTCCATTGTTTCACTGAAATCAACAATTTCTTTGTTGATTTTCTGTTTGAATATTTGTCCATTGATGTAAATGAGGTGTTAAAGTCCCCTACTCATATTGTATTGCTACCAATTACTTCCTATATTTTTGTTATGAACTTTTTTTGTTTTTAATATATTTAGGTGCTCCCATGTTGGGTGCATAAATATTTACAGCAGTTCTATCCTCTTGTTGGGTTGTCCCTTTTATTTATTATATAATGTCTTTCTTTGTCTCTTCTTACAGTCTGTCATAAAGTCTATTTCATAGTCTGATATAAGTATTGCTACCTTGGCTTTCTTTTGACAGCCACTGCATGATAAATGTTTCTCCATCCTCTCACTTTGAACCTGCAGGTGTCTTAGGAAAGAAATGAGTCTTCTGTAGGCAGCATATAGATGGATCTTTTTTTTTATCCGCTCTGTCATCATATGTCTTTTGATTGGAGCATTTAGTCCATTTACATTCAAAGTTCAAAGTAATTATTGACAGGTATGTATTTATTGCCATTTTATTACTTGGCTTTTGTTGTTTTTGTGGTTTTTCTCTGATTTTTCTTATGCTCTCTTTCATGTTTGTTGGCTTCCTTTACTGATATTCTTGAATTATTTCTCTTTATTCGTTGCATGTATTACTGGGTTTTGATTTGTGGTTACCATTAGGTTTGTATATCACATCTTCTGCATGTAGCAGTCTATGTTAAGGTTATGGACACTTAAGTTTGAGTTCATTCTTTTCTCTTCCCTGTATCTTAGAAATATGAAGTCATATTTTACATCCTCTTAATTTATTAATTCCTCAGCTGATTTTTATAGAAATACTTATTTTTACTGTTTTTGCACTCAAAGAGTCCCCTTTAATGCTTCTTGTAGGGCTGGGTCATTGGCCATTAACTCCTTTAGTTCTTGTTTTTCTGCAAAACTCTTTATTTCTCCTTGTATCTGATTGATAACCTTGTTGGATAGTGTACTCTTGGCTGCAGATTTTTCCCTTTCAGCTCTTTGAATTTATCATGCCACTCACTTCAGGCCTGCAAAGAATTTGCTAAAAAATTTGCTCAAAACTTTAATGGGTTGCCTTTGTATGCAACTCTTTTTTTCTCTTGATGATTTAAAAATTTTTTTCTTTATCCCTACTTTTTGGCATTTTAATTACTATGTGTCTTGATTTGGACCTCTTTGGGTTTATTCTTTGAGAGGATCTCTAGGCCTCCTGGAGAGGGATATCTGTTTCCTTCTACAGATTCAGGAAGGTTTCAGTTATTATTTCTTCAAATAAATTTTCTGCTCCTTTTTCTCTCTCTTCTTCAGGGATACCTGTAATGGGAATGTTATTACGCTTGACAGAGTCACTGATTTCTTTAAGACTGTTCTTTTTGCATAGTTTTCTCCCTCTCATTTGTTCACCTTGGTCAGTTTCCATTACTCTGTCTTCCAGAATTAATTTGTTCCTCAGCTTCATCAAGCCTATTTATTCCATCAAGTATATTTTTAATATCATTTATTGTACTCTTTCTGATCGGTTCTTTTTTTTTAACTCCTTGTTAATAGTCTCAACTGATGTCCTCCACACTTATATCAAGTCCAGTGAGTATCCTTATGACCATTACTTTAAATTCTCATCAGGCATCTTACTCATACTTGTTTCACTTAGGTCTCTTGCTGTAGTTTGGTCCTGTTCTTTCACTTAGGATGTATTTCTCTGTCTCCTCATTTTGTCTAATTCTGTGTATGTTTCTCTGTCTTAGCAATATCAGCTATGTCTTGCTCTTGATGGCAAGGGCCTTATGAAGAAGAGGTCCTATCATGCTCTACAGTGCAGTGTCCCCTGCTCCCCAGGGCCCGACACTTTAGGAAGTGTTTCCCATGTGTGTTCTGTGCATTTGCTGTTGAATTCAGGCCTGTTTTTCCTTTCGTCCAGTTGTTTGAAGAGTCTATCCTTGCCTATTGTGGCCAATGCTTGGTCCCCAGCCAAGATCAGGTGTATTTTAACAAGGTGTGGGTTGGTCTACTTGTGAAATGAGACTGCTGTTGCTGTCACCACTGCCACTGGAATTGAGATCCCAGAAAACATATGGGTTGGAATCCAAGGTGTTGATGGGGTTTGTGCTGGTCTTCTAGGGGGAGGAGTCCCATAGCATCAGGACTAAGGCAAACATGATTATAAAGGGCAGATCCACAGAAGCTCAGAGGGGTGGGGCTGGGTATAAGCAACTTAGGTAGCAAATGTGGTCCTGTGCTGATCTCTGCAGGTAGCCATATGTTTATGCTGGGGAATCGGGGTGGGGGTATGATAAGTACCAGATCCTGTATTCCTGGAGGGGTCTCCCTGGGATCCCTGTCTCTCAAGGCTAGTCTCTGAGATAGTAAATAACTCTCACTTCTGTATGCCCCTGGTATTCTTCAAACTGCCAGTTCATGGCTGTATCTGCAAGGGCTTTTTGTTCTGCTACCTCTTTAAGGGTGAGAAGTCAGTTAATTGTACTCTTCTGACTCTCCCACAGCCAAGCCTGCCAATTTTAAAATTCCAGGGCTTAAGTCGTGCTGCTTGTAAGAACTCACAAAATTCAACCTTCTCACTTTCAAAGCCAAATGTTAAGGGGATTTGTCTTCTATATCTGGGATCCCCACTTTGAAAGTTTATTTTGTCCTTTTCCATGGCACTAGCTCTCTCCCCACAGCAGACAACTGGGGTCTGTTTCACCCATAAACCACATCTTTACCCTTACCCCCTTCTTCAATGTGGTGTCTTCTGTACCTTTAGTTTTAGAGTTTGCTCTGCCAGTCTTTGGATCCTTTTCTGGGTTATTTACACTGATGTGAGTGTTATCTAGCTATATACATTTGGTGAGACTAGCTTTAGGTCCTCCTCTTTCATCTTAACAGCCTCCTTCTCTCAACTCTGATTCTTGCTGATTTTCTATCTACACGTTCTAGCAGTATTTGATAAAGGGGTATTGACACCATCAACAAAATTGTATTTTTTATCTATTTTTCTTTTGGTTCTATCAATTTTTGCTTCAACTATTTTGAATCTGTTATCCAAGTGCATCAATTTTAAGATTTATAAAACATCTTATATAACTGACCTTTTTATCATTATGAAAATAAACTTCTTATCCCTAAAATAATTTTTGCTCTGAAATCAAATTTATCTCATTTTACTATAGCCACTTCAGCTTCCTATTGACTATTGTTAGCATCACATATCTTTTCCCAGCATTTTACTTTTAACCTATATGGTTGTTTTTTTTTTTAATTGAACCATATTTCTTAATAGCAGCATATAACTAGGTCTTGGTTTTAATCCATACTGACAGTATTCGACTTTTAATTGATGTATTTAGTCATTTAGTCCTTTTAAGTTAATGTGACCATTCATAAGGCCAAGTTTATCATCGTGCTTTTTAAAAAAATATATTTATGCTACCTGTTTTTTATTCCTGCCATCATTTGTAATTTCATGATCAGTTTTGTAACCTTTGTTGGCTTATTAGCTGTTATTATTTTTGTTATGTCAGTGGCTATGTTAGCCTATATAATGTATATTTTAACTTATTACAATCTATTTTCAAGTTGTATTATCCTGCTTTTACCTGAAGTATGATAATCTTACAGTATTAAAATTCCCATTTCTCCCTTCTAGCCATTACGATATTTCCATAAATTTTACTTGTTCATGTTATAAACTATATAATAAACTACTGCCTTTATAAAAGCAGTTATTTAAAAAACATATTTAAATAAAAAGGAATAATTTATTTACTTATGTACTCTTTCTGGTCCTCTTTGTTCTTTTGTGCTGATACCTATTTACTGTCATTTTCTTTATGCCTAGAAGACTTTACCACTTCTTAAAGGGTGGGTTTGAGAGTAATTTGGTTTTCAGCTTTTGTACATCTGAAAAGATTTTTATTTAACTTCATTTTTGGATGATTTCATTGGGCATAGAGTTCATAATGTAATTTTCTTTTATCTGTTTTTTAGTTCTTGAAAAATGTTGCACTGCAATATTCTTCCTTGGATAGCTTACAAGAATGATTCTGCTGACATCTTTATTTTTGGTCTTCTCAACACACTTTGGATAACTTTAAAATGTTACGTTTGTCATATGATTTGGATGATTCAGTTATAGTGCACATTGATGTAGTTTTCTTCATGTTGCTTGTGCTCTAAGTTTGCTGAACTTCTTGGATCTGTAGATTTATAGTTTTCATCAAATTGGGCATAGTTTTGGCCATGCTCTCATTTTTTTCCGTCCTTTTCCTATCCTTTGAAATCTCCAATTACATACATATTATGTATGTCTCCAGACCACTCAGTGTTTCTCTACAGTCCATTGACAATTTTTAATTTTTTTTCTTTCTTTCTCTCTTCATTTTCTAAATTCCTAATCTCAATAACTTCAAGGTCACTATTTTTTCATCAGAGACAGTATAGTTTTAATCTCTGGATTTTAACTTCAAAGCTTTTAAAACATTTTTTTCATGTCTGTGTAATTTTTTTGATTATATGGAATACAAATTCAGGACTTTTAATGTCATTGTCTACTAACTTTAACATCTAGTTTAGTTTTGAATGAGTTTTACTTAGTTGGTTTTCCTCCTCATTATTGGTCAAATTTTCCTAATCTTTGCTTCACTGGCAATCTTTTATTAGATTCTATTTGTTCTACTCGATGAATTTTACCCTAGTATTTCCTGGATTTGTTTTTTCCCTTGTAGGTCCTTTATGACCTTTGTTCTGAGGTGCAGTTAAATTATCTAAAAACAGTTTATTGTTTTTGATTCTTGCTTTTACTATTTGGTGGAAGGACCAGAGCTGTGCTTAACCCAGTGCTAATTATCCTCTGTTCTAGAGACAAGACCTTTTTATGTACTTCATCCACTGCTCCATGAATTAGGAGATTTCCAAATTTTTCTTCTATTTTATTTAAGTTTTTTTTTTAAATTTTTAATTACAGTATATTTAACATACAATGTTAAATTAGTTTCAGTTATACAATATAGTGATTCAACAATTCTATACATTACTCAGTGCTCATCAAGATAAGTGTGTTCTTTAGTCCTCATCAATTATTTCAGCACCCCCTTCAAGCCCCGCATAACCATCAGTTTGTTTTCTAGCGTTAAGAGTCTATTTCTTGGTTTCTCTCTCCCTCTCTCTCTCTGTCTCTCTCTCTCTCTCTCTCTCTGTCTCTCCCGCTCTTTTAAGTTCCACATATGAGTGAAATCATTTAGTATTTGTCTTTCTCTGACTCACTTATTTTGCTTAGCATTATACTCTGTAGCACCATCCATGTTGTTGGAAATGACAAGATTTCATTCTATTTTATGGCTGAATAATATTCCGTTGTATATATGTATACATATCACTTCTTCTTCATCCATTCATATATTGATGGATACTTGTGCTTTTTCCATATCTTGGCTCTTATAAATAATGCTGCAATAAAAATAGGAGTGCATGTTTCTGTTCGAATTGCTGGTTTTGTATTCTTTGGCTAAATACCCAGTAGAGTGATGGCTAGACCATAGGATAGTTGTATTTTTAACTTTTTGAGGAACTGCCATTCTTTTTACCACTGTAGTTGCACGAGTTTCCATTCCCCCTAGCAGTCTAAGAATGTTCACCTTTTCACATCCTCACCAATACCTGTTGTTTCTTATGTTGTTGATTTTAGCCATTCTGACAAGTGTCAGGTGTTATCTCATTGTAATTTCTTAATTTTTCAATAGGATCATGCCACATTCTCAGCCCAGTGTAAGCACTGCACACTTTACATCTCTCTGTCCCTCTCAAACATTTATTTACCTGTCCTTTGTTACTCTTATGTACAGCAATCAGTACTTTGCTGGATAGTGGGGGTAAGCCCTTCACACTTTACCTAGAGTTCTTTATTTGCACAGCACTTTATTCTCCTGTATTTATTGTACAAATTTTATTTGTCTTCACCCAGAATCTCAACTTCATCTGCTATCTCAGTGATTCTTCCCAGTCTAATGTGGGTATTGTGTTCCTATGCCTGGAAATTCTCTCAGGGCTGAAAGTTAGACAGGTCATAATATTCACTTTATTTCCTTTTCTACTCTCCATGATAATTCTTCCTTTTTGTCTTCAATTTTTGGTTGTTTTCAATGGAAGTGTGAATCCTGTACAACTTACTGTATCTTGGCTAGAAGCAGAGGTCCTCAGGGTATTGTTGAGAATCTAATTTTGTTATGAAAGTAACAGTTACTAAAATTATTGAAGCAAAACTTGGTATTCTTCTTTGGTTAAATGTACAGAAATACTGACACATGGATATTAATTTAGAATATTTCACAAAGCCCCCAAAGTCATGGTCCTCAGTTTGTGTTTACTCACAATCCTTTTTATACAACGTTGCTAACATTCTGGTTTGCGTCTTAAAACTTTGTAAAGTCTTATGAGAGGAAAACTTATGGACTATAAACTTCAACTAGTTGTAACTATTTTTTCTATTAAGAATAATGTCACTCATATATCAGAAAAGAAACTCAGGACTCTGGCATGTTGAACAAATGAAAATATATTTTCTAGACCCAACACTTTACAAATCATTTGATTTCTCTGAGCTTGCATTGTTATATGAAAAATAGCTATAAGACCTAAAGTGCTATGACTACTAGTGTAGATTCTTGTATAATATGCAAATTTTTGTAGATTACAAAAAGTTTTACATAAGAACTAACAAGAGTTGGATTATAAAAGGAAACTTTGGAATAAAATGGAGGTGTATCAGGCAAAATTATGACTGATATGGTTGAGAAACAGTGAGTAACTTCATGACCGAGATATATTGAGAGTGGACTGTAATAGTATAATGTATAAGCAATCAAGGCTGAAATATATAATAAGGCTTATATTAACACTGAAGATTAACCTTGAAGCCCAGGTACTCTCAATACATAAAAAGAATCTCAGTCCTGAGACACATAGAAAACACTCCAGAAATGAGAATAACAATAAGAAAAATCTTGAAAAAGTTGTGTATGTACAACTTTTGTTTTAAATTTAATTACTACCTTAAAGACTAAACACATTATATAATAATATGCTTTAAAAAGTTATTTTCACATATTTGGGTATGTTACTGTAAGTGCAAGGTACCTGGGAACTAAGTTTCTACCTTAAGTACTATATGTATTTAATTTTGGATTTTTTTGATATGTAAGGCAAAGAAGGAAGCACATTAACTGGTATTTATTTTATTTAAATAAAATTAAGTTCATATGAGATACTTATTTCCTGATACTAAATATTGACTTTATTTACATGAAAATATGTGTATAAGTATGTAATATTGTACATACATATACAATATGAAATGATATAATGATATAATAATGTAATACATGTAATTCATAATTTGGATAGATAGTAGAATCAACTTTGCATTTTTAGTAATAAGAATGGCCTTAATTCATCTTTTATTTTAAGGTACAATGTTGATATTCTTTCATTTATTCAGTCTTTCAAGTTATAAAATGATTTTTAAATACCAAATTAATAAAACCTATGACAGCTAATCACATTTTTTATGTTGCTTAGAAATATAGACAAATAAGTAAAGATAAATTGATAAACTTTATTTCAAAGGACTTCCCATTTTTTTGGTCTTTTTATGAACTTGGTCCTTTGAAAATCATTTCGGAATTTCAGATGTTCTTTCTTAAATATGGCAGGTACTGTATAAATTAAGAGATCAAAATCAGTTCCACTCTAATTTTATTCCTTCACTCTGCTCTTTAAACCTGGATATCTTAACTTCCTAAAAAGGCATTATTCAATTTAGGCTGTCACAGCTGGGGAGGACAATTGGCAAAACTTAGGTCTCAGTTGGAAAGTTACGGGGTGCTCAGGACCAAGTTTTAATGATCTGTGTTTGTATTTCCTTCTCCCACATTTACAAAACCTACCATTTATTAATATTCTAAAATTTAATACATTTTGAGGATTATTTAATTTACATTTGTAGGGATTTTCCATGTTAAACTTAATATCAAACTTTTTAAAATGTACTTTGTTTTAAAAAAATGTACTTTGTTTTGAATTTCTAATACCCATATTATGTGATCACATACATATTTTTCTTTATATATATGGAACAGTGAGTGTATATGAGTATGAGATTGATTTAAGCGTTGCATGAGGTTCAAATTTGAGTTTAATTTTAAATATGAATTCAAGCTTCAGTTTAACCTTAAATGTAGAATTGATAGTAATTGAGTTTTTTTTTTTTTTTAAAAGTAAACTACACTTTCTAATTTTTTGATTTGGTCCTAATGGTGTGTTATGCAACTGAAAATGATGTCATTACAACTTTAAAACTGTGATATTAAGATACAATATCCTGTTAAAGTCTATTTCTTCTTGGGGAAAGTTAAGGATGGGGCAAAGTTTGTCAAAAATACATCAAAGTTGATAAAAATTGCTTTTCTCTATTTATAAATGAAGGAAAAAAGCCAATGTAGCAAGTATAAGTTTGTCTCCCTCTTTTAGCTAACGCAGAATATTTTTTTGGATGGAAAATCATCAACTTTTTGTCTAAAAATATATGTCCCTGGTTGATAAAACAAGCTATGCATGGAAAACCTCCCAACTATCCTGTACAGCCTCCTGGGAAGTACTGCATTTTCTACCAATGTGGTTTGTTCTGCACAAGGAATACTGACATTTTAACTGAGGAAACATCAAAGAATGGGGATGAGAAATATTAGAAACTCTTGAGGTTGGAAGCTGGGTCTGATCTAAATTTGTAAAATATAATTATTGTAGTCTAATTCTTTTTCTCATATCTTTAAAATATACCAACTACAGAGAGCACAGGATGCCATTTAAATTGCCCAGATCCTGATTCTGGGATACTTAATAAATAGCAGTACTGTAACAGTAAAAAAAAAAAAAAAAAAGTTTCAGTATTTTTTCCTCAGAGTGACTAGGGTCTAGAGAAGGAGGTCATCATTTAGTTGGCAACTGAATTAATTTTCTTCTTACTATTCCTTAGCACGATTTATTAGTTGAATTTAAATCTAGGCAATTCTCTTGTCCTTGAAAGATAAACAAATAATGGAATTTTTTTTACATGCATACAAAAAGGTATTATGTTCAGTATATATTGGTTAAATAAATAAGTGGTATTTGAAATTCATATGGGGTCTTCTACTCAGAGGTTTGCTTAATAATTCAAAGTAAACCAGTGATAAAGAGAGCAATGCATTGGGTGAATTGCTTATTAATTGTGTTAATAGAATTTAATGAAGGGATTTGGTTGTATAATATATAACATGTTTCTTAATGAAAGTGGTTTTATCTGTGTAATTAAAGTTTGAGTTACCTAATACAATACGATGGATTGTTTATCTTCAGATTGTGTACCAATTTATAAATGTTGTCTCTGTGTGCTTTAAGCAGCTAAATTAGAAATATGGTTTGTCCCTGGAGATATAAAAATTAGAAATCTGTGCAAGTAGAAAAAAATGGTACACATCACAGTCCTCAGTAACCCTGATAGTTCATTAACAACATACTAAAAAAGATGAGTCAAAAATGTGTCTACCATCTCTACAGCTATTGGTTAAGTTAGGATTTTTATATTCAAAATATTAAACTTGATAATAATTTCCTCCACTTATTTTACATATCAAATACAATTTTCCCCTAGAACAAGTTTGCTCAAATATTAAAAGTAAGTTTTATTGATAAGGAGACCCTCTAAAATACATTTGAAATTTTCCAATAGAAAATTTCAGTCATTGGGGCCCCTGGGTGGCGCAGTTGGTTGAGCGACTGCCTTCAGCTCAGGTCATGGTCCCGGAGTCTTGGGATCGAGTCCCACATCGGGCTCCCAGCTCCATGGGGAGTCTGCTTCTCACTCTGACCTGCTCTCTCTCACTCTCTCTCTTTCCTAATAAATAAATAAATAAAATCTTTAAAAAAAAGACTTAAAAAAAAAAAAGAAAACTTCAGTCATTGAAGGCAGTGGTATCTGTTTCCAGCTAGATCACATAGCCATCAATTGCACTTCTGATAATCCGTGTTATTTATTTTCTTAATTAAATAATGATTCAGATATGTGATGTTATTTATTCATGAAAATAAGCAATGAAATTGTTAATATGTATCACATATTTATTGGAGATGAGTCAACTCTGATCTGATAATTTTTTCAACCATTTTGCTATTAGGCCTAGCACTTGTTTTTCTAGATAAAAAAAAGAGTCCCAATTTTTTCTTGTGCAATGGATCCACATTGACTTCAAGAGAACTTTGCTGCTCAGAGCATCTTAGTATGTGTTTTTTTAAAGAGAGAGAGCCTGCTGAGCAGGGGATGGGGAGGGGCAGAAGAGAAAGACAGAATGTTAAGCACGCCTGACCCAGTGCTCCATCTCACAACCCTGAAATAATGACCTGAGCTAAACAGATTCTAAGTATTTACTTTCAGTTTCTGTACTTAAGTCATCATGGTCTAAAAACAAACATTTTGTGATCACTAAAACATCAGTGATGTTTTGTATAACAGTTTTCTAGGGAGCAATAGCTCTTAAAAGATTTAGATAAAGTTTGGGGGAAATCACACATTTTAAAATAGTATCACTCTTCTATGATTAATATAGATAGAAGGTTCTTATACTGCTTCAAGAAAATTAATACACACCTATTTTTATATGGATATTTGAAATTTTTTAACTTGTTAATATAGGTTGAATTCATAACAGTACTAGGCTCATGAGATGCTACTTTCTATGTACGTTCATATTTGTCAAAGTGTATTAACTCTATTTGCTAAAGTAAAATATTCTTTATAAATGAATTTGTGCCATTATGTCTCTTAACTCTCTGCAGCAAAGAGAGAGGATAGATATTAAGGAAGAAATCATTAAAGTTATTAACAGCTTATGTTAATTAAAAAGAATACATCAAAAGGGTGGATATCAAAACAGTAGACTCTGAATTTACGTTTGGATTCCTTTTATATGGTAAAAGCAATAAGTAGGATAGTTGAGAAATGAAATGAAGATTCATGCATACCTGTTTTGTTACTGCTGGTTGCAGAACCTTAGGATGTTGACAGGCATTTAAAGCACACATGATACTGTCAGTTGTGCAAGGTAAACACACACCTTTAATTTTAATGCCTATCCCAGTGTCATCTTATTCTTTAATCTCTAAGGAAATATCTTCACCCTAATCCCTTTCCAAGGTGAAACATTTTTGCCCCTGTTACCTTCTTACATGTGGTTTAGTTCAATTACATTCCATTAGCAACAGAGGGGTGAGGACTTAGTATTAGTCAGACCTCAAAAATGTCCTTCCCACACTTCATTTTTAGGTTGCAAATACGTAAAATCTTGTATCTGTCTGAATGTACATTCTCAAATATCTACCTATTATATTTTCACTAATAAAACATATCTACTCGTGATGTAAAATGTAAGTATATATACTTACATTTTATATATATTATTTATATATTATATATTTATATATGTATATATACTTATATTTATGTGTATATACTATATATACACACACATATATTTATATATGTGTATATACTATATATACACAAAATAGATATCTTTATGCATGAACACACATACATATACATAGAAACATAAGTAGAGACAAAATATATAGATATAAATACAAATATTAATAAATGAATAAAAATATAAATTTGAATACATATATATATTTAATCTGATAAATTTCTCTACCTTAGTATATTAAACTATCATTCTGATTAATAATGTGTATCAACACACATTATTGGGTGGTATGCCCATTCGGTGTAGAAATCATGTATGATAAGTAAGAAAAATCAATTTCAAATGAGAGTTACACAAATCAGTGATCTTACATATCAAGAATGCAAGGAAGTACAAGGCATTAGTGAAGAAGGAAGAAAGCAGGGACCACCACCTACAGCTGTGCAGGTCCTTTGCTACACCTAAATGTACATGGACCAAGGTTAATGTCTCTGTTTTCTAACTAATGCCTGCATATAAATTACTTAAGAGGAAAGAGCTATTTTGATCATACAACATGTGCATTTTATAAACATATAATTGCATAGCTTTTAATGGCATTTTCTAGAGAGCCATGTTCCATAAATCTATGCATTCCAGGTGGCCATAACAATCCTAGACTGGGTACATCCCCCTAATAGCATTTCCTAGAAAATTTTTCCTACTAGCAAATACCATTAATGTGTTTTCCAGTAGACCTATCATCTTGCACAGATTTGTAAATGTATTATGTCACCTTTCTTTCCCAAAGAGAAATCTCGAATATAGAAAAGAACAGTTTACAGACCTTTTACATAACTATTGCCTTCTAATTGAGAAAGTAAGAAAATTTGAACCAAATAATGAATTTTAAAAGATACTTAATGCATGTAAATTAAATCTTCTTGGAAGTGATATGGAAACAACTGAATTGAGAAAGTGAACAACTTTTATTTCTGTTGCTCAAATAAAGACTTAATTCTTATACACATACACACAGACATACGTACACACATATACATATGTATACGTACGTATACATACACCTACACCAGTTAAATCATCTAAGATAAACACATGGAATCTCAAAAGAATGCAAAATGAATCTGATGAAGTATTTCTAGGATGTATGTAAAGAAATTACATAGTGAATTCATATTTAAAAAGTATCTTTATTTTGACTGATAAAAGGTGAAATTTAAAATTGGAATATTGAGTACCAAATAGTACTAGGACAAAAAGGCTAGTAGAAAATAAAAGTCACATTTACATTACAAATATACAAATAAAGTATATTTGAAAGAAATTAAAAATACTTTTATTAAAGTATAATATTAATGAGTATAAATACTTCAGAGAATATTGAGAAATTATATAAGACTATGGCATTATACCTATACTATTATTTATACTTGATTTAAATCAAGTATAGAGAACTGATAAACTAATTCACCTTAAAATTATTTCCTATAGAACTATTTTTCTTAAGAGTGGGTTAGAAATTCATCTGCTTCAGAATTACTCAGGGTCAAGTAAAAAAGTGCATATATTTAAGTTCCAGAGATACGGGTTAAATCTCTTTTCCTGGATTTAGAAAGCTTGTGTTTTAGCAAGTTTTGATGTGAGGTTATTTTATTTTATTTTATATATTTTTTTGCACTACAAACTATGAGGACAACTACCATAAACTCTAATAATAAATTGGAATAGTATCACAACACGACCAGTTAATAATATAAAAGACGAGTTCAGAGAATTGAATGAGGTAATGCATGTAAATTGCTTATCATGGCACCTATTAGTGGATACTCAAAAAAATGTGTTCATGTAATGTTCTCAACAGTATTAATATTTTCCCAAAAAATTTTAGAAATAAAAAGTACATTAGTTGAAGTATTAGACATAAATTACATATTTTGTCAAAATTAATAGAAGAGTGATATCATTCTTTAATTGTGGAACTGGGAAAGATTACACTACAAATCCATTTTTTTTTACAAATCCATTTTTTAATAATGCCTCAAAATATAGACTTGAAAGATGAAATATGACAAAGGGCATTAATAGGAAATACAATTTTTTTTTTTAAAGATTTTTATTTATTCATTTAACAGAGAGAGAACACAAGCAGGCAGAGAGGCAGGCAGAGGCAGAGAGAGAAGCAGGCTCCCCGCGGAGCAGGAGCCCGATGTAGGACTCGATCCCAAGACGGCCAAGACACCGGGATCATGACCTGAGCCAAAGGCAGTTGCTCAACCAACTGAGCCACCCAGGGGTCCCGGAAATACAATTTTTTTTTAAAAAAATCTGATCCTTGTTCAAGCATTTGGTTAGTCTGAAACTTTTTACTAAAACATTTATGGAAGAAGTGAAACTAGAGAAAATACACAAAAGAAGCAAAAGTGATGCAGATTATAGTTACAATTTTAAATATCAAAATCTTGTAAGATTAAGACCAGTCTAGGAGAGATGACAGTTAATTGGACATATAGTTTAAGATGTACTGATAAGACAAACTTTTATCACCAAGAAATAACGAGAATACTGGAAAAGAGTATAACTTATTAAAATGAAAACACAATATTAGATCAAATAAAATAAGCCTATCAAAGATAAACATATGGAATATATATTTTCTATATTAAAATATCAAAATATGAAATCACTTGATGAATTTAGATAAATTTATGGTTTTCATAATGTGAGTAGGAATTTAAAGGTATTAATTATGTGCCTTTAAATTCTTAATTGTCAGGTCAACATACCTTAGGAATACCTTAATAATAAATTAAATTATGATAAATAAAGGAGAAACGGACTTAAATGTCGCGTTACCCTAAAAGGGAAATATCAATAAATTGGTGATAGCCTAAGTTGGAACAATCTGTAGTGTCTTTTTGCTTTTTAATAAAATAGTCAAAATTCTAAAAGTCCTCTTTTCTTTAATAAGCATTTTCTATAACTTTCTAATCAAAGAATTTCCAGTCAATTACTGCTCTATTTCTGCATGATTAGTGAACAAGATGTTGTGGTATTAGCATTCCCCTAACTGGACTAAATTTTAGGTTTCTTCGTGACTCTTGGCCCCTGACCTTTCTTTTGTTACACCATTTACTTTAGAGAATTTGCAATTGTAGATTCTCTCTCTGTCCCTTTGAGATGTAAATCTCCCAGTCTCTTGTCAGTTTTATACACTGCAATGTCAGACCTGGGATCCATCGCTTTGAAATACAGTCATCAGGAAAAATAGAGCCTCTGTCTCCTGGTCTTTGTGGATGGGTAAGGCTCTAATTCACTAAAGGCCAATTAGCAAATGCAGATATCCTAGTCACATTGAGGAACCTTCTCACAATAGTCTCTAGTACTTCCCACTCGTTCGCTATTGCTTTGAAAGAAACACCTACCTCTTATTTTAGGAGAGTTGAGCTCAATCTCTCTCTCCTGTTGCATTTAGATATATTATCATTTGGTTGTTTGGTATTAAGTAGACCGAATAAAATTTAACAACCTAGTGTTTTAAAGAAATGTCTGTAATAAAAAATCGTTCTTAATGGCTACATAATATTTCATTTTGTGTGTGTTCCTCATCTTCTTTATCCATTCATCTATCAATGGACATCTGGGCTCTTTCCATAGTTTGGCTATTGTGGAAATTGCTGCTATAAACATTGGGGTGCAGGCATCAAAAAAAGAAATCTTACCATTTGCAATGATGTGGATGGAGCTAGAGGGTATTATGCTAAGTGAAATAAGTCAATCAGAGAAAGACAATTATCGTATGATCTCACTGATCTGTGGAATTTGAGAAACAAAGCAGAGGATCATAGGGGAAAAGAGGAGAAAAAGAAACAAACCAGAGAGGGAGACAAACCGTAAGAGACTCTTTATCTCAGGAAACAAACTGAGTGTTGCTGGCCAGGAGGGGAATGGGAGGGAAGGAGTGGCTGGGTGATGGACGTTGGGGATGATATGTGTTGTGGTAAGCACTGTGAATTGTGTAAAACTGATGAATCACAGACCTGCACCCCTAAAACAAGTAATACATTATATGTTAATAATTTAAAAGATGAAAAAAAAATGATTCTTAAAGTAAAAAGGAATATGGCCAGTCACTTAACATCATTTAAATATTGCCTATGTTTACAAGAGTTTGTATTAAACCGTGTCATGTCAGATGAAGCAATCTTGTTTATTTTAAATGCTCATCATTTAAAGTACATTGCTAGGAATGTGTTAATTTCATATGTTAGTAGGAATAATCTAATGTTATGGACTTCTTTGCTTTTTGTGTCCTCTATAATAGAGATACATAATCTTGAATTCTGTGTAATTAATATCGGAGGCCCCCCAACATTATTTTAGATGTAGGAAAATTAAAAAAAAAATTGCAACTCCATACCTGATTTCTTACTTTTAGAAAACTTTGGAATGTTCTAAAAACTGTAGTGTAGCATATATCATTTTCTAATACCCAGAACTATTAGATAAAATGATTAAATCCCCATCAATCACTCCATGTGGCAGCAATAACAATGCTAGTGGAACAGAGCATTGTTACAAGATTAGTGCCTCCTGCTTTGAGAGTAAACATCTCGGCTTTACCTCATTTATTTTTCATAACTTCCCTACCTTTGACTCAGCATTTAGGAAACAGTAGGAGATTATTTTCTGATGACACTCAATGTCATTTAAGCATTCTATTTAGAGGTCAAAAAGTGTATCATAATTGTGAGTCGTATTTAAAATTCTAAAGTACTAAACTATGTGAAGAGGTTAACAAATTAGAAGCAGTTTTGGAAATTATGAAAGGATTTTGATTAATCACTGTTATTTATGCATTTGAAGATTATTCTTAAATCCACAGAAGTCCTTTTAATCATAAAATATGTTCAGATTTAGTTCACTCCCTGGTGTTAGCCCTTGGGGAACATCCAATAATCTCTGTGTCATCTTACCTATTTTAACACAGAACCATGCAACTATGGACAATTTACAAGGAAATAAATGAAGTTACAAAGATCACTTTGTAACGAAGTTACAAAGATCAAAGTTACATAAGATCTTTGAAAGATGCATCTGCTTGCAAATGACTGTTATCAGTCAGGACTGCTCAAAAAACCAAAACTTTTCCAAGGTACTTCTAGGAAAAAATGATTGAACCCAGGGACTTGAATGCTTACCTATTTTTGGAAGGGATAGAGAAGTGCAAGTTAGTACACTGCCATCAGGCTTTTGGCTTTCAGACCTCACCACCAGCACTGCTACTACATGAAGGTCAGGGTTACCGGTGTCTCACTCAAGAAACTGGTGGTTGGAGAGTAGGATATACAGGCCATTTCTGGCCACCATCCACTTCTCCCAGAGGATGTATGTCTTCCTATGGCATCTGAAAGTTACTATCAGTGGTTCCATTGTCTAATTTTCACACAAGTACAGTCAATCGACAAATCTTAAGTTACGTGTATCCTAGCTACAAATTAATCAGGAATTTATTTTAACTCTCTTGTCTTTAAATGGATAGAGAATGGAATGAGACTGAGGGAGCCAGTCTAAGTACTTTGCACAAAGACCTACTGACGTATGTAGAAACTTTTACTATTGGGGCACCTGGATGTCTCAGTAGGTTAAGCGTCTTCCTTTGGCTCAGATCATGATTTCAGGGTCCTGGAATGAAGCCCTGAAAAGAGCTCCCTACTCAGCAGGGAGTCTGCTTCTCCCTCTTCCTTTGCCCCTCCGTCTCCACTTGTGCTCTCTCTTTCTCTTTCTCAAATAAATTAGTAAAATCTAAAAAAAAAAAAAAAAAAAAAAGTTTTACTGTCTGTAATAAGGATGCAGAAATGAAGAAAGTAAACATTTCATGTCAGTATTCAATTTCCATTTTTAAGAAAATTTCTTCCACATAGTCAAAAGCTTGGCAATTTAGGGCAATAGTATCAATACAAATAACCTAAGACATTTTTATTAAAAGCACAGGATTCAAAATTAGAAGACATGTTTCATTCAGGCTTTGAATTAACTTGCTGTTTGACCTAGGTAGGTAACTAAATTATTTAGGCTAAAATTGTCTCATAATTCAACTGATATTACTATCACCTACTGGGTTTTATCAAGACCTGGAAGAATGTTGGAGAGGCTAATACATCATATAAGTGTCTCAACTCTTAAGAATTACCACCTAGGGGGATGGGTTGGGATTTGGCAAAGGCTTTCAAAGTGGGGTTGCATTTTATACAAGGTCACCAAGACATGTGAGAGAGAACAAATATCAAAGGTGAGAAGGCCAGAAAAAGTAACAGCACATTAAATTCCTTCTCCCTTTGACCCATTTCTTCCCAGTCCCTAAGCAAGGAGTTTGGGAAATATTTACTCGTTCTTTATTTCTCATGATAAAGAAATTTCTACAAGGAAAGTCTAAAACTAGTTTACATATCCATCTCAAAATTTTTGAATCACCCTATTCTAGTTTTCAAAAACTTTCATGTTTACCTATGTCCTAGTACATGATTTGTTAGACCTTAAGCTCTTTGAAGGTTTGGATGGGGTTTACATTTTCCAGATCCCCAGCCCCCAAATATCATAGCATGCTTCATACACTCACTTAAGAAATACTTGGAAAAATAGGGAATAGAATATTAAGGTGGTAGCAAGAGATCTGAAAGGAAAGGTGGGTTGCAGAAATGGTATAAATACCTTGTGAAATGAGGACTTGAAATTTTAGTAGAGAAAGGAGAACTTACAACATTGTGAAGCAGTAGGAAGTGATTCTATATGATATATGTATAACTAGGTGGCTGGTGAGAAATACATTGATTTATTAACTTCTTTGTATGTTCAAATTGAGGGAAATGGCATTTATGAATTGTTGGCAGTTTCAGCATCTGGAGGTAGAGAATAAATTACTTCTGGAAGAGAATTCCTAGGTTTTGGAAAAAACGACCATGGTGGGCCTTTTTTAGACTAATTTAAAGCAAGTGCTTGCCTATTATTCTTGGAGAAAAGTAAGATGTCACTATAAATCTGAATTTAGAAGCTGAAGACTGGGAGATATTAATGTGGTTTGTTGAGAAACATATTTTAAGTTTGTCTTTAGCCAGCCTATGCCCTTGAAGAATCAGAAATGCATTTTTCATCACTATGAATTAGGCCAGATATTATTTAAAATTTAATTAATGTAAATGATTCTATTTAAGATACAAAAATACAGACCTTGGGAAATGGCACCATCAATTACTTTGATAATTTTATTCTGGTCTTTGGAAGTCAACCACTTGATGGGTGTGGGGTATTTTCTCAGGAGAACAAGAGTTTCCTCTTGAGGAAACTTGAAGTCCCTCTGATATAGTATGTAAACACTTTATCTGAGAGGATGCTCTTGCTTTTGAGGTATAAATAATTTGAAAGTTTAGTCTCTTAAAGTAATGATGTAGAAATTTCTCTTGGCTCCTGTCATATAACTACCTAACTGGATTTAGTACGAAGCCCTGAGGTATGTTTATTAGGACTTATTAATCATATGGGTCCCTGAACACAGCATAAGCTGCAATTTATTAGTGACTATAGTCTTGGCCTTTACTGGGCCCTCAGGAAATTAAGGGAGTGGTTTGTGTCCTACACTTAGACTAGATTAAAAAACCAGTAACTGGATGAGAGGGTCTGAAGTTTTATCAAAGATAGTAAAGATGCACAGTAGTTAAATGTGATATTACTTTAAGTTTGGATCTGCATATAATAAAAACCTATCAGGCGGCACCTGTGTGGCTCGGTCAGTTATGCATCAGACTGTTGATTTCAGCTTAGGTCATGATTTCAGGGTTGTGGGATTGAGCCCTGCATTGGGCTCTGTGCTCAGCCCAGAGTCTGCTTGTCTCTCTTCTGGTACTCTTCTCCTGCTCTCTCTCTCTCAAGTAAAAAAAATAAAATCTTAAAAAAAAAAAAAATACAAGCATACAAGGAAGGAACTACCAGAAACTATGAGAAGAAGAGAACCTCAGTATAGTAGATATATCTTTTGCCAATACAGACACATAGGCACAATGGAATTCATTCTTCTACTGAACACATAAGCATTGGAGATGGAGCCATGAGCAAGGAAAGAATTGTTATTATATTCAATGAGCCTTCTTTCCAATGGAAATGCAGAAAATAAGAAAACACATGAATAAATAATAGTTTTAAGTGGTGGTAAAGTCCATGAAAGAGAAGGAAACTGAGTAAGGGACCCAAAATTGAAAGAGGTCTTCATACTGAAAATTCTGGAGCACTGTTCTCTGAGGAGGAACCATTCTAAGAAGTTGGATTGCATTTAAAATGTTATGAGAGTGTTTCAAGTGGGTTTGAGAAGAATGAAGTGATATATATTAAAACAATTCAAGTTGTTGTGTGATGAGTAAATAGATCTTAGAATATATGTGGAAACTGAGAATCAGTTTTGGCAGTAGCTTAGGTAAGAATTGTTGACTCCAAAAAAAAAAAAAAAAAAAAAAAAAGAATTGTTGACTCCTGTAGGATGGTAGTCATGATGGTGGTAAAGAATGGTAGAGTTTGAAAATTATTTCGAAGTTAGAGTCTATTTTACACACACACACATGTTTGACCCAAAGCAGTTGAATTCATACATTATTTTTCTTCCTTTTTTAAACCACAGCATTTGGCTAGCAATCAATTAAATCATGTGTTGTTATTAAATTCCTGTAATAACTTTAAAGAAGTAATCTTTTTAGCTTTTAATATTTTTTCCTCTTTATTCTTTGCAAGCTATTCTTCCTTATTTATTAAATGTCTGTGTTACTTATGGTTTTGTTTTCAGCCCACATCCTCTTCTAACTGGAAACAATCTTCCTAAGAAGTCTTATATCAGTAAATTCAATAACCACCAAAGTGCGTATGGCTTCTAAAATGTATGTGTTCTGTCCAATTTTCTTTTCTACATTCCATATACTTACATTCACATGCCCATTAGTGTTCTGAATTTTGTGCTAGCATTTTGTTTATTTGCCCCTACAAATCCAGGCTCCATTCTTTTCCACCATACTCTGTGTCCTGGGAAGTTTAATTCTGTGGATTCAGTATCATTCTGGGCTCTCTTGCCCCCTGACTCTCTGATGTGTTAGGCCAATGGGAGGCATTGTGAGATACTGAAAAAACAAAATAAAACAAAACCTGAGTTCAAGGTATCATTTCTGCAGATGTGTCAGGGGATTTACTCTTCCCTGCTATGAAGAGGTTTCCCAGTATCTGAATTCATTAAGTTCATGGCTTCTGTGAAGTAGGCGTATTTCTGGGTCTGCATCTCCAACAGAGTGCCAGTAAAATCTGTTTCCCCTTCTTCCCCTTTAGGTCCATGAGATGATGATGAGTTTCTCTGTTTCATAATCCCTGAAGTGCTTTACCTTCCCTGTTAGTCCTATTAATCTTGCCCATAACTGTTAATAGTCCCTTAATTAAATATTTTAATTATCTCTTAGAGAAAAAGTCAGCAAACTTTTTCTGTAAAGGGCCAAATAGTAAGCATTTTAAGAATTTTTATTAAAAATATGTATTTTGATGGTGTTCAAAGAGCATTATATATATATGTATATATAAAAAATAGTATAAAAATTGTCTAATAAGAATAGGATTCTTTTATTATTATTATTATTTAATTTTCTGAAGGGGTAGGGAGGATAACATACTGCTTAATTAAATTTTACAATTTCTGGTTCCTATTACCAGATTAAATGGAAATGCTCATCTATAGAAACCATTTTTAGCTCATGGTCCATATAAAATAGATGGCAGCCCTAATTTGGCATATAGGCCATAGTTGACCAGTCCTTTCCCCAAAGTGGGCCATAGGTGACTGTTTGAAGCCAGAGTAATAATCAAGATATCCAACAGACATGTCAAGCCGGTTCTTCCTTTCATAGTCCTTCTCTTGATGATCAATAACATCACCTACATGGTAATTACCGCCAAAATGCTTTCTTCAGATGTTTTCGATTCTATACTCCAGTGCATTCTGTCTAAAATACAAATTGAATTATGTTCCTACTCTATTTAATTTCTTCATCAGCTAATCAAGGTCTTCAGAACAATAAAAGATTATCTTTTATCATTATATATATTATTTATATTTATTATTATTATCTTATTATTAAAAAGATTATTATCCAACTTCCCTTTCTCAAGCCTGCCCCCCAATTGTTCTCCAACATGTATTCTTTGCTCTAGTTACACTGATTCATTTGCAGTTCTTTGATATGACCACTCCTTTATTTACCATACTTCTGAATCATCTGTTGTCCCCCTCCTTCTTCCTTTCCTGTCTAATGCTTCATGGAAGTTTTTTTTTTTTTTTTTTAATTTTATTCATTTATTTGACAGAGAGAGAGAGAGAGAGATCACAAGTAGGCAGAGAGGCAGGAAGAGAGAGAGGAGGAAGCAGGCTCCCCGCCAAGCAGAGAGCCCGATGCGGGGCTCGATCCCAGGACCCTGAGATCATGACCTGAGCCGATCGCAGAGGCCTTAACCCACTGAGCCATCCCGGCGCCCCTTCATGGAAGTTTTTGAGGTTACTTCATCTGCAGCTAAAATAGATAATTCTTTTTGAAAATACCATTATACCTGTAAATACCTTCATCATAGGTTCTTAGGACTCTGTCTTAGATGGTGACTTACATATAGTATCCTCTGGTTAGACAGTAAACTCCTCAATAATTGCAATAATTCCAGATGCATAGTGGCAACCTAATACATGCTCATAGAATTAATAAATGAATGAACAGAATAAATGATTTTTAGGCTGAATCTCAATAATGTGCAAAGGTACTGGTGTAATTTAAAAAACCTTTTTTTTCAAGGGACACCTGGATGGCTCAGTCAATTAGTCAGACTCAGGCAGACTCAGTCAGTCAGACTCACTCAGTCTGCCTTTGGCTCAGGTCATGATCCCATGGTCCTGGGATCCAGACCTGATTCCAGGTCCCACATCTGGCTCCCTGCTCAGTAAGGAGTCTGCTTCTCCTTCTCCTTCTGCTTGCCGCTTTGCCTACTTGTGCTCTCTCTCTCTCAAATAAATAAAAATCTTAAAAAAATTTTTTTTCGCAAAATATTCCTACTCTATCCTAAAATTCAGTCTACAATATAATATAGTTTGATTTTCTACTTCTGTGAGGTTGGACAAATTTCTTATTCTTCCTCTGTCCTCTTTTAAATATGGAATGGGAATAAAAAATAGAGCTTGCTTAATAGAAGAGAACCTTAGCACTTCAACTGGTACAATGTAAGCCTACAATGTATTAGTTTTTAAGTATGATTATTGTGTTAGTATTGCTGATATTAATATCACCGAGCCCCTATTGAGTGAGAGAAACTATGCCAAGTTCTGTAGAATACAGAAATAGCATAAGACTCACCTCAGTGTGTTAGAAGAGAAATTTTAATAAATAAGAGCAGATCAGAGTGAAAGCTTCAATTTAAGCAGATAAAAAAGAGCCACAGGTAAAATTTCAAAATGCAGTAGAATTTTGAAATGGATCTTGAAGACTATGAATTTAAATGAGAACAAATAATATTTCAGGCAACATCATAATATGTAAAAAGGCCATAGATTTTAAAAGCCCAGTAAGAAAAAAAAAGAAAGTTAATAAAGAACCAAAGACTAGAATAGAAAAGTAAACTTCTACTTGAGGTTTGCTTTATTCAGGAAGTCTCCTCTTACTGCCAGACTAGTTTAGACCCCCAAGTACTACTTTATATTTATCATTACTGTTAAGCCTTTCTACCACATTGCAATTTCCAGTGAACTCAAGAGCAGGACTGGGTTATTTTCACTGTTGCAGCCTCAAAAGACAGCACAGAATAGATGAGCCATACTTTTTTAAATTGGTGCCAGGTAGCTCAAATGGAAAGGTGGTGTAAAAGACCTAGTCAGAATTAATACTCAGGGTGCAGGGAAGGGTCTTGATATGTAACTCATTCTTTGGAGAAGAACCCAACAGCATTATCATACTGTGAAAGTTGGAATAAAAGGAAAGAGTCAATAATTACTTAATGTAGAGGTTAAAACAATGACTACAAGGGCCTAAGAGGTAATGTGTCTTCAAGTAAGATAAGGGTTGGTTGTTTTTTTCTATCAATTTGAAAATGACTATGGGTCATGAGCCAAGTAGGTAGTCTGGAGGTGGGAAAGTGATAAATTTTGGATGTTGTCTACTTAATAGGATAAATCATACTAGAATTCATGATATTTCCCAGATGGAGTGTTAGTAAAAACTAAAAAGAGGTTGGATCCTCTGTAAATACTGATATTAAAGAATGAGGGACAGAAAAAAATGAATGTGGACAAGGGACTCTAAATTTGTTGAAAATCTTTTTTGTAGTAATACTAGAACAATAAGGTTGCATCATCTGATTTTAACACTCTAAATATTATTGTAAAAATGATGACATTGCAAGTTAG
Source organism: Nasua narica (assembly GCA_028533885.1). Lineage (NCBI taxonomy): Eukaryota > Metazoa > Chordata > Mammalia > Carnivora > Procyonidae > Nasua > Nasua narica. Next base: position 72,969,382 of record CM052809.1, on the reverse strand, counting down.
AAAGTTTATATAACAGCCCAAAGCAAGACCTGATCCCTGAGTCAAACCAAAAAGTGTGACACCTGAAACTATATTCTTCATTCTGCTATGCTCTCCATAGGTTTCTCTGTTGTATAATTAAGTTGTACATGTTTTTCAGAAAAATAACTGTTTAGGTCCTCTGTTTCTTTTTAATTAGATTATTTGGGGGGTTATTGGTGTTATATGAGTTGCTTATTTATTTTCATATAATCTCTCATCAAATACATCATTTGGAAAATTCTTCTCCAACTTAGTAGACTTCCTTTTCATTTTATTTGAGCACCTTATGTTTGTACTCAGTGATGCTCCTGGATTTTGTCTCCACCATCTGGAATAATAGAGTAAAAAATTTTGTATAGTGATCACTTCAATTGTATTCCACAGATTGTAATATGTGATACTTCTCTTGCTTTGTCATCCCTAAAATTTAAAATTTGCCTTAGGATTTTCTCTATAATACATGGTTTGGCTAGAGTTATGTCTTTACTTATAAATATACAGAATATCTTCTTTTATATTTTCATTTTTCCTTTTTTACTTTATAATGAATTTTCATTTTATTCCATTCACGTTTTTATGGTTATGCCTTGAGTTATTTCTAATCCTGTTACATTCTGTGTATCATATTTATCCTCGCTACTCCCACTCTCTGCTTTCCTGATTTTGTAATTTATTTGTGTTTGTTTTTCATTTGTATATACATTTTTATTGATTCCTTAATTGTGCCTTTTAAATTTTTGATAGCTTGTGCTGGAATGTGAGTGATATTCTTGATCATTAAATCATACATCACTTTAAAGACTATAAAATGAATAGGTATATGATGTTTTTTGCATAGAGCAAATAAAAAGTATGCAAACTATAACTAAATTTGGGTAGAAATGTTTTGACATCTCAAAAAAATTAATATAAAAATTGGAGGGGGAATGTCTTCCTTGGAGATATATTCCATCATCTTTTGTGGTTTAACTCTGTGGTCTTGTAAGTTTAACCATTTTTCATAAAAATTACCATAGTAATTATTTTAAATAAGATTTATTTATATAATAATGAATATGTTGTAAATGATATAAAATTCACCAATTGAAAGCTTTGTAACAATATATTAGGGAAGGAAAAATAACATAATTAAGTTTAAAGTGTTTTATTTTTACTTTTAATAATAACTTAGGTTCCCATTAAAGTGGTTGTTTTGATTATTTTTTTAAATCTCATTTTAGATAACAGTTTTAAAAATATCTATTTACTTTAGAGACTGTGCACACGAGTGAGGGAAGGGGCAGAGGGAGAGAATCTTTAAGCTGACTCCCCAGTGAACATGGAACCCAATGCAGGACTTGATCTCATAACCCATGAAACCATGACCTAAGCAAAACCAAAAGCTCATAATTGACTGAGTCACCCCAGTGCCCCTCATTTTACATAATTTTAAACATAATTTTTTAGCATCTTTGGCAATAAAGAAATAACCAGGGATGCATTTGCTTGGTTGCACTTTGTAGAGATTGCATTAATTGAGAGACTTAATAAAGCTCTTGAAATGAGTTTGGAAATTGATGTTTCTTTAAATGTTTAGTAGTAATATTACAAATAGCATAGAGTTTAAAATTTAATAATTTGTAAAGAACAAACTATCAGTATGCCATAATTTGACATGCAGTTACAAGTGATAAAGAAAAATCATCTTAAATTATACTATACTGAGATAATAAATTTTCAAAATTTGCAATTAAATAAAACTAATTTATTCACAAACCAGTTTTCATCACACATAAAATGAAGTACAAAGCATGTAAAAACTTAGCAAATCCCTAAAGGGAAGTGTTGTAGATATTTCACTGAAAAAATAAAAATTCAATAAATATTATTTCTTTTCTACAAAGCACATTTACTACATTTCTGTGGGAAACATAGTAATGAAAAACATAAAATTTCTATCAAGAATTTAAAATCTAAGGAAACAGAAAAAACTATGAAATTTTTACAGATTTAAAATAAATACGTTATAGAATGCAAATGTAATATAACATACCTGGTATTATATATAGCATTATATTTATAGTATGTAACATATATATTGTGCAAGTATAACATATTTGTGTTATATATAGTATAACATGCAGTATAATAAAATGAAATTTTATAACATTTTATAAAACATATCTATAATTGTTTTAAATTTTTGATAATTTTATAGTTAAGTTTTTCTGTCTCACTAAACTTTAAATTATTGGAGTTAGTGTGTGGGGAGCTTCAGATGTAATGCTAATACTCATTTCTTGATCTGTTTACTGGGTAAATGGATATGTTCAGTTAGTAAAAATTAAGTTGTGCATTTGTAATTTAGCACTTCTGTAAGTGTATATATATATATTTTTTATATAATTTATTTTTTTATTAAATAAAATGTATTATTTGCCCCAGGGTATATGTCTGTGAATCATTAGGCTTACACATTTCACAGCACTTACCATAGCACATACCCTCCCCAATGTCCATAACCCAGCTACCCTATTCCTACACCCCCTACTCCCCCAGCCACCCTCAGTTTATTTCGTGAGTTTAGGAATCTCTTATGGTTTGTCTCCTTCCTGATCCCATCTTGTTTCGTTTCCCTCCCCCACCCCCCCATGACCCCTTGCCCTGCCTCTAAGTTCTTCATATCAGAGAGATCATGTGATAATTGTCTTTCTCTGACTGACTTATTTCGCTTAGCATAATACCCTCTAGTTCCATCCATGTCATTGCAAATGGCAAGATTTTGTTTCTCTTGATGGCTGCATAGTATTCCATTGTATATATATACC
>CM052809.1:72891192-72966454 GCA_028533885.1 Nasua narica | reverse complement strand
ACTGTTTTCCAGAGTGGCTGTACCAGCTTGCATTCCCACCAATAGTGTAGGAGAGTTTCTCTTTCTCCACATCCTCGCCAACATATGTCCTTTCCTGACTTCTTAATTTTAGCCATTCTGACTGGTGTGAGGTGGTATCTCACTGTGGTTTTGATTTGTATTTCTCTGATACCGAGTGATGTTGAGCACTTTTTCATGTGTCTGTTGGCCATTTGGATGTCCTCTTTACTGAAATGTCTGTTCATATCTTCTGAGCATTTCTTTTCTTTTTTTTTTTTTGTGCATTTCTTGATCGGATTATTTGTTCTTTGGGTGTTGAGTTTGAGAAGTTCTTTATAGATTTTGAATGCTAGCCCTTTATCTGATGTGTCATTTGAGAATATCTTCTCCCATTCTGTCCGTTGTCTTTTGGTTTTGTTGACTGTTTCCTTTGCTGTGCAAAAGCTTTTGATCTTGATGAAGTCCCAATAGTTCATTTTTGCCTTTGCTTCCCTTGCCTTTGGTGCTGTTTCTAGGAAGAATTTGCTGCTATTGAGGTTGAAAAGGTTGCTGCCTGTGTTCTCCTCAACGATTTTGATGGAGTCCTATCTCACATTGAGGTTTTTCATCCATTTTGAGTCTGTTTTTGTGTGTGATGTAAGGAAATGGTCCAGTTTCATTCTTCTGAATGTGGCTGTCCAATTTTCCCAACACCATTTGTTGAAGAGACTTTTTTCCATTGGATATTCTTTCCTGCCTTGTCGAAGATTAGTTGACCATAGAGTTGGGGGTCCATTTCTGGGCTCTCTATTCTGTTCCATTGATCTATGTGTCTGTTTTTGTGCCAGTACCACACTGTCTTGATGATTACAGCTTTGTAATACAGCTTGAAATCTGGAATTGTGATGCCGCTGACTTTGGTTTTCTTTTTCAACATTTCTCTGGCTATTCATGTTTTTTTCTGGTTCCATATAAATTTTAGGATTATTTGTTCCATTTCTTTGAAATAAATTGATGGTATTTTGATAGGGATTGCATTAAATGTGTAGATTGCTTTAGGTAGCATAGACATTTTCACAATATTTGTTCTTCCAATTCATGAGCATGGAATGTTTTTCCATTTCTTTGTGTCTTCCTCAGTTTCTTTCATGAGCACTTTGTAGTTTTTTGAGTACAGATTCTTTGCCTCTGTGGTTAGGTTTACTCCTAAGTATCTTATGGTTTTGGGTGCAATTGCAAATGAGATCAACTCCTTAGTTTCTCTCTCTTCTGTTTTGCTGTTGGTGTATAGAAATGCAACTGATTTCTGTACATTAATTTTATATCCTGACACTTTACTGAATTCTTGTATGAGTTCTAGCTGTCTTGGAGTAGAGTCTTTTGGGTTTTCCACATTAAGCAACATATCATCGGCAAAGAGTGAAAGTTTGACTTCTTTGCCAATTTAGATGTCTTTTATTTTTTTGTTGTTGTTGTTTGATTGCTGAGGCTAGAACTTCTAGTACTATGTTGAATAACAGTAGTGATAGTGGACAGCCCTGCTGTGTTCCTCACCTTAGGAGAAAAGCTCTCAGTTTTTCCCCATTGAGAACGATATTTACTGTGGGTTTTTCATAGATGGCTTTGATGATATTGAGGAATGTACCCTCTATGCCTACACTATGAAGAGTTTTGATCAAGAAAGGATGTTGTACTTTGTCAAATGCTTTTTCAGCATCAGTTGAGAGATCATATGGTTCGTGTTCTTTCTCTTATGAATGTATTGTATCACATTGATTGATTTGCGGATGTTGAACCAATCTTGCAGCCCAGGAATAAATACCACTTGGTCGTTGTGAATAATCCTTTTAATGTATTGTTGGATCCTACTGCCTAGTATTTTGGTAAGAATTTTTACATCCGTGTTCGTCAAGGATGTTGGTCTGTAATTCTCCTTTTTGATGGGGTCTTTGTCTGGTTTTGGGATCAAGGTAATGGTAGCCTCATAAAATGAGTTTGGAAGTTTCCCTTCTATTTCTATATTTTGGAAAAATTTCAGGAGAATAGGTATTAATTCTTCTTTAAATGTTTGGTAGAATTCCCCTGGGAAGCCATCTGGCCCCGGGCTCTTGTTGGGAGATTTTTGATGACTGCTTCAATCTCCTTACTGGTTATTGGTCTGTTCAGGTTTTCTATCTCTTCCTGGTTCAGTTTGGTAGTTTATGTGTCTCTAGGAATGCATCCATTCCTTCCAGATTGTCTAATTTGCTTGCGTATAGTTGCTCATAATATGTTCTTATAATTGTTTATATTTCTTTGGTGTTGGTTGCAATTTCTCTTCTTTCATTCATGATTTTATTAATTTGGGTTCTTTCTCTTTTCTTTTTGATATGTCTGGCCAGGGGTTTATCGATTTTATTAATTCTTTCAAAGAACCACCTCCTAGTTTCATTGATTTGTTCTTTGTTCTTTTGGTTTCTATTTCATTGATTTCTGCTCTGATCTTTATTATTTCTCTTTTCCTGCTGGGTTTAAGCTTTCTTTACTGTTCTTTCTCCAGCTCCTTTAGGTGTAGGGTTAGATCATAAAAAGTATTTGAGATCTTTCTTGTTTCTTGAGAAAGGCTTGTATTGCTATTTACTTTCCTTCAGGACTGCCTTTGCCGTGTCCCAAAGATTTTGAACAGTTGTGTTTTCATTTTCACTTGTTTCCATGAATTTTTTAAATTCTTCTTTAATTTCCTGGTTAACCCATTTATTCTTTAGTAGGATGCTCTTTAGCCTCCATGTATTTGAGTTCTGTCCAACTTTCCTCTTGCAACTGAGTTCTAGTTTCATGGCATCATGGTCTGAAAATATGCAGGGAATGATCCTAGTCTTTTGGTACCAATTGAGACCTGATTTGTGTCCCAAGATGTGATCTATTCTGGAGAATGTTCTATGTGCACTAGAGAAGAATGTGTATTCTGTTGCTTTGTACGGAATGTTCTAAATACATCTGTGATGTCCATCTGGTCCAGTGTGTCATTTAGAGCCTTTATTTCCTTGTTGGTCTTTTGCTTAGATGATCTATCCATTTTGGTAAGGGGGGTATTAAAGTCTGCTGCTATTATTATATTATTGTTGACGTGTTTCTTTGACTTTGTTATTAATTGGTTTATATAATTGGCTGCTCCCATGTTAGGGGCATAGATATTTACAATTGTTAGACGGTCTTGTTAAATAGTCCCTTTAAGGATGATATAGTGTCCTTCCTCATGTCTTATTATAGTCTTTGGCTTAAAATCTAATTTATCTGATATAAGGATCACCACCCGAGCTTTCTTTTGATGTCCATTAGCATGGTAAATTGTTTTCCACCTCACTTTAAATTTGGAGGTATCTTTGGGTCTAACATGAGTTTCTTAGAGACAGCATATTGATGGGTCTTATTTTTTAACAGAATATCAATAGAAAGTCCAAAATCTTCCTTTAGAAGAGTTCAGGTCAGAGCTCTGACTGCCTCAGGGTCTTTAAAATTAAGACTTAGTCTTCTATTCAGATTTATTTGAACATGCTGCTTAAAATCTTGCCAGATTTGCAAAGTCAGGAGGTTTGTTTTTGTATCTATTTCTTGTATGCATTGATTTACTCAGAGCCATATCTAAAGTCAAAGTTTCTTCCAATTGACTGGTCTGGAGTAGGCCTCTATAACTCCATATATAAGTGTATATTTTACTTAAAAAATAATTTACTTAATCCATTTATATCACTGAAAGAAATTCAAATTTGGAACTATTTGGAATGGTCCCAAACACTAGGTTGCCTATGTGAGTTTGTTGCCTGATATAAGTAGTTTGATATTTATATTCAAAGACTAGGTTCAGGAGGGACACATGTATTGTAGTCTCTTAAGAGAGAAGAGAAAGATTTAATTTTCACATTGAACCTAGAAGTTCTTTTATAGTATTTTTTAAGTATTTGGGTGGATGATGTAATTTAAAAAGGTCTATTTTTTTCTTCATGGCTCAAAGGATTTCATTGCATGCTCTTCAACTGTACCAGCTTTATATGCCCTGTTTTACTTTCTTTTAATATTTTGTATTGACCATTCAGAAAGAAAATTCAGACATAATATAGGCGTAGACATTTTTTCATGAGGCAAAGTGATCATTTGCTACTATATATCTAAATGAGAAAAGCTTGACTGAATCATTATAAAGGAAAATCATAGTATCTTTCATTTTCTCTTTCCAGATCTTTTTCTTTATTTCTTAAATTATGATGGTACCTAATATATCCTTTGAGGTTAGATGAATACCAATAATAACAGAAGTCAGTTTTGCTCTCTTAGTGTTTTCCCTTGGGATCTTTGAGCCATGAAAACTTTCCCTTGGAATACATGAATCACCAAATATCAAATACATGGAGTGGAAAATAGGTCATGTAGAAATTCGAAAAAGTGATATGTCAGTGTAGATTCATCATCAGGGATGGGATTGGATTTAAGATGGTTAGGATTTGGGTATTCAGAGAAAAATAAAAGATGTGAAAAGATAGCTTTAAAGAGAACTATAAACTTTATCAGAAGCTGAAAAATTTTGAGAGAGCTCCCCAGGATTCCAAGTTTCACAAAATCTGGGAACCATCTTGGTCATCTCCAAAATATGAGATTTTTGATAAGTGACAAGAATTTCCTGTATAATTTGTATCAGGCAGAGACACCATGGAAGGTTACATCCATGTTATAAAATCAAACAACAAAAAACAAAAAAATCCCAATACTTCAACTACCTCTAAGGAGATTGAAGTTGGTTTTAAAATCACATCTTCAAGATGTTTTGTTAAGGAAAATCATCTACCAGCAATTTAGAAATGCTGGGATTTATCAAGAACATTTGTCCTGTGAAATAAGGAGATACCTATTTACAGGAAAGGTAGAGAATTCTTACTTGTTAGTTTCTATCAGAAATGATGAAACTCCATCCACAACCATATATTATGGTAAAAATTACGTGTTTTAGAAGCTGCATTATTTATGTTTCCTTATACCACACTACCCAGTTATGCCTTACATATTTGTAGATGAATAAACTAAATTGTTATGATCTCATTAATTCTTATCAGTTTTTTTATTGTAATAATAATAGTCTTTATCTCAGCATTTAGAATCCACTTTAATTTGATACCAAGCTGTACAGTACTGTGTATTATGGTGAGGAAACAACATGTATTTTTTTTAAAGATTTTATTTATTTCTTTGACAGAGAGAGAAAGATCACAAGTAGGCAGAGAGGCAGGCAGAGAGAGAGGGGGAGCAGGCTCCCTGCTGAGTAGAGAGCCCGATGTGGGGCTCGATCCGAGGACCCTGAGATCATGACCTGAGCCAAAGGCAGAGACTTTAACCCACTGAGCCACCCAGGTGCCCCAACAACATGTGTTTTGAAGTAGAACAGACATATATTGAAGGTGCTGGTGATGGCTGTTTTTGTAACGCATGGAGTAAATTGTGCATGGACTTAGAAGCTTTACATTTAGTAACAAACATTTTTGTTGCTTTGGCATTGGTGAAACTATTACACAAGAAATTTCATAAAGGAAGTATCTAACATACCAAAAAATATATGTATAAGTAGAATCTTAAGACTTCTTCCATTTAGTTTGTTTGAAGAGCTAATCTGCTTGAAGAAGCAATTAAAATGCTTTCATTTTAAGTGTATATTAAATAAATCAAATATGATGTTGTAAACATCCATTATAGATTTATTTTGATATTTGTTCTGCATAAATTACAGATATATGCATAATTTTATCTTTAACGATCTAATAACATTTGATAATCAAGGCACACAACCATGTACTACTTACAAGTGATGATGTTTAGCTAATAAAATGACTGTTTCATTGCCTAATTTATAAATAAACCAAAGATGTATTAGCAAAGCTATTCTTTAGTTTTCTTGCTTATGAACACCTTATTTTTGTTAACTTCATTATGTTTAGTATTTATATTATTGATAATTTTTCCATCACTGTCACAATTTGAAATGTCCTAGACTGAATGAGAAATTAATTTTATTCTTAATTTAGCTATGTTTATTTAAACAGCCAAAAATACATACTTTGTGTTTTCCAAGTCAAAGCCAGGAATTACTTGGGCACTTAGTATGTGATCTAATTTCAAAATAAGAAGGGTATATATGCAATATATCTTTTCAGCACCTTTTGGACAGTGAAATAGGAAAGTCTTCTGAAGTGGTGCACTATAAAAAAAATTACTCAAGTTGAGGAAGATGTTAGACTCTGCCTCTGTTGCTTTATGTGCTAGAATAAGGATGTGGTAATGGACCCAAAGTGACTATATTTTACCCACCATGGGAAAAAAGGTGATAAAACAATTGTAAACATAATTGTAGTGACATGATAATATTGAGTTATTGAAAAAAAAAAAAAACAACCTGGAACTGCCTATCTCTAGCTTTTGTTACAAAAAATATGTACAGACATACACCTCAGAGGTACTGTGGGTTTGTTTCCAGACCAGTGCAATAAAACATATATTGCTAAAAAAGGAGTCAAATGAATTTTTTGTTTTCCCAGTACATATAAAAGTTATGTTTACACTATACTGTAGTTTATTAAGTGTCCACTAGGATTATATCTTAAAAATATATATACTTAAATTAAAAAATATTTATTGCTAAAAAATGCTAACCACCAACTGAGCTTTCAGTGAGTCATAATGTTCTTGCTGGTAGAGGGTGTTGCCTTAAATCTGATGACTGCTGACTGATCAGGGTGGTTGTTGTTGAAGGCTGGGGTGGCAGCGGTAGTTTCTTAAAATAACACAACAATGAAGTTGGCCTCATTGGCTGCCTCTTCCTTTCATGGATGATTTTTTTTGTAGCATATGATGCTGTTTGATAACATTTTACCCACAATACAATTTTTTAAATAAAATTAATTTCAAAATTGGAGTCCTCTTAAACCCTTCTCCTTTAGCAAGTAAATTTATGTAATATTCTAAATCCTGTGTTGTTATTTCAACAGTGTTCCCAGGGTTTTTACCAGGAGTAGATTCCATTTCAAAAAACCACTTTTTTTTGCTCATCCAGAAGAAGCAACTCCTCATGTATTAAAGTTTTATCATGAGCTTGTAGCAGTTCAGTCACATTTTCAGGGTCCACTTTTAATTCTAGTTCCTTTGCTATTTCTACCACATCTGCAATTACTCTCTCCTCTGAAGTGTTAAACCCCTCAAAGTCATCTGTAGGGGTTGGAACCAACTTCTGCCAAACTTCTATTGATACAGATATTTTGACCTCTTCCCCTAAATCATGAATGGCCTAAATGGCATTTAGAATGGGGAATCCTTTCAATTAACTTTGGTTTTCAATTAGCTTTGCCCAGATCCATCAGAGAAATCCTATCTATGACAGGTAGAGCATTACAAAATGTATTTCTTAAATAGTAAGAAGTGAAAGTAGAAATTACTCCTTGATTTATGGGCTGCAGAATGGATGTTGTATTAGTAGGCATGGAATCAACATTAATCTGATGATTATACATTTCTATCAGAGTTCTCGGATGTTCAGGTGAACTGTCAATGAGCAGTAATATTTTGAGAGGCATTTTTTTTTTTTGAACATTAGGTCTTAGCAACAGTCTGAAAATATTTAGTAAACCATGTTGTAAACAGATATGCTGTCATCCAAGCTTTGTTGTTCTATTTATAGAGCACAGGCCAAGTAGATCTAGCATACTTTTTAAACACCCCAGGATTTTTACAATGGTAAATGAACATTGGCTTCAACGCAAAGCTGCACTGAACCCTAACAAGAGAGTCAGCCTGTCCTTTGAAGCTTTGAAACCAGATAGTGTGACTTCTCCTCTGTAGCTATGGATGTCTTAGACGGCATCATCTTCCAATAAAAGGCTATTTCATATACATTGAAAATCTATTGCTTAATGTATCCTCCTTCATCAGTTATCTTAGATTTTATGGATACCTTGCTTTGTCTTTTAAATCAGCACTTGCTGCTTCACCTTGCAATTTTATGTTACCGAGATGGTTTCTTAAACCTCATGAACTAGCCTCTGCTAGCTTCAAGCTTTTCTTCTATAGCTTCCTCACCTCTCCAGACTTTGTAGAATTGAAGAGAGGTGAGCCCTTGCTTTGCATTAAGATTTGGCTTAAAGGGGGCCCCTGGGTGGCGCAGTTGGTTGAGCGACTGCCTTCGGCTCAGGTCATGATCCCGGAGTCCCGGGATCAAGTCCCACATCGGGCTCCCGGCTCCATGGGGAGTCTGCTTCTCACTCTGACCTTCTCCCTTCTCGTGCTCTATCTCACTCTCTCTCTTTCCTGATAAATAAATAAATAAAATCTTAAAAAAAAAAAAAAGATTTGGCTTAAAGGGATATTGTGGCTGGTTTGATCTTCTATTCAGACTGCTCAAATTTCCTCCATATCAATAAGGCTATTTTGCTTTCTTAATTTCCTTAATTTCTTAATTTCCTTCAAGAGCTTTTCTTTTGCATTCATAACTTTGCTGTTTGGTACCAGAGGCCTAACTTTCAGCCTCTCTTGTCTTTGAACATGCCTTCCTCCCTAAGGTTAATCAGTTATTTTGAAGTAGCTTAATTGTTTTCATTGATATCCTTTGTATTTATCCAATGTATATCAGATCACTCAAATCTTTGTTTCAAATTTCTAGTGTTAATTGCCTGAAAGACTGGCAAAAGTATTTTTGCATACATGGTTGATTGTTACATTACATATTTAATATTTATAAATTTGAAGATTCTTTTGGACATCTTTATAGCTTTAAACTTTCAAGGCAAATATCACATACAGAAATACATAACACTCAAAGCATAAAAGTCAACAGTTACCTAGAATGTGGTTTACAATATAGAATTTACAGACAATACAGACCATACATAATCCACCTGTCAGTATAAAGAAAATAGTGTATCATACTGAACTCTGGTGAGAAACACTTCAACCCAGGAAAACCCATTTTCAATTCTTTTCTCTGTGTAGAAGATAAGCACCAAACTATTTTCCATATATCTGTATATATTTTTAACCAAATTCTGGTTTAAAAATCACCAACTGACAACATGTAAATACAAATACAAATGTTAGGAAATGCTTAACATATATAGAGGAAAACATATATTACACATTATGAAGAGCTTTTACAGTCTAGCATAAAGGAAAAGGTGCTTTTACGTCCAAGTTAGAACTTTATGGTATCAACCTCTTACTGGCACTGAGCTCTGCTAAATCTTTTAGCTTAATCATTCTCAGCTTTTGATTTAAAGTGAGAGACCTTGAACTCTTCCTTCACTTGAACAATTACAGGCCATTCTAGGGTTATAAATTGGCTTAACTTCAATATTGGTGTGTCTCTAGGAACAGAGAGGCCCAAGGAGAGGGAGAGAGATGGGTAACTGGCCCGTTAGAACACATACAACATCTGTCTGTTAAATTTGACATGATATATGGGCATGGTTCATGGCATCCCATAACAATTATAATAGTTACATCAAAGATGACTGATTATAGATCACCATGACAAATATAATAATAGTGAAAATGTTTGAACTATTGCGAGAATTACCAAAGTGAGCAAATGATGTTGGAAAAATTATGCTGATAGACTTGCTCGACACAGGGTTGCCACAAACTTTCAATTTGTAAAACGCAGTATCTGTGAAGCACAGTAAAGCAAAATAAAATGAGGTATGTCTGTATCTGGAGTAGAGGCTAAAAAGTTTATGCCAAATGATATTTTGAAAAACAAAGAGTATCTTGGTGAGCAATTAAAAGGTACTGGTAGTGCTATCTTTAATGATGTAACAACATTCAAAGTGGCAGAATAATTAGAACTGGGGGAGGGAAAGCCAATAAGATATTTTTCTGGTATCACACTATTCCCTGAGGGTCTGGCAGGTTGCTATAGTACATTATCTATACTGTTCCCACTCAGGAGCAATCAGATTTCCCACAACAGAAAGACTCTAAAATGTTCCCCATGCCACTCACCATTTCAACTGCAAAACACAAGGGCCTCAAGTGGCTTATACACTCTCAGCAAACACTGGCTGAGCAGTAGATTATTCTGACTCAGGATAAATCCTAGGAGTCTGGGATTAAAAATAAAATCACACTAATTACTGGTAGTCTGGAAGACGGTTCACATGCTCAAGTCTGCACACTCTTAGAGTGTCTGGCGAGAGAATCTGTAACCGTTAGTCTCTGGGTGAATGTAGTAACAAAACTGTAGACCCCATCAACTGCAAGCCACACCTACATACAACTGTAAAGGGGAAAAATGTAATTGTCTGTGGTGGCTTAAGTATAGCTTTTGATTAATAAGTAGTTTATGTAGACCCTGGAAAGTCAGATTAGGATAAAAATAAAGGAAAAAATTCTGAGCAGGGCCACTAAAGGTTGTACGATGTGGAAGAAATAGGCTTCAAAGAATTTGTTTAGTGAAGTCTAAATAAAGATCAAATAAAGGCAAGTCTTAAGAAAAGAGGGGTGGAATTTCAGGATACAGAGATGTTACAATATATTACATACAATTATATTTTATATAATATAGAAAAGTATATGTTAAATTTGTATAAAATACAAATATTTTATAAAATGTCAAAATTTTGACAAAAGTCATACACAAACCCCAAAATTTGAACTGTATGTAGGGGAAAAAAAAAGGCAATAGAGACTAATTTGAGGGATTAGGTCTTGCCTTGATGCTGGACCAGGAAGACCAAAAGTTCAAAGCCACCTAGTATAAATATGTTCAAAGAACTAAAACCACTTTATAAAAATTACAGGACATAATAATAATGGCTAATCAGTAGGGACTGCAACTAAAAGTTTTCAGAGTCAATTCTGGAGGTGAAAACTACAATGACCAGATGAAAATTTTGCAAAAGCATCTAAGCAGTGTATTTGAGTTGGAGAACAGATTTGATCTGAAGTGGATCAACCAAGATGGTATATTCTAAGCAAGAAAAAAACCATGAGGAAAAATGAAGTCTCCAACATGTGAGATACCACCAAGAATATCAACATATGTGTAATGGGAATATCAGGAGAGGTAGGATAGAAAGGAGCAGCAAAAAAATGTGAAGAAATATGGTTTAAAATGCCCCAACCTCAAAGATGAAAACCATTAGTTTACATATCTAAGAAGCTCAATAAAACTCAAGAAGAATAAACACAAAGGGACCTAAACCCAGATATATCAGAATCAAAGAAGAAAAAGTTGAAAGAAAAAGCAAATTTTGAAGGCAGCAGAGGAAAGTGACTCAATCACATATATGAAGGAACCCTGAAAAAATTACAAAAAACTTTTCATGTGACACAATGGAGGTCAGAAGATATATTGAAAGCACTGGAAGAAATAATGTAATTCAACCAAGAATCCTGTATTCAGCAAAGCCATCTTTCAAAAAAAAAAACCCAAAAAACAAAACCAAGTAAATGTTCCTATATAAACAAAACTGAGAGATTCCATTGTTAGAAGACTGGTTGTAAAAGAAATACTAAAGGAAATTATTTAGGTTGAAAGGAAGTGGCCGCAGACATTAATTCAAATCCATGGGAAAAAACCAAAGCACTACAATAAAATAAATTATGTAGGGAATTATAAAAAACAGTATAAACACATATTTCTTTTCTTCTTATTCCTATAACTGATTTAAAAATACTTGCACCTTGAAATGCCTGACTTTTGAAAATGTCAACATGAATTTTTCCCTCTCAAAGATGGGTCTGGTAATGGAGAAGAGAGTGAATATGAAGAGTAGAATAGACTGTGAAGACTTTTTTACTTTTAGAGAATTAAGGTGGGAGGGAGCTTAAAGGAGTTCAGATCAGAAAAGGTGAGAAACACTGAGGCCATGCTCTTTCTTGAACCCATGACAACAGGTGTGAAGAGCATTTACTAAACATGTGACTTAAGCTTTGAATGGAGTCTAAGTCCAAGGATAGCTTTCTGGAAACACTGTGAACTTCTTTGATTCATTGTAGTCCATAGTAAAAATCCTCTTGTTAGAGTGTTAGCCAGGCTTATGTCTAGTAATTTGAGTCTTAGAGATTTATAGAGCTAGAAGCTTGGTCTGTTTGGAAAGTAATTTGTTGCCTTTGTATAGTTTATATAAGGTTCAATCGAATCAGAAGAGTGAACTTGGAGGGAGATGGGGTTTATTTAACACTGAGAGAAACATTCATCTGTATGAATTTATAATTGGAAAACTAAAATATTTCTAGCTGCAATAAAATAAACTCAGAGTTCAATTTAACTTATCGAAAATATTGTTTGATTCTATGCTAGGCATTGTTATGGATATCTCATAGAAGTGCTTTGAAGTAAATGCTTTGTTGGATAATCTTTTGGAGAAAGTAGTAGAAGTCCCAGTTATTAATTGTTTTAAACTTTGCTTGGTTTGTATGGGAAAGCATATGTATAGTAATGGGTGAAAGACAATTTGTTAAGAGAGCTGAGAACTGTTTTTAAATGTTTGATTTTCAGGTTTTCTCTGACAATTGCTATGCGCTTATATTCTCCTATTACAGTGTTAATGTTAAAAGAGAAATTCAAGAATAATTTTCCTACGTATTTCATAGTCACCATAGTATTGATTTAACAAAGCCTCCTTGATGATGTTACAAAATTATGACAACACTTAAAACATTTCCATAGAGTTATCCTTATATACCTGATCATAAACAACCACCACACTGTTTAATATACAGTGTGATTTTTGTTTGCTTACTGGGAAATTTGAAGTTAATTAATGGTTACTTTAAAATTTATTTCCTAGACAAAACCAATACCTTCAACGCATGTTATAAAGGTGCTATAGCTCAGTTGTGTGCACCATATTCGGATGTAATGGCTTCTACTTAATAAATAGCCAAGTTTATCTATCTGGAATAATTGATCTCTTGATTTCACTTTTTTTCTTTTGCTTTTTTTTTTCCCCATCAAAATTTTATGCATACTGCCAGGTGAACTCAAACTGTCAGAGTCTTCATAAAATGAGTCAAGAACATGTTTATTTTGTTTGCTAGAATTTTGCAGCAAATTATGGTAATGTGGGACTACCTTTAGGATTTATTTTTTAATGACTCCCACTGACTTAGAACAAACATGAATTAGGTACTATTAACAAGCCAACTGCAACTAGATAATTGGAACAAAGACAATGGCTAGTATTCAGGTCACTAGCTGCTAATGAATATACTTGCTTTAAACAAAAGGAAAGGGAATCATCTTCAAAAAATGTGTGGCAACACCAATATTTCCATGATGGAACAATTCTTTTTTAATATGCTAGTATTTATTTCCTAAGGACTCATTATAGGCTTCCTGTCATCTTGACTAGTAATGTCTTTTACCTGGAAGTCATACCTTCCCTGAGACAATTACTCTGAGTTGGAGCTATTTAGTTGAAAATTTGTATATCCCAGTATTTAAAACGGTTGAATCCTCAGAATAATACTTTTTTCTTCATGCTTTTGTTCTTATTGTTCTCTTTGTTTCATTGTTGGAAAGAACTGCAGTGATGTTTGTCTAATTAGGAGTGTATTTTTCAGCACATTTTTAAGGCCTTGCTTCATTATGAGATGAATGAATAAGTTCTGGGTCAATAGTAAAGATTGAATACCAAACAGATAAGATCAGCAGTATGAAGTAGCTGTAATTGTGCACAAGGCTTCAGTATCCCAGGGTATTTCTCACTTTAGTTTATCATAATACTCTAGGCAAACAAATGGCAAAGTAGCAAAGAGAATCAGATCTCAAGGGTTTTTACGGTGTATCATTGCAGTTTAGCTTAGCTGCTAATAGTTAACATTGAAAACAGAAACAACAAGAAAATGCATTGAAAAAGTTGTGCTGACTTGCTGCAACCCTCTGTACTCATTGGCTTTTAACCTAATTTATATACATCTGATTGTGCCCCATAAAATTTTACAGTTTCCACTGTAGTAAATTGGAATTTGTTTTGTTTAATAAAAATATCGCCAGATAGCAACTGTCAGTTAGAAAATTAGATTTAATTTCCCTTTATGAGTAATTAGCTGTTAGCATCTCAGCTCTTTATGTGCATATAATTAACTTTTCTAATCAAATATAACTTCTTTGGTATTGAAGATAATACTATGAGCTTTGTCATCAAATATTACACTTCCTTTTCATGATGGACTTAAGTTAAACTGTTTATTTTACTCATGGGATTTTTACATGCAAATGGGAAGCAAATAGGAAAGAATGTAAAGAGTTTCTAATGTTGAGGTTTCTTTGTTTGGAAAGGCACTTCAGTTCTAAATTTCTATTTTAAAGATGCTATTGAGACTGAAATTGCAATCAGGTATGTGAAACTTTGTATATGAGCAGGCACTTGATTGCTGTATTCTACATTGTGCCTCAGGTCACTCTGAGCATCATGCACATCAAAATGATTTAGTGCAAGTTTGGCTCATTGCCCATTATTGGGTGAGAACTCAGAGATAGCGCTACATGATATAAACATAAGTTTAATAAGTGAAAAATCCAGCTACATTACTTAATTTAGCAATATATAATTTTAAAACATAATTGAATATTTGATTGGACTTATAAATTTAATTTGTAGAGAGGCATGATCTTTTAAAGAGAAATTTAATTAATGCTCATTTCTGAATTAACTATGTAATCACTCTCAAATGGTGGTTTGCTTTGGGTATTAGGAACCCCAATGTGGCCTCAAATAAGGATGGAAGTACTGTATGGCTGTTATATATTGGATATTACAAAGCAGTAAATGTGGGAACATCTTTACAAAATGATTGCTCATTGAAAATATCCCAATCTTATTAACATTATATATATGTATAGATTTTGCTCCATTAAGAAAAATCCTTTCTGTCTCAAACAGTTTGAGAGGGGAAAGGATTACTACAGTAAACCTAGGTATTCTTCCCCTGACTCATTAAATAATTCCAAATATTCTAAGGTGCTTTTGCCAGGACCACTACTGAATTATGGCTCTTAGCTACATATACTGGAAAAGAAGAGTATATATATATTTTTTTTTAAACAAGCCATAAGTGACTTTTTTTTAAAGTATTTTATTTATTTATTCGACAGAGAGAGATCACAAGTAGGCAGAGAGGCAGGCAGAGAGACGGGGAAGGCAGGCTCCCTGCTAAGCAGAGAGCCCGATGCGGGGCTCGATCCCAGGACCCTGAGATCGTGACCTGAGCCGAAGGCAGGGGCTTTAACCCACTGAGCCACCCAGGGGCCCCAAGAAGAGTATATTTTTAAGAGAGTAATTGATCTTGCAGAATTTCTAACTATACCTGAAACAAATCATACCAAATTTTTTTCCTTCAATACTGAGAGAAAAAGTTTAATCTTTCTTTAGAATAAGAATAAGGGAAAACCTTGGATCTTTCTGAAAAAAATTATATAAAACCCATAAAATTAGTATGTTTATTTTTTCCTTAAAATCACCAAATAGTTTACCCAGTATTAATTGGTCACCATATTGCAGCATCTTATTTATTTGCTGGTTTTACTATAAAAGATAAACTATCATCAAAAACTTGTTACTTATGCACAGTCCATTCTGAAAGCAAAAAAAACCTATTATTAAGTTTTGTGTATTTGTTAAATTGTTCTGAGCATATATTAATTTTTATGGATATGCATATCTAAACATGAGAAAAAATGCATTGCTACTAAACTGACATTTATTTTTTGCTTTCACAATGTGAATTATTTATTCATACATAGAATGTGTTCTGTACCCGGGGAATACTAACTCATTTTAATAGGAGTGTTAATATAATTAGTAAATGGAGTCTTCTCTGTTAAACTTAGAGCATTTTCCAAAGCCAAACAAATTATTTTTAGGTAACAGAGATGGTTACCTTCCCTTAATGAAGAACATTCAGAATTCTTCGAGTGTGTGTATATAGATCTCATAAATCAGTTATACTCAATCACCATTTTTATTCCTTTAAATAGATGCATAAAGTAACACACAGCTTTAAATTCTCTTTAAAAAATAACATTTCTGGGGGTGCTGGGTTGGCTCAGCTAGTTAAGCATTTGACTCTTGATTTCACTCAGGTCATGATGTCAGGGTTGTCTGCTTGTTCCTCTCCCTCTGCTCTCCCCCGCCCCCCCACCCAAGTGCCCCTTCCTTTCTCTCTAATAAATGAAATCCTAAAAAAAAATTTCTGGATATATGGCATAACAGATATCGGAATTGAGACAAAAGATACCTGATTTTATGCTTGTAGTATCTGCATTATATCAATAGGGAGAGATGAAATTTGCTTCAGCTTTCTAGCAAATAAATTACTCTTAATGTATTATTATATACATTAATTGGGTGAACTTGACTTTTAGTACTGGTAAACTAAGAACTTGAATTGCCATGGGGTATTTAGTTCTCAAATCAAGATACACACGCGCGCACACACACACACACACACACACACACACTTGAACACTTTTATGCTCACATTTCCACAAATAAAGTAAAATAAAACAAAGTTCAAAGGTGATAGTCAATGAGAGTCCTGGTCCTTTCAAAAATAATTGCCAGGATGTAGTGTAATCATTTAAATTATATAAATCTCTTAATCTACTTTTCTTAGCCATTTACTGACAGTGTTCATATTCTCTGAAAGCCAGTTACAGAAATGAGGCACTGCAGAGCTATTAATTGTGATCTGTTTTTATAAATTGTGCCATGACATATTTTCACATCCTCTATAAACGGTATGAAAATTCATAGAAAGGATAGAGTCCAAGCTATATTTTTCAGTTGCTTGTTCATCATAGATAAAATTATGTACTTGTGCTCAAATTGTTTTGCTTGGAAATGGCCTCTAAACTTACTAAATAGTTAATGAGTATCTACCAGATACTAGAATGTTGGAAGTGTGAGTAGTATAAAATAAAACTTTGGGCTTAGAGGAGTCTGTGGTCTTGGTTGGGGACATATTATATGCCTAAAGATATTAAATGGTAGAAAGTGGTGGACCGCATAATTATTGGAAAGATGAATCTTATGCAAAGCATTTTAAATGAGATTACAGCAGCCTTGGGGGTTCAAGAAAGGAATAATGTAAAATTTGAGTTAATTTGAATTTTTTAAAAAGAATAGAAAGACTTGATGGAGTAAAGAGAACAGTGGCAGACATTACAGAGAGTGCAACTTAGAAGTAAGTTAAAAAAGGATTTCATAGAGCATATGGGTTTCACAGGAAAGGAGTGTCTTGTTGGGAAGTGGTAGCAGATAAATTGCATGTAGATTAAAAAGAGTTTGAAAAGTCAGTTGGATATCTTCCTCCTAAGAATATGGATTCTTCATTATTCTGATCAGAGGGATGACAGTGATGGTCTGTTTTGGGGGGCTTTGTTTGGTGAAACTGACTCTAGATCAGCAAGTGGACAGACTCTAAATTAAGGTTATGTGTTTATAAAAAAAAAAAAAAGGTAAAGAGATTATCTTTGAGTAGCAATGCCTTTTTCCCTATAATGTATTTTTCCCTAAACTTTTATTCTTTTTGTCACACACACACAGACACACATGCATACATACCTGGTACACTCAGAGGGTCAGCCTTTATTTACCTAAATTGTTCAAGGGAGCCATGATTAGGGAGCTCAAAATTGAAAAATAATTTTGGTTTGGCTTTAGAATGCTTAGTAAAAAATTATGAATGCATATATTCATTTTATCAATAGCTTTTTTTACACTGATACTAAAATGAGTGTATATACTAAGTTTGACGTATGTTGTAGCCACACCAGGCTTTTTGCCATTCCCTGAACACATCATCTCTTCAGCTGTTTCTGCAAGTTGGGCCCGGCCAGTCTCATGCCAGGAATGTTAACTTTAGCTACTATTACATTCTTAGAATGTGTCAAGCACTATGCCAAGTGCCTTTTTTTTTTAAGATTATTTATTTATTTGACAGAGAGATCACAAGTAGGCAGAGAGGCAGGCAGAGAGAGAGGGGGAAGCAGGCTCCCCGCTGAGCAGAGAGCCCGTCGCGGGGCTCCATCCCAGGACCCCGAGACCACGACCCAAGCCGAAGGCAGAGGCCCCAACCCACTGAGTCACCCAGACGCCCCTATGCCAAGTGCTTTTTATTGATCAGCTCATTTAATCCTTAGAACAGTCTTAGGATGTTGATTTTAAAAACGTGGTAATTGAGGGACACCTGGGTGGCTCAGTTGGTTGAGTAGCTGCCGTTGGCTCAGGTCATGATCCCGGCGTCCTGGGATCGAGTCCCATATCGAGCTCCTTGCTCCTGGGGAGCCTGCTCCTCTCTCTGCCTCTGCCTGCCTCTCTGCCTGCTTGTGTTCTCTCTGTTAAAAAAATAAATAAAATCTTTAAAAAAACAACAACGTGGTAATTGAGACCCAAAAAAGACCAGTAACTAATTCTATCCCACACTATGTCAAGAACTCCTTGAGGGCTGACTCCATGTATTCATCTTTCTTCTGTCAGTGACTATCACAGTGATATTAAGTGTTGCTGATTAAATACATAGTTGATGAGAAGGAAGACACAGCAATTACACTAACCTGGAAAGATCCAGCGTTATGTAAAATGACATCATACTTACATGGGCAAGGCCTAAATGTTAGGGAATTGGATGTTCATGTAAAAGACAAGTAGAGATCTAGTCAAGTTACAATGCAGTTATTGGAGAAGATCTCACAGCACTCTCACAAATCATTAACCCCAACACAAAGCCACATTTTAGATTTTGTTATCACCTAGATTAATTCATTTAGTTTCTAACCAAAAACTTTAAGGTTTAGTTTATAATCCATTCAGGTATTCTGTACTATTCTCAACAGTGTTCTCCAAGAAAACATGATCACCTTAGTCTAGTTTCACCCTCAGACTGGTGATGAGTGGCCTACTGCCTTATTAATACTTTCAAAATTACAGTCGTTGTATTCTTTATGGGATCCATCATTCAACCCACAACACTCATTTCTATTTTCCTGCACTAAAAATCAAATACTTTTGGAAAAAACTGCAAAAATATTTGGAATGGTAGATTGATACAAATTCAATATTGGTTTTCAGTTCTAGTTGAGCCATCTACAGTACATGCCAATCATTTTTAAAAAACAAATTTGTGCTCCTTTTCCATTAAGTCCTTCTAAAAACTTTAGAAATCTTTGTGGTTCCTTACCAAACTTCCAAACCATCGCTCTCAGAAGCCATGCAACCCTCTGACTTGGCTCACAGGGCAGTGCCCTACATTTCCAGACTCAATTGTCTCCTCAGCCATGCTCATTAAGCTTTTACACTTAAACTTTTACTTACTCAATCCTAAATCCCTAGAACCTAACACATTCTCTGAAATACCACAACTGAATTAACATATACTGTATTATTTGTTTCAGGGGTACTGGTCTATGAATCATGAGTCTTACACAATTCACAGAACTCCTCATAGCACATACCCTCCCCAATGTCCATCACTCAACCACCCCATTCCTCCCACCCCACCCCCTCCAGGAACTCTCAGTTTGTTTCCTGAGATGAGGAGTCTCTTATGGTTTGTCTCCCTCTCTGGTTTCATCTTGCTTCCTTCTTTTCCTCCCTTCCCCTATGATCTTCCGTATTTCTCAAATTTCTCGTATCAGTAAGATCATATGGTAATTGTCTTTCTCTGGTTGACTTATTTTGCTTAGTGGTTGCTTATTTAGCCTAATATCCTCTAGTTCCATCCACATCATTCCAAATGGCAAGATTTCAGTTTTTGATGGCTGCATAGTATTCCATTGTATATATATACCACATCTTCTTTATCCCTTCATCTGTTGATGGACATCTAGACTCTTTCCATAGTTTGGCTATTGTGGACATAGCCGCTATAAATATTTGGGTGTACATGCCCCTTCAGATCACTACATTTGTATCTTTAAGCTAAATACTCAGTACAGGATACTGAGTAAATACTCAGTACTGCAATTGCTGGGTCATAGGATAGCTTTATTTTCAACTTTTTGAGGAACCTCCATACTGTTTTCCAGAGTGCCTGCACCAGCTTGCATTCCCACCAACAATGTGGCAGGGTTTCCCTTTCTCCCCATCCTCGCCAACATCTGTCATTTCCCGACTCGTTAATTTTAGCCATTCTGACTGGTGTGAGTTGGTATCTCACTGTGGTTTTGATTTGTATTTTCCTGATGCTGAGTGATGTTGAGCACTTTCTCATGTGTCCATTGGCCATTTAGAAGTCTTCTTTGCAGAAATGTCTGTTCATGTCTTCTGTCCATTTCTTGATTGGATTATTTGTTCTTTGGGTATTGAGTTTGAGAAGTTCTTTGTAGATTTTGGATACTAACCCTTTACCTGATGTCATTTGCAAATATCTTCTCCTATTCTGTTAGTTGTTTTTTGGTTTTGTTGATTGTTTCCTTTGCTGTGCAAAAGCTTTGGTCTTGATGAAGTCCCAATAGTTCCTTTCTGCCCTTGCCTCCCTTGCCTTTGGTAGTGCTTCTAGAAGAAGTTGCTGTGACTGAGGTCAAAGAGGTTGCTGACTGTGTTATCCTCAAGGATTTTGATGGAGTCCTGTCTCACATTGAGTTCTTTCATCCACTTTGAGTCTATTTTTGTGTGTGGTATAAGGAATGGTCCAGTTTCATTCTTCTGCATGTGGTTGTCCAATGTTTCCAACACAATTTGTTGAAGAGGCTTTTTTCCATTGGACATTCTTTCCTACTTTGTCAGAGATTAGTTGACCATAGAGTTGAGGGCCCATCTCTGGGCTCTTTATTCTGTTCTAATGATTTATGTGTCTGTTTTTGTGCCAGTACCATACTGTCTTGATGATTACAACTTTGTAATAGAGCTTGAAGTTTGGAATTGTGATGCTGCCACCTTTGGTTTTCTTTTTCAACAGTCCTCTGGCTATTTGGGTTCTTTTCTGGTTCCATATAAATTTTAGGATTCTTTGTTCCATTTTTTTGAAAAAAAAAAAAAGTTGATGATATTTTGATAGTGATTGCATTGAATGTGTAGATTGTTTTAGGTAGGATAGATATTTTCACACTATTTGTTCTTCCAATCCATGAGCACAGAATGTTTTTCCATTTCTTTGTGTCTACCTCTATTTCTTTCATGAGTACTCTATAGTTTTCTGAGTATAGGTTCTCTGCCTTCTTGGTTAGATTTATTCCTAGGTATCTTATGGGTTTGAGTGTAATTGTAAATGAGATCGGTTCCTTAATTTCTCTTTCTTCTGTCTTACTGTTGCTGTATAGAAATGCAACTGATTTTTGTGCACTGGTTTTATATCCTTACACTTTACTGAATCGTATAAGTTCTACCAGTTTTGGGGTAGTGTGTTTTGGGTTTTCCACATAAAGTATTATATCATCTGCAGTGAGTGAGAGTTTGACGACTTCTTTGTCAATTTGGATGCCTTTTATTTCTTTTTGTTGTCTGATTGCTGAGGCTAGAACTTCTAGTACTATGTTGAATAGCAGTGGTGATAGTGGACAGCCTTGCCATGTTCCTCACCTTAGGAGAAAAGCTCTCAGCTTTTCCCCATTGAGAATGATATTCACTGTGGATTTTTCATAGGTGGCTTTTATGATATTGAGGTATGTAACTTCTATCCCTGCACTGTGAAGAGTTTTGATCAAGAAGAGAAGCTGTACTTTGTCTAATGTTTTTTTCAGCATCTATTGAGAGTATCACAGGGTTCTTGTTCTTTCTTTTATTAATGTATTGTATCATATTGATTGATGTGGGGATGTAGAACCAGCCTTCCAGCTCAGGAATAAATCCCACTTGGTCGTTGTAAATAACCCTTTTAATGTACTGTTGGACCCTAATGGCTAGTATTTTGGTGAGAATTTTTACATCTATGTTCATCAGGGATATTGGTCTATAATTCTCCTTTTTGGTGCGTCTTTGTCTGGTTTTGGGATCAAGGCAATGCTGACCTCATAAAATGAGTTTGGAAGTTTTCCTTCCATTTCTATATTTTGGAACAGTTTCAGGAGAATAAGTATTAATTCTTCTTTAAATGTTTGGTAGCATTCCTCTGGGAGGTCGTCTGGCCCTGGGGTCTTGGGAGATTTTTGATGACTGCTTTAATCTCTGTACTGGTTAGAGGTCTGTTCAGGTTTTCTATTTCCTCCTGCTTCAGTTTTGGTAGTTTATGTGTCTCTTGGAATGTATTCATTTCTCCCAGATTGTCAAATTTGCTGGTGTATAGAAGCTCACAATATGTTTTTATAATAGTTTGTATTTCTTTGGTGTTGGTTGTGATCTCTCCTCTTTCATTCATGATTTTATTAATTTGGGTTCTTCCTTTCATTTCCTTCCTTATCCTTTTCCCTTTTGCTTTCCCTTTCCTTTCCTTTTGATATGTCTGGCCAGGGGTTTATTATTTATTGGTCTTATTAATTCTTTCGAAGAACTAGCTCCTAGTTTCATTGATCTGTTATACTGTTCTTTTGGTTTCTATTTCGCTGATTTCTGCTCTGATCTTTATTCTTTCTCTTTTCCTGCTGGGTTTAGGCTTTCTTTGCTGTTTTTTCTCCAGCTCCTTTAAGTGTAGGGTTAGGTTGTGTGTTTGGGATCTTGTTTCTTGAGAAAGGCTTGTATTGCTATCTATTTTCCTCTCAGGACTGCCTTTGCAGTATCCCAAAGATTTTGAACAATTGCATTTTCATTTTCCTTTGTTTCCATGAAATTTTTAAATTCCTCTTTAATTTCCTGGTTGACCCATTCCTTGTTTAGTTGGATGCTCTTTAGCCTCTAATTATTTGAGTTCTTTCCACCTGTCCTTTTGTGGTTGAGTTCTAATTTCAAAGCATTGTGGTCTGAAAATAGGTAGGGAATGATCTCAGTCTTCTGGTACTGGCTGAGACCTGATTTGTGACCCAGGATGTGATCTATTCAGGAGAACGTTACATGTGCACTAGAGAAGAATGCATATTCTGTTACTTTGGGATGGAATGTTCTGAATATAGCTGTGATGTTCATCTGGTCCAGTGAATCATTTAAAGCCCTTATTTCCTTGTCGATCTTTTGTTTAGATGATCTGTGCATTTCACTGAGGGAGGTGTTAAAGTTCCCTACTAATATTGTATTGTCAATGTGTTTCTTTTATTTTATTATTAATTGGTTTATATAATTGGTGGCTCCCATGTTAGGGGCTTTGATATTTAAAATTGTTACATCTTCTTTTTGGCGATAAGGATTGCCACCCCAGCTTTCTTTTGATGTCCATTAGCATGGTAAATTGCTTTCCATCACCTCACTTTAAATCTGGAGGTGTCTTTGGGTCTAAAATGAGTTTCTAGTAGACAGTATATTGATGGGTCTATATATTTTTTAAAGATTTTATTTATTCATTTAACAGAGAGAGAACACAAGCAGGCAGAGAGGCAGGCAGAGGCAGAGAGAGGAGCAGGCTCCCTGCTGAGCAAGGAGCCCGATGTGGGACTCGATCCCAGGACACTGGAATCATGACCGCAGCTGCTTAACCAACTGAGCCACTCAGGCGTCCTGATGGGTCTATTTTTTTATCCATTCTGATACCCTGTGTCTTTTGATTGGGATATTTAGTCCATTTACATTCAAGGTAACTCTTGAAAGATATGAATTTAGTGCCATTGGATTGCCTGTAAGATGACTGTTACTGTATATGGTCTCCATTCCTTTCTGGTCTGTTACTTTTAGGTTCTT
Source organism: Nasua narica (assembly GCA_028533885.1). NCBI lineage: Eukaryota > Metazoa > Chordata > Mammalia > Carnivora > Procyonidae > Nasua > Nasua narica. Next base: position 72,942,761 of record CM052809.1, on the reverse strand, counting down.
TCTTTGCTTAGAGGACTCTTTTCAATATTTTCTGTAGGGCTGGTTTGGTGTTTGCAAAGTCTTTTAGTTTTTGTCTGTTCTAGAAGCTTTTTATCTCTCCTTCTATTTTAAGTGACAGCCTACCTAGATATAGTATCTTGGCTTCATATTTTTCTCATTTAGTGCTCTGAATATATCATGCCAGTCCGTCTGTCCTGCCAGGTCTCTGTGGATAGGTCTACTGTCAATATAATATTTCTACCATTGTATGTTATAGACCTCTTGTCCCAAGCTGCTTTCAGGATTCTTTGTCTCTGAGACTTGTAAGTTTTACTATTAGAGGACGGGATGTTGATCTATTTTTATTGATTTTGTGGGGAGGGTTCTTTGTGCCTCCTGGACTTTGATGCTTGTTTCCTCCCCCAAATTAGGGCAATTCTCTGCTATAATTTGCTCCAAAATACCTTCTGCCCCACTCTCTTTCTTCTTCTTCTGGGATACCAATTATTCCAATACTGTTTCGTCTTACAGCATCACTTATCTCTCAAATTCTCCCCTTGTGATCCAGTAGTTGCTTATCTCTGTTTCTCTCATCTTCTTTATTCTCCATCATTTGATCTTCTATATCACTAATTTTCTCTTCTGCCTCATTTATCCTAGAGGTAAAAGCCTCCTTTTTTTTTTATTGCACTTCATTAATAGCTCTTTTATTTCAACTTGGTTAGATTATTAGTTCTCTTATTTCTCCAGAAAGGGATTTAATGTCCTCCAGAAAGGGATTCTCTAGTATCTTCTCTGCCTTTTTCAAGCCCGGCTAGTATCCTTGTAATCGTCATTCTGAACTCTAGTTCTGACATCTTACTGATGTCCATGTTGATTAGGTCCCTAGCTGTTGGTACTGCCTCCTTTTCTTTCTTTCTTTCTTTTCTTTTCTTTTCTTTTCTTTTCTTTTCTTTTCTTTCTTCCTTCCTTCCTTCCTTCCTTCCTTCCTTCCTTCCTTCCTTCCTTCCTTCCTTTCTTTCTTTCTGAGGTAAGATTTTCTACCTTGTCATTTGTCCAAGGAAGAATAAAGGAATTAGAGAATAAAATGCTAAAAAGGTAACAATGACCCAGAAAAATATACACTAACTGATCAGAAGATACCTGAAACTAAGTGGAGAAGAAAGGGAAAAAAATTTTTAAAAAGGATTAGCCTGGTGAGTAGAACAGAGCCACACACTTGATTTTGGGTGTATTTTGGTCTGTTAGAAGAAACTTCCTCCCAAAATTTTAAAGAAAGAAAAGCATATATACAAAAATAAGGGTAAACACAATGAAGGGATGGAATATGACTAAAAAGATGAAAAATAAAGTATGATTTTAAAAAATTGATAAGAAGTTGGCTAAAAGAAGGAAAAAAAAAGGAGAATGTGATCAGGCTGGAGACTGGAACAAAATCATATGCTAGATTTAGGGTATATTTTGGTCTGTTGGAAGAAATTATATCCCAAAAATTTAAAGAAAGAAAAACTTACTTGTATACAAAAAATAAGGTTAAATATAATTAAAGGATAGACTAGGACTATAAAAATGAATATTAAAAGTTTTTTAAATCTAAATACCTATTTAGGTATTGATAAGATAAAATAGGTAAAATAGGTTAAAATAGGAAAGAGGAAAAAGTAGAAAAAGAAACAAAATTATAAAAATTTTACTTTGAAAGACTAAAGAATTATGGGGAAAAAGGCATGAATTCTATTTGCTGTATTCCCCTAGCACCAGTGTTTTGCAGTTCTCATTTCACTGCCTTCTCATTTCCCTGAGGAATTTCACTGCACTTCACAGGGACCAGGCTAAGCAATCTGCTCAGGTTTGCTCTTAGTAGCTTTTGTTTCCTTAAAGCTTTCTGAATGGCTTTGGAGAATGAGAATGAAAATGGCCACCAATCTCCAGCCCTGGAGGAGCCAAGAGCTCAGGGGCCCCTTCTTCAGTGAATCGTCAGAGAAAAGCAGTCAATCATGCCTGTCTCCCTGGTCTCCAGCCACACTCTGAGCTCACCCAGCCTGTGAGTGAGCACAGCATTTCTGTCTCTGGTGCATGGCCCTGTATAGAGTCTCCAAACCCAGGAGATTCCTGCAGTGTGCTCTCATAATGCTCCTCGCAGTGGAGGAAGGGGGGGGGTCTCCTCAGATTGGCCATTTGTGGGGTCTCTGCTTGAAGATCAGTGACTGTGCCTGGGATCATGACTTATGGTAACTCCAAGCTAAGAGCCCTTCTGCTCCATCTCTGCAACTGGCTTCCATGCTCTGATACCTGTGAGCTCTGCTGCACTCAGGCACCCCCAGTCTTTCTGTGACCCCAAGAGTCCTGAGACCATACTGTTCCAGTGAGGGCTCCATCCCCTGCTTAGCCTCTGGAGTGATGTCCTTCAGTGGAGTAGACTTCTTAAAAGTTCTGATTTTGTGCTCTGCTGCTCTACCACTTGCCAGGAGCTAGCCCCTCCCTTTGTGGTCTATCTTCCTGTATACAGCCTCAGATTCACTCCTCCACATGTTCTACCTTCCAGAAAGTGGTTGCTTTTCTGTTCATAGAATTGCTGCTATTCTTCTCTTTGATCTCCTGTTTAGTTTGTAGGTGTTCAGAGTGGTTTGATAACTATCTAGCTGAATTCCTGGGACCAGATGAAATTTAGGTCTCCTATTGCTCACCATCTTGCTTCTCTAGCAAAGCACTCTTGAAGTAAAAGTGGTCTGATTAAATGAGATTATTGAGCAGCTATATGACAAGGAAAAAAAAAACAGGAAATTGTTGGTATTTGTAATCACCTCTCTATTCTGCCTTTTAAGGAGTAAAATGACTTATCTCTGAGGCTATAATGAGGGAATAATGGATCTAAAGGAGAATTCGGGAAGTCAAGAGGCTGAATTGTGCCAAATGGAACTAGATTCAAACAAACCCTAAGGAAAATTATGCAAAGTGAGCAAAGGAGCAGTAAATCAGGAGTTGGAGAAGAGGTATTGAGAGATGTAGATGTAAGAGATTCTGAAAGCAGTAGAAGTTTTAAGAAATATTGAAAAAGGATCCTTTTATGAAGTCTTGCTGTAACTATTGAATTGTACTTTATGACATAATTAGTAAAACTTGGCCCATATCTTTCAAGTATTTTGATAAAAAGGATTTGTGTGTGAGAGTGTACATTTTGTGTGTCTATAATTATATTAACCACTAAAGAATAAGGCAAAGGGATTGCTCAGCTAGTAATATGTAATATCGGAGATAAGAATGACAATAACAACATAAGAAGAGGCTTTGATAAAAAACTAACAAACCATTGTAGGTATTTATATTTATGATAAGCATATATTTATTAATATACCACATTCTAAAATCATACTTCTAAATCTCCCATTGATAAAAATAAAAGTTGACACTCATTCTTTTAACCTTTTGAGCTTATTGAACAAAGTTGATGTCATTGATTAGGTAATGATAAATTGGTCTCTAAACTTTTAACCCTAAGTGTTTATTGCGCACTTATTTTCTTCCAGGTTTATATTTTTCTCCTTTCTATCTTTCTAGTAACTAGAGGCAGGAGAGATGTTATACATCAGAAAGAATATTTGATTTTCTCATTTCTGTGCAAAATATTTTAAAACCTCTTAGTTTTTCTGATCTTACTATGTATTTTATATAAAATATTTGTAGAGTTACTGTGTATTTAAGTAAAAAACTAAAGATCTTTCCTCAACTCTGGCATAAACATACATATTTAAATTTAAAATGGAAATGTTTAATTTTCATGCTAAACAAGAGGAAAATACACATTTGGCTGCTCAGTTATTTATGTTAGATAAATTTAATAGTGGCTATTAGAGTGCCCGCCTGAAATTGAAAATGAATGTAAATCAGTACCCCTTGGTGGTTGATCAACCTAGCACATGCTTTCCTTACCTAGCGTACTCCTCATGCATTTTCAGGCCAAGCGACTTTTCCACTATTAAGTCCTGTGTTTTGGCATATAATCTAAGGATAAAATAGCACCTAAACATTTTATATGAGCATGTTTGTATTGCTTATATGTTATATTATGTGTTCTTTATTGAGATTGTGATGGCTTTAAAATTTAAATCTAAACAACTATAGTAGGGTCTTGGCATTCAGGCATTTAGCATGAAATCTCAAATATTCATAGTCAACCTTAGAGTTTAAGTAACAAATAGTAATCAGTAATTTTACTGAAGTACTAATTTGAATCACTCTTGAAATGAGGCCTTTGTTGACAAAGAAGTTGATGGTTTGGCTAGAAAACTCATCTCAGGGCTGGTTTGTGGTTCTTCACTTGTCATGTGCATATTTTATGCTTATTTTCATCAGGTTTCAGTACAAGAAAGAGAAATTACACTGAGTATTTTAAGCAGAAAGTGATTAAATAGAGTTAATTAAGAACATATTGACACATTAGAAAGAATAGGAGCAAACTTCATATTAGACTTCAGGAGAGACCTTCAGGAGGCCTGTAACTGTCCACCACGGGAGCTACTAATTGTGTCACTGTCAGAAAGGCAGGAAAGCAAGAAACCAATCTAGAACAATTTGGTTCAAGAAAACCCCATTATAACTGCTATCCAGGAATGAGCCTCCATATCCAAAGCTGTTGTGTCTCAACAACCATGATGCCCATGACTGGACACTGGAAGTCAGCTGCAAATAAAACTTCATATGTCCACAGTCATACTTGCTAGGAGATTGCCCAGATCATCAGTGAGATACCATCTGCCTTACCTACTTGCTTTGACTCTTCTGGAGTACACCTAAGTGTTGAAACCCAATTTGTAGTCAGAGGGACTTCAGCAAACATAGGTTTCAAACCTGTGTAGTATAGGAAAATACACTAGACAGTTATGGGAATGGATTCTGAGAGTAAATGGGCCACATTCTACCCAAATGCTGAATTAGATTTGGAAATTTAATATTCGTTAAAGATCTTAGGATGATTCTTCTTGAATGTCAAGGATCTTATACTGTACTTAATTATGGGCTGTACATAAGTTCCTTTTAAGGAAAATGTAAAGGCAAGGAGAAGAAGAACTCTTCATTGGACTACTTTAGTGTAAGAGACTGCAGGCTTAGAGCAAATGAGAACACTGAAGTGTGTTTTTAATATCCCAGGCAGTGTTCAAGATGATTTGTGGTGATGGAAGAACTTTTGTGTGTATTCATGTTTTATCTAGTCCTACAGGATGTACAACGTACATTGTTTATTAGATTATATGTGTCTATTTAAAAATAGATATTGATGACATTTACTCAAAAACATTGTAGCAGTAGTGATGCATGATGAACAAATTTGGAGACTAGTAGCCTAAAATAATTTCGTTTAGCCATATATACCATTGGTGGATTCTAATAACTTTTACATGCCCTGTACATGTTGCAGAAAAAATACAATTTTAAAAATTTCAGGAAGATTATTCTTGACCTGTCTGATTGGAGGACAGGCCTCATTTAGCATGGAGTACTGTATTTCATTGCCTTTCCAGTGTCTGATAGTAATGTCCACGGACATAAAGCACCCTACATGTCCTATGCCTAAAAAGTAGCAGAGGGAAGAGGGAAATGCTCTTCAGATCTTTTTATTTTTACACAAAAGTGAAAAAAAAAAAACCCACAGTCTTCACTGCCTGATTTCTCAAGCACACTTTCCAGCTCTCCATTAAACAAACAGGAACTTAGAGGCCATTCAGAGCTCCCTGGTTTTTGGCAGATGCACACTTGTCCCTTCCTGACAGAGTTGCACATATTGTCTGCAATACACAGCTGGATGTATAATGGCTTTTTGCAACCTTGGATTGTTCTCTGGGTCTTGGCCACCTACACTGTGCAATAAGGGGACAAAATTGAAGAAGCTTTTTAGCTTTTATAGCTTATTGATTTTTATATTTTCTGATGTATTAGAGCAATTTTTCAAACGTATCCTCCTTACCTTGATATCTTGAGTGCAGAGAGAGGATTTCACATTTATTAGCTTAGCTTTGGTAAAAGAAAAAAAAATGTGTGTGTGTGTGTGTCAGTGTATTCTCAATGTTATCTCAGGTATAAATGGTTTGGTATGAAAAAAATCAATTCTCAGAGTAAAATTCAAAGACTGTGTGCAAGTGTTACATAAAAAGCAGACAACGCGAAATAGACCCTTTCCAACCAGGTAACAAAGATGGTTTTGAAAAGTACGGTTTCTGGACTGCAGTTAAACTCAGAGATGCTTGATACTTTTCAAATAGAAAAGTTCTATCATAATGGAGAGCATATAATGTGGTAAATACTTTTTATTATCTCTGATCATCCGTGACAGCATTAAACAAAGAAGTGCAGCAGAAAAGTCTTCTCCAGGGGGAGTAGTCTTTTCTCAGAGCTCAGATACTGAGACAAGGTGTGAAACATTTCATGGCAAAAACTCTTTGAAGTTTTGCATTTTAAAATAATAGGTGCAAAAGGAAATTACTTTGTGGTATACTAGTTTCCTGTTTCATACAAAAGAATTAATACTTTATATTTCAGAGAGAGTTTATTACTTTATAGTCATGAATTTAACTTGAATATTTTCTATCTTTAAAGTGGTTTAAGATCAGGCTGAATGTTCCCCCTTTTAAATTTTTTTGGAAAATAAATTCCACGATGTATCAGTATCTTTTAAAAACTTCAAAAACTGTACTTTGTAATGTATTTGGATAAGAAAAACCATTAAAAACATCAAGGGATTTTTAGAAACCTTGAGTCTTCCTTCCTCCAAACATGTCTCCTATTATTTTGATATCTAAGTCAACTTGATTCAATTTTATTTTCCTTGAGTGCACTTTTTTAAAGAGTTAACTATTACAATCTAGAGAGCAAATTAGGTTAAATACATACTCCTGATTTAAAACATTACCATTTTAGATTCCTTTTTCACTGGTGATCTAAATAAAAAAGCAAGAGATATGATAATGCTTTTTTTGATAAAGGGAGTAGGGAAGATAACCTTAAATGATAGTGTCAAGTCAATTCCTGCATGACCTTTGTAAGTTAGTAAACCTGAGGATAGTTAGTTCTATAAATTGGGTAAAATGACACTTAAACAGGGGTTGTTTTGAGATCAAATAATATGTGCATTATCTTCATTGTTCCTTTTCATTGCTTGTGAATTTATTTTTTAGAGCATTTTTTTAGATGTTTTATTTATTTACTTGAGAGAGCAAGCAGGGCTGAGCAAAGGGAGAAGCAGATTCCCTGCTGAATAGGGAGCCCACTATGGGCCTTGATCCCAGGACCCCGAGATGACTACCTGAGGTGAAGGCAGACATTTAACCAACTGAGCCATCCAGGTGCTCCATTTATGAATGTATTTGATTTGGAGGGTACAGCATTTGGAAAATAGTTCTGATGGTAATTACAGGTGGTGTAAATGTACATGTGGTGTAAATTGAGTCAAGGGCCCTAAACTCATTTCAGGAAAAAGCTAGGCACTGTATGAAAGAGAAAAAAATAGGTCCTGGAAAGAAAACATGGTAAAAAGGAGTAGATAAGTTCACCTGCATCTTAATTTTATCTAGGACTTACCCAGAGCTTTGCTTTTAACATGCATAGAATATTTGATAGAAGCTGTAAAGACTTGAGCTGCTATGTCTTTGGTTTAGAACCATTTCTTTCAGCCACAATGTGGCTCTTGCCATCCTCAGGTCTTTAGTATAAATTGACTACATCATTTTCTTAGCCTCTGAAGTTATTGAAGGTTGTCCATTTTAATTTGTTCACTTACATCTTCTGGCAAAGAACAATGTGCCAGTGTGGAACATGCCTCCTTTTGGTTCACTTCAGTGAATCAAGGTAGGGGTCGGGTATGGTGGTTGAAAAACTGTCACTTAATTCTTAGCAGCTGTGTGAATGCTCTGAATAAAGAATGAGCACCCCTAGGCTCTTTGTACAATGGCAGGAAATCTCCATATGGTCTCTACCTCTTTTCCTACCCCATATCTTCTTTTCATCCTTGAAAAAAAAATGCAAAGCATTGCCATCAGTTCTGCTTTAGGAGCAGAGAACAAAGATGATCTGACAGCCCACTCTGTGATCATCACACAACAGATTTCTGGAGTCCCGCCCAGTCTTTGGAATTATCACTGAAGTTCTTAGCAGTGGTAAAATCCCCTTCGCTTGACTCTAATGGTTTTGACTTCAATTTTCTTGACAAGCAAGTTTGTTTTGAACAAAGGACTGGAGCAGAGGATTGGAGTTGAAGTGAAGTAGGATTTCTAATACATTGATTGAGAGCAGTACAGCCTTGAGTAAACATTGAGCTACCGTTATGCTGAGATCACTACCTGAATGGATTACCTGCCAGATGTACACTGGTTGTATAAACTGGGGCTTTCCAAATATGGTTTAGCTTGAACTATCTTAGATAGAATTTGTAAATGGTCTCCATTTCTTCTATGGATTGCTCGTACTCTATATCATTTGCTTTTCATAAATGTTCTATTTTCCTTAGCAAGTATCCCACTGTTTAATATTATATACCAGGTAGTTTCTGGCTCGAAGCAGGATACACCTGAAAGTGAAAAGGGCAGGACAGATAATATACCAATAAGAACTCTGAGGCAATATGACCAATAGTCATAAACTGGGACATCCCAGGCAAAGTAGAACAAATGGTCACCCTTACTTACTGCCCATTTTCATTTCATCTATCCAGAAAACTGAAGGATTTTGGATTATACACTTAGATATAATTTTATTTAAAGGATTATTTGTCATGATGATTTGTAGCAAGAACTTGAGGTCAAAAGTGTGGCTTTTAGTCTGCTTCTAATATTACCCTAATAAAAATTATGGATAGATACATTTAATAATACCTGCACTTAGAGTTGTAAGAATTAACTTAGATAATATATTTAAAAACACTTCATAAACTGCAGAGCCATGTCAAAATTTAAAAATGTTATCTAAGACTAAGGTGTATTAAAGTGGAGAATCATGGACTGGTGACTACCTGCAAATTAAATCACCTTAAGAATGTAATTCCTAATAATGCGGATAAATTTTGCTATTGAAGATGTAAAATTTATATTACCAGTAACGATATATTGGGAAAACTATCCCCTAGGTTCTATATTAGAAAAGCAGAAATAACTTTTAGACCACCAACCTTGAGGAGCTTACGGCTTCTGATACCTCAAAGGATATCAAGAAGGCAAAGTAATAAATTGGCAGCACTAGAGAAAACTGTTAAGCCAGTTTATATGTCTTCAAAATAGCTCACAAGATAAACTATAGTTACATACATACATGTTGGTTGAAGAATCAACATAAAACTGTTACCTGGCTAAGAAGTTGCTTATTGAAATTTCTAAATTCCCATGGGGGAGGAGACATTAAAATCACCGCAGTGGAATGATTTGGACATTTTCGTAGTAAGAGTTTAACTTGTATTCCTGTCCCATGGAGGTCTAGCACTGAAAAAACTGTACTGGAGGGACTCTGGCTCTGTATTTATACTATTCATTATTCAAAAAGGTCACATGAACACTGTGTGGTGAATTAAGTATAGTAATAAGCCCTCACAAGACTTGATAGACTTGAATGAACCCAGTTTGCATAAAAGGGAGCCCATATCTTTATAAAGAGCAACTGTTCCTCCTTTAATGTATTATGATATTATGAATCTCATTTGCAGTTCAGTTTTAAGCTTCTGCTTCTTTATAAAGTAAGTTACAAATATACACCAGTTCTTTAAAAATGAAGGTAAGGTGTTCGGAAACTTTTCTACACTAATGCTATTGGCTTTTGTTTCAAATGAAAATTAAAAAATAGAGGTGCCTGGCTGGCACGGTTGGTTAAGCATTTGACTCTTGGTTTCAGCTCAGATCATGATGTCTGGGCCATGAAAAATCAAGACCTGTATTGGGACTCTGTACACAGTGTGGGGTGTGCGTGGGATTCTCTTTGTCCTTCACCCTCTGCCCACCGCTCTCTTTCTCTCTCTCCCCCAAATAAATAAATCTTTAAAAAAATAAAAGGGTATATGTATTAATGTGTGGAGAGAGGGAGGGAAAGAAAAAAAAAGGGAGGAGGAGGAAGCAATGGAAGGAGTCAACAAAGTGATGTCACACAATAAGTTGAGGATGAGTTGAGTATGCTTAGAAAGGATAGTCAGTGAAGATTTCTGTAAGGCAATGGAATTTTAGCTTCACTTTGCAGGATTGAAATGAGTGTACCATGTGAAAAGCAATGCAAAACTCTCATCTTATGGAACTTTGGCATATTTGGGAAAGAAAAAAAAAAAAAAGCCTGAGTCAGGAAATAGAGGCAGAGAATCTAGGAGACAGAATCAGTGAGATTGACAGGGATTAGTTCCTCCCCTCTTGGCTCAGTAGTTTGCAAAGTCCCTTTGTACTTGGGGGCCATTTGGAAAAGAATGGAGGTAAGTGTCTGCTGGCATAGCTCACTCTTGAAACAGTGATGCTAACCACTCTTCAATGCAAGGGATCATCACTCACAACGCAGAACTGCTTTACTCACTTTTTCTGCCTCTCAAGTTGAATACGTGCCTTAACTGAAAGGGGAAAGAATGTGTTTATGTAGTGAAGGACTCTTTTAAAATCCTATGTCTATCATCTTTAGGATTTTGTCAGCGTGACCCTAAACAACAGATCAAATACTGGATTAGATAAGCTAATATCCTACCTCTTCACAAAGAAAAAGTAAAGTGCCAGTAATTTTACATAAATCTCAGAGGCTAAATTAGCTTTTATCAGCATTTTAAAAGCTGACATCAACACTAAATTTTCAAATAAGCAACGTAGAGCATTTTAACCCAATGACTCATTAACATTTCTACCAGATACCAGGCTGGCTTGAGGCACACAGGTGAGGAGCTGAAATCTCTATGACCCAGGACTGCCTTCTACCTTTGCTAGAGTGTTCGCATTACCTTGCTTTCCACATTCAGGTACTGTCTGCATTGAATAGTAGGCTCTTCTTTACCCCACTGGCCCATTAATCCAGTACCTCATGTAAGAACTCATTCATCATCAAAACCAACTATCTCTTGTCTCATTCTCAATAAATATATTCCAATTCTCTTAACATACTTCTATTCTTTTAAGGAAGTTCCAAGAAGGTCCCAAAGGTTTCAGCTTAGAGAGTGGCAGAAACTGACTAGCTATGATTTGCTACAGTAGGAAGTCAATTTAGCATTTTAAAGAAAAGTTTCCCGAAAATCCTGTTTTATAATCCTAAGGGCCTGAAGAAATCATTTAGTCTATGTGTTGCAGGTAAGTAAGAAAAATGAGTAAAGTGGGCCCTATGTATTTCCCTCAGCAGAACTGGGGGTGTGGTAGGTCAAGGTGGCCCTCTGAGAACAAACATTGTTGCCATACCTGGCAAGAATAGAAACAGCCATTCCCCACCATCTGATATTTTCTCAGAAAAAGGTAGAAATCCAGACTATTTTAAGAACAATATTCAATTTTGTACTAAACAAAAATATAGCTTGCCAGTTTAAAATCTCCAGTAGTCTTACCTCCTGATTTCACTGAGCTGTTAAGCATGTTGTTAGAGTTAATAGAGGCAATGGGGGATTAGTGGGAAAATCAGAAAAAGAATCAGAGGTTGTTCTGGTTTTCGGTTCACCGCTTTTAATGTGTATATGAGTCTTTCTTTTTTTCCTCCACCATACTGTAGCCAACTGACTCCCAGCATGCCTTATAAGACTGTTTTTAGCTAACTAGGATATGTTTGTATAGTACCTTCGAGGATGATGAAATGTGCATCACTTCTGTACCAGCAAGTTGAAAATTGTTGGGACAAGCAGAAATGTGATTGAGCTGCACAATAGGATCAAAATATATATCTTCATTTCCAGTTATTTTCCCATAGGCACGTATAAGAAGTTAGAAAAAAATACTTTGGAAATAGAGCACGAAGAAATGGAGTCACAGATATATGTAAAGGATGAGTCAGGTGCAGATTCAGGTTGATCTGTCATATGCACGGAGCTTTGGAAAGCACAGACAAGTTGAAAGAGCAATATTTGCCAGTTTATCCGGTTTAATATGTGAGACAAACATGGGGGCAGTTATTAAATACAAAGTCAGTAGAAGGTCATCTTTAAACGTATTTGGAGTAGCTGTGGATGGTATTACAATAACCATAGTAATAAAATCATATCACTGTATTACATAAATCAAAGATAAGTACGTTCCTGTTATGTCTACATTTTATATGCATTTTATTTTTTTTTAATTTCAGGAGTTGGCATTTTTCTTAAAGATCAGGCAAAATAGCAATTTTGCAGAAAGGGTGCTGTAAACAGTACGTCACAAAGGCTCCTGGGTGGAGCCTTCTTAAGATTCTTCCTCTCCCTCTCCCCTTCTATAAAATAAATAGTAATCGGTATTCGCCAATAATTCATATTGAAGAGGGCAATTTATGTGTAAGGAGGAAATAGGCTTTGTTCAAAGATACCTAAAAGGGAAGGAATCAAGTTATTTTGAAGAAAAATACAAACGTGTGTATATATGAAATCACTATAAAAATGTAAGAAGTTGGCACACCCAGTGCTCCATGCAATACATGCCCTCCTCAATACCCACCACCCCCCTATTCTCCAAATCCCTCAGTTTGTTGCTCAGAGTCCACAGTCTCTCCTGGTTGATATCGCCCTTCTATTTCCCCCTATTCAACCTTCCCTTCCTTCTCACAATGCCCTCCATGTTTTTCCTTATGCTCCACATGTAAGTGAGACCATAAGATAATTGACTCTCTCCACTTGACACTTATTTCACTCTGCATAATCTCTTCGAGTTCCGTCCATGCTAATAAAAAGTTGGGTATTCATCCTTTCTGGTGGAGGCATAATATATATTCCATTGTATAGATGTATCACATCTTCCTTATCCATTCATCTGTTGAAGGGCATTTTGGTTCTTTCCACAGTTTGGCTATTGTGGCCATTGCAGCTATGAACATTGAGGTACATGTGGCCCTTCTTTGTACTGCATCTGCTGCTTTAGGGTAAACACCAAGTAGTGCAATTGCAGGGTCATAGGGTAGCTGTATATTTAATTTCTTGAGGAATCTCCACACTGTTTTCCAAAGTGGCTGCACCAACTTGCATTCCCACCAACACTGAAAGAGGGTTCCCCTCTCTCCACCTCCTCTCCAACATTTGTTGTTTACTGTCTTGTTGATTTTGGCCATTCTAACTGGTGTAAGGTGGTATGTCAGTGTGGTTTTGATTTGAATCTCCCTGATGACTAAAGATGATGTACATTTTTTCATATGTCTGCTAGCCATTTGTATGTCTTCTGCCCATTTTTGGACATGATTATCAGTTTTTTGGATGTTCAGTTTGAGGAGTTCTTTATAGATCTTGGATATCATACCTTTGTCTGTAGTGTCATTTGCGAACATCTTCTCCCATTCCTGTGGGTTACCTCTTTGTTTTGTTGACTGTTTCCTTTGCTAGGCAGAAGCTCTTTATCTTAATGAAGTCCCAAAAGTTCATTTTCACTTTTGTTTTCTTTGCCTTTGAAGATGTATCTTGAAAGAAGTTGCTATGGCCAATGTCGAAGAAGTTACTGCCTATGTTCTTCTCTAGGATTTTGATGGACTCCTGCCTTATGTTAAGGTCTTTCATCCACTTTGTGTATGATGTGAGAGAATGGTCGAGTTTGATTCTTCTATACATAGCTGTCCAGTTTTCCCAGCACCATTTATTGAAGAAACTGTCTTTTTTCTACTGGATATTTTTTCCTGCTTTGTTGAAGGTTAGTTGACCATAGAGTTGAGGGTCCATATCTAGGGTCTCTACTCTATTCCATTGGTCTATGTGTCTGTTTTGGTGATCACTGCTTTGTAGTAAAGCTTGAAATCAGGCAACGTGATGCCTCCAGCTTTGTTTTAAGTCCACCCATTCTTGAATAACTTGTTGTAAGCTTATCTGAAAACACAGAGCCTATGTCTAAAAAAAAAAAAAAACAAAAGAAGGTGGGGTGCTTGGGTGGCTCAGTTGGTTAAACATCCCACTCTTGATTTCAGCGCAGGTCATGATCTCATGGTTGTGGGATCCAGCCAGCATCAGGCTACATGCGCAGTGGGGAGCCGGCTTGAGATTCTTTCTCCCCCTTCCCTTCAAATTGTCTGAACAATTTTTTTGCATTATGTCTTAGTGAAAATAATGAGCAGTAATATTAGAGTACCGATACTATTTTTGAGATAAGGCAATGAATATATATTTTTAAATGGCTATTAAAATAGTTTTATTAAAAATATTTTTGAAAATCTATTGAAATCAAGACAGTATAAAGAGTAGATGTAACGTCATCCTAAAACATTAGACTATATATTTTGAGAAAAAACGGCAAGTATTTATGTTGTTATATTATTATCATTGCTATACATATTTCTTATTCTTATTCAAAAGGCCTTTGGATCAGTGGAGGATGATCCTAAATTATTCCCCAATTTCCAAATATGCATCTTTTCCCACTAACAGAATAAAACTATAGTCACTCTTATTGTATCTTTAGATAACTTTTCTTGTCCTCTTTTATTTATATTAATTCACTTAAAGACTATCACTTTCAAAATGTCTCAGTGCTTTGACAGAGTTAAAAATGAGATAAAAATCATCAATATACTTTCCACTAATTTCCTAATAAATGCTTAGAATAGACCTCAATGTGTTAATGATAATCACTTTAACTTTAGTTATTCCTGCTCATTGATTAGACATCTCGGTGGTCCAAAGAAGTTTGTAAATATTATTTTTAGCTCTTTTGACCCATTTTACTCTTTCTGAGCTTAATACTGTCTTGGTATTACCTCAAGAGGAATTAAAAAATACAAATATTCAGGAAATATAATTCACTGAAAGAATAACTTCCAATATTCTCCTCAAGAGTACCATCTGATATTATTTGGTGGCACACAAATTAATCCCTTTTTATGCCCTTTGGGTATATGAAGCAGTGTGTTGGCATTGCCTTGGCATTAGTGAATTCCACTTGGCCTGAAGATCTGAAATCATTCAGGTTTCTCAAAGGGAATAAAAATATTATTGTCCCCAATCCCTCATTGCATACATCATCACTCAAAATATCTTCACACTTTACAACCTGTTTTAAATTATTTTTTATCAGCATTCTTAATATTGGATCCAGGTCCATTTATGTTGTTACAAATGGCAAGAGCTGATCCTTTTTTATGGCTAAAAAAATACATACACACCTATATAACTAAATATTTTGGATATTAACCCCTTACTGGATACATCATTTGCAAATATCTTCTGCCATTCAGGAGGATGCCTCTTCATGTTATTGGTAGTTTTTTCCGCTGTGCAGAAGCTTTTTATTTTGGTGAGTAGTTTATTTTTGCCTTTGTTTCTCTTGTATGAGGAGACATATTTAGAAAAATTCTGCAACATATCAAATACATTGTTGGCTATGTCGTCTTCTAGAAATTTTATGGTTTCATATTGCTCAGTTAGAGCTTTAATGCATTTTGAGCTTATTTTTGTTTTCAGTGTAGAAGGGTGCTGCTCTTTTCCTCCCCGCATCATTTATTGAAGAGCTCGTCTTTCCCCTATTGTATATATTTGTCGTCTTTGCCACACATTAAGTCACCATATAAGTGTGGGTTTATTTCTGGGCCTTATATTCTGTTTCCTTGATCTATGTATATATTTTTGTGCCAGTGCCATACTATTTGATTACTAGGGCTTTGTAGTATATCTGGAAATGTGGGATTTTCTATAAGTGTTGTCTCTATGGGTCTTTGGTGATTCTATACAAATTTTAGTACTATTTGTTCTAGTTGTGTTAAAAATGCTGGTGGCATTCTGACAGGAATTGCATTGAACCTATAGATTTCTTTGGGTAGGAGGGACTTCTTAACGTTTTTCCAAATCATGAACATTAAGTATCTTTGCATTTCTTTGTTATCTTAAATTTTATGCTTTTTTGTCACAATTTTAAATGGATTTGACTTAATTTCTTTTTGCTACTAGAAATGCAACCAATTTGTGCTGCACCTTTAAATTGATCAATTCTAGCAGTCTTTTGGTGTAGTCCTCAGGGTTTTCTATGTATAGTATCATGTCATCTATAAATTGTGACAGTTAAACTTCTTCCTTACCAATTTGGATGCCTTTTCTTTTTTTTCTTGTCTGATTTCCCAGGATGTCCAGTACTATGTTAAAGTGGTGAGAATAGAAAATTTTATCTTGAACCTTATCTTAAAAGGAAAGCTTTTAATTTTTCACTAATAAGAATGATGTTAGTTATGGGCTTATCATATATTGCCTTTATAATGTTGAATTATGTTCCCTCTATATCCATTTGGTTGAGTTTTTACAAATGATGTTGACTTGTCAAATGCTTTTTTTCTGCATCAGTTGAGGTGATCACATGATTTTTATCATTTTCTCAATGTAATACTAATTGACTTGAGGATGTTTAACCATAATGCACTCCCAGGAATAGATAACACTTGATCAAGGTGTATGATCCTCTTAATGTACTGTTGAATGCACCTTGCTAGTTCTTTCTGAGGATTTTTGCACATATGCCCATCGGGGATAATGATCAGTAATTTTTTTTTCCCTGTAGTGTCCTTTTCTGGCTTTGGTCAGGGCAAAGTGGACCTTATGAGTTTGAAAAGCATTCCTAGAAACATATTAATTACCAAAACTGAAACAGGAATCAGTAGAAAACTTAAACAGACTAATAGCCAGCAAAGAAATTGGGTCAGTAATCAAAAAAACCCTACAAACAATATTCCAGAGCCAGATGGCTTCACAGGCAAATTCTAGCAAACATATAAACAAGAGTTAAGGCCTATTCTCAAATTATTCCAAAAAATAGGAAGGAAAACTTCCAAATTTATTCGAGAAACTACCCAGCTAATAAAGACACCACTGAAAGAGGACTATAGGCCAGTATCCCTGAAGATTATGGATGTAAAAATTTTCAGTACAATACTAGCAAACCAAATCCAACAATACATTAAAATAATCATTCATCATGATCAAGTGGGATTTATTTCTGGGTTCCAGGTGTGGCTCAGTATTCACAAAAAAATCGATGTAATATATCACATTAGTAAAAGGAAGGATGAGAAGCATATGATCATTTCAATAGTTCCAATAGATGCAAAAAAAAAAAAAAAACTTCACAAAGTCGAACAATTTATGGAGAAAACCCTCAAAAACTTGGTTGAGAGGAAATATACCTCAACATAATAAAGGCCAAATATGAAAAACCCACAGCTAATGCCACCTTCAATTGGGAAACATGGAGACCTTTTCTTCTACAGTCAGGAACAAGACAGGGAACTCCACTTCAATCATTTTATTAACATAGTACTGGAAGTCCTAGCTATACCAGCCAGTCAAACAAGAAAAAATAAAAAACAAAAAGCATCCAAATTGGTAAAGAAGAAGTAAAACTCTCACTAAAACCCCAAAGATTCCACCAAAAAACCTGCTAGAACTGATAAATGAATTCAGTAAAGTCACAGGATACAAAATCAACATACAGAAATTTGTTGCATTTCTATATACAAATAATGAAGCAACAGAAGAAGAAATTAAGAATCAATACTATTTATAATTGCTCCAAAAAACAGTAGGATACTTATGTATAAGTTTTCATATAACTATACTATATAGTTAAACTGAAAACTATAAAACACTGATGAAAGATATTCCATGTTCATGGGTTGGAAGAACAAATATTGCTAAAATGTCCATACTGCCCAAAGCAATCTACATATTTATTGTAATCCCAATCAAAATACCAACAGCATTTTTCACAGAGCTACAACAAACAGCCCTAAAATTTGTATGGAACCACGAAAGACCCCCAAAAGCCAAAGCAACCTTGAAAAAGAAAAAAAACCCTGAAGGCATCACAAGTCAAACGTTAAGTTATATTACAAAGCTGTAGTATTCAAAACATGGGACTTGCACAAAAATAATCATATAGGTCAATGGAAAAGAATATCCAATGGGGAAAAGAAACATGGAAAAGAAAAAACTGGACCACGTATACCATGGGCAAAAATAAATTCAAAATGGATTAAAGACCTAAATATGAGACATGAAACTAAAGAAGAAAAAATCCTCTGAGAAAACAGAGGCAGTTCCTTACTTGATATCAGCCATAGCAACTTCTTTCTAGATATGTCTTCTGAGGGGAAACAAAATAAAAAGCTTTTGTGAAAGAAACAATCAATAAAACTAAAAGGCAACTTATGGAATGGAAGAATGTATTTGCAAATGACATATCTGATATAGAGTTAGTATGCAAAATATATTAAGAACTTATATAACTCAACACCCCTAAATGATGAATAATCCAGTTGAGAAAGGGCAGAAGACAGGAATGGATATTTTTCCAAAGAGGACATCTAGATGACAAACACACATGAAAATATGCTCAATATCACTAATCATCAAGGAAATTGATATCAAGACTACAGTGAGATATAACTAAACACCTATCAGAATGGCTAAAATCAACAAAACAACAAACAACAGATGTTGGCAAGGATGTGGAGAAAAGAGAACCCTCTTGCATTGTTCATGGGAATGCAAACTGGTGCAGCCACTGTGGAAAACAGTACAGAGGTTCCTCAAAATGTTAAAAATAGAATTACCATAGGACCAAGCAATCGCATTGCTAGGTATTTACTCAAAGAAAATACTAATTCAAAGGGACACATGCACCCTGATGATTGTAGCAGCATTTTACAGAAACAGCCGCAGTGTTGACTGATGAATGGATAAAGAAAAAGTGGTATAATGAAATGTTATCTAGCCATAGTAAAGAATGAAATCTTGCCATTTGCAGTGACACAGATGGAGCTAGAGAGAATTATGCTAAGTAAAATAAGACAGCCAAAGAAATAAATACCATATGATTTCACTCATTCACTCATGTGGAATTTAAGCAATAAATGAGGAAAGGGGAAAAAAGAGAGAGATAGGCAAACCAAGAAACAGTCTCTCAACTACAGAGAACAAGCATAGTGACCAGAGGGGAACTAAGTAAGGGGATGAGTGACATAGGTGATGGATATGAAAGAGTATACTTGTGATGAGAATCAGGTAATGTATGGCAGTACTGAGTAAACTATATTGTACACCAGAAACTGATATTAGGCTGGAATTTAAAATCTTTCAAAAATGGGGGCGCCTTGGTGGCTCAGTTGGTTGAGCGACTGCCTTCGGCTCAGGTCATGATCTCGGAGTCCCGGGATCGAGTCCCACATCAGACTCCCGGCTCCATGGGGAGTCTGCTTCTCCCTCTGACCTTCTCCCCTCTCATGCTCTCTCTCATTCTCAGTCTCTCTAATAAATAAATAAAATCTTAAAAAAAAAAAAAAACTTTCAAAAACGAATGTATTTAAAAGGGAAAAATTTGGTAATGGAGATAGTGACTGGCAATATAATAATGAACACAATTAACATTGGTGTATTTTTTGTCGGGGTTGTGAAATAATAATAAAGTATTGCTTCCTTTTCTGTATCCTGAAAGTTTGGAAGAATGGCTATTAAATCTTAAAATTCTTAGAATTCACCAGTGAAACCATCTAGTCCTGGGCTTTTCTTTCTTGGGAAACTTTTGTCAACAAGAGTTATTAAATATTGGACTAGTAATTGGTCTGTTCAAATTGTCTTTTTCTTCATAATTCAGTCTTGATTTGTTGTTTGGGGGAATTTATCCATTTATTTTATCTTGTCTACTTTGCTGGCATATAATTGTTCATGATAGTCTTTTATGAGCTTTTGTATATTATCAGTTGCAATGTCTCTGGCATTTATAATTTTATATAAGTTATAATCTTTTTTAAAAAACAGCTCTTAGTTTCACTGATCTTTTTGTCTCTTTCATATTATTTTTGCTCTGTTATTTATTTCATTCTGATAACTTTCTCTTGTTTTTCTTGAGAAATAAAATTTAGGTTGCTTGAGATAACTGTTTCTAAATGTAGCATTTCTCTCTATAAAAATCCTTCTTAGGACTTTTATTGCATCCCATACGTTTTGGTATGTTGTGTTTCCATTTGTCTCATATTTCATTTCCCCTTTGGTTTTTTTCTTGATCCATTTGTTGTTCAGGGACATATCGATCTCCACATATTTGTAAACTTTCCAGCTTATAACTGATTTCTAGATTTATACCATTGTGGTTGGAAAAGATACATGGTAGGATTTAAATCTTTAAATTTATTAAGACTGCAATGAAAGACTATGGAATGGGCAATTTTGGTGGCTCCCTCTGTGCTGAGCCCTGGTGAGATAGCTGATTAACAACTGCTTTTTTGTCAGCTGTAGTCCTGTGGGACTCATGAATGGAAGTCCCTTAAGCTATCGGAATCAGGCATTTGTGGACCTGTCATTTGGCTGCAGTTGCAAAAGCAGGGGTGCTGATGTGATACAATCTCCTTCTAACGATTTTCTGTTGACTGAGGGACAGGCTACAGGGAGACAGAGACCAGGTAAGCCGGTAGACACCACTCCTGCTGAGTAGAAGTACTTTAGCTCCTAGAATGAATTTTGATGTATCTATTTTCTCATTTGTCTCACGTGTGGGAGTCCTTCAGCTATTTTCTGGATCTCTTTCAGAGACAATTGTTCCCTGTCTAGTTACATATTTGGTGCCTCCATGGGAATGGGGAATTTTAGGAGCCTCCTCTGTGTTGCCACCTTGGTCAACTCCTTCTCTGCTATATTCTTAGGTATAGTTCTCACCAAGTGCTTGATCTCTTAAATGTTCTAACTACTCATAGTCCAACACCATACTCAATAGATGATACAACTATTTCATCCAAAAAGATAGTTAAGGCCAATCTAACCCTGGAAACTATAAATTTCAACTCCACAGTTCTTATCCATCTTGAGTAATATTTAAAGACAGAAAGGGGATGACCAAGATGTGCACGATTGCCTAGTTACTTAGTCACTGATGTGGCTTGGCCAAAATTTAGTCAGGCTTCCCCTCTCCATAGTCCTAAGAATCCAGTCCTCTGGATTCTAAGGTAGTATTAAAGGAATAAAACATAATCCCTTTAAAGCTCATTCTGATCATCAGCTGGCAACAGGTTACCTGTTAGGCTACCTTTTTCCCCTCTCAGTTCTCGCTGACCCTGTTTGACTCTGCTTCCTATTCTCTATAAAAGTCTGTTTGATTTTGAAATACTGGCACATCTCCTTGTCTGGATGTTCACTCTATTGCAGTAGTCTTTCCAGATAGATCTGAACTCAACCAAGGAAAGACTGTTTTTATTTAAAAACATATT
This sequence comes from Nasua narica, assembly GCA_028533885.1. Lineage (NCBI taxonomy): Eukaryota > Metazoa > Chordata > Mammalia > Carnivora > Procyonidae > Nasua > Nasua narica. The sequence continues at coordinate 72,921,464 of CM052809.1, read as the reverse complement.
TAGAATATTATGCAAAGTAAAACAATCTATTATGATTAATCCATTTCATATTCACTGATTATAAAACCTGTGTATATAAATATTTATTTACTGTAAAATTTCTTGGGCATGATAACCACTTTATTAAAATTTGTGGCTGCATTGTGAAGTGGTCATTAATGGATTATATTTATATAAATTATGTAAAGCGCCTCAATAATTTGGTAACATTTTAAATTTTAAGCTGGATTTTGGGTACATAAGTATTAACATTCTTTATATTGTATCTCTACAGTACTTCAACTTCTTATTAAAGCTTTGATAATGTTAAAAAGAAACAATGGGCCCAAGATGGAACAACTTGTGTTTAGCCCCACATTAGCAAACCAAGATTTAATACCTAATTGCAGTTTCACCCTTCCCAAAAATGTAACCTCTACCTAATCCTCTGGGAATTACCTGGACAGCACTCATGAAATAATCTCTGATATTCCCCATCAGTAGGTTACCTAGCCTGCAACAATCTACCCGGTGCTAATAAAATTTTTCCACTCTCTCTGTCCCTTTTAAAAACCTTCTCTTTTCTGTAGCATTCCAGAGCTCCTTTCTGTTTGTTAGAAAGAATAATATCATCTTTAAATTTACTCAACTGAAGGGTTTTTTTTTTTTTTTAACAATAGTGAAGAATGGAACAAATTAACAATAGTAGTGGAGATAAGGCAAGGCTGTTGTTGGCACTTAATAGCTTTACACATTTCATTAGCAAGGGTTAAAAATAATTTGAAAACTAAGATTCAAGCTGTTCTCAATCAAAAGCTTAGGTATTAAAATTTTCTTTTGGCCCAGTATTTATAAGTACAAGATTTAGTGTCAAACAGTTCCACTATTAAATTTGTTGTTGACACCTTCTAGATGTCACCTTCTGGCATGATGTGGTATAAGTGCTAGTTTTTAGGCGATTTTGAGGTGTCAACAAATTCCATCTAAGTAAATTTGAAGATCTAATTGGCTTTACTAAACAATTCATGAATCAGGGAGCATCCCACCTAGCAAACAGAAAGGAACTCCATCTAGCTGCAGAAGAGGAACAGTTTTTAAAGGTAAAGAGGGAGTGGTAAAAAGGAAATTTTTAGAAAAGAATATATCGTTTTAGGCAAGGTTGTTCTCCTAAGGGAAACGGCAGGGGGGAGGGTGGGTCTATCAATAAATTTCCTAGTGATGACCAAGAAATTCCAGGTTAGCAGGTGAAAGGTTATGTTCCTGGGGGAGTTGAAACTACAGTTAGGTTAGGTATTAAGTCTTGGTTTCCTGACATGGAGCTCTTAACCTAAGACTCTCAGCTTAAGTGAGAGATGTCATCAAAATGTAAGGCATTAGCGCCACTCTGAGCTACTGCACTGTTATTTCCTGCAGCTTTTGTTGATGTTTTATGTGGGATTCAGAGGTCATAACTTCAGGTTCCCAATTCAGTCAGTCAATTTCTTTGGTTATTAGATAGATCATTTCCTTGGTGGTTATCAGCTGTAAACATACATTTAAAACTTTTGAGAGAATACAACATATTAGGGAGATTATGAGGATTACTGTAAGCAGGAGTTCCCAATATTTGGAATGCACTTTAGAGCTACGGTGCCCCAGACCCAAACATGTCAAATCAGATAAGTCAACTTAAGACCCCACTGAAGGAGTCACTGTTTAAAGCTGAGTGGCTTGTTCAGTGTCCTTTATTTCAACTTTCCTAGATGTGCTAACCCAGGGGCAACAAATTGGTCACAACAGACACCTCCTTCCTCAGCTAAAGTATAATCAGGGGCTTCCCTATTATCAAGAAAAACCTTGGCCCGGATTTAAGGAAAGGTTCTTGATGATATTCTCATTTACACCTCAACACTGCAGTATTGGTGAATGAAAGCAAATCTTGAGTCATATATGGTGTCTCGTAGGTTTTCCTTTGTCTGTTGGGGGGAGTTTTCCCCCCAACTCAATGATGTAAATCTAGGGGAGATGATCAATAGGATCTCTTTTTATCACTTGTGAGAGGTATGGTCCAGGTGTATGCCAGTCATCAAAGCATAAATAGGCCCAAGAAAAATAACAACCATCACAAGGACAAACCTTGTTGGGGCACAACCTACTTTCACTAAGGTGGCTTTGTAAATGGACAGATAGCAGTTTTTGATGACAAATCCAGTATTCTAAAAGGCAAACCTTACCCCAATAGCAGTGGCCTGGGAAAAATGGATTAAGGCCAGTACCTGAGTAAAGGAAAGAAAGGGTTTCATATTTGAAGTATGAAGTTATAATCTAGTGCCTTGGAACATGGGAGTTTACCTCAATGTCAATAACTTCTCCTCTTGGGCAATTTGGTCAGAGGTCTCCGGAGATGTTCAGGTGGAGCCTTTTTCAGTTGTGCGACACATGTCCAAGGGTTAAGTCCCTGAGGTTGGGCTTCTACCTGTTAGTGAATAATATTTGGTAAGATCCTTCTCAAGGAGATTCAAGGGCAGTCTTTGTTTTACTGATTTCAAATCTGAAGGGTGGGATACAATTGGAAATGTTCGGAGAGTCATAGACAGATTTTTACAGGAACTAGATGAATTTATGAAGTAGTTCAGTTTACAAGTATATTAGAACCTCAACAGGATTAGAATCTAATACAAAGGTGTAAAAATATTTTTTCTCTCTATAGTTACTCTCCATTTTTTATAGTAAAACTACTTTGTTCACATTAAACTTTGCCTGATTATATATACGTGTCCCAAAAATAGTAACTGACCACTTAGGCTCTTTTTAAGACGACTTTGCTGGAACCTGGTAAGCAAGGTAACAGGTCAATTTCTTTTTTCCCCTAAAGGGCTTTATTGGCTCTGTAAATCAACTTTAGTTTTTTAAAACTGTCATATATGAGGCTGCATATCACAATATAGGATACTCAAGTCAAAGCTTTGGTAATATGAACATTATTTCCAAATGTGTTCAATTATTCGAGGAATGGATTCTCCTTGAAATTAGGTAAATATTTTGTCATGATAAAAGAATACTCAAGAGATCTTGAATTTTGGAGGGATCAGGTAAGGAGAAAAAGTACATGTTTCATTTTTGTTCACAAAGTATATCTTATCGAATTGTTGATAGGAAGCCTTTTTCTCTTCTTTCTTAAGCTCAGGTCTAAAAAATAAAACATAAGACAACTAGTAATGTTTAAAACAAGAAGTCAGAAAAGTTGTAATCATCTTCCTCCTTTCATTCAATCATTTTTCAACCAGTTCTAGAAATTCTTACCCAGTTCAGCTGTATGATATGAAAGTTCTCAAAAACCTGAATTCTAGAGTACTTGTCAGATTCCTATCCATAACTTTCTCTGAAGATGAAACACATTTGTAGGACACTTTTGTAAAAACATCTGAGTAAAATGATAACTATAAATAACCATTTCATTTGTAAGTCTTTTGTTGAAGGTCTAAGTAGAACTCAAAATTGACCAACAAATGACAAAAAACCTTCAGAATTATGACTGATAAGATTAAAATTCTGATATATCCAGATATAGAAATATTTTACAATTTTACACTTATATTAATAATATTTACCCATACAATATAAGCTAAGAAGGTTTAGCATGACTTATTTGCATACCAAATAAGCTTAATTAGTTTAACATTTACCTTTCTATGAGAAAACAAATCCTTGAAATGTTCTAGGTACTCCTTGCAATATTTTGAAGTTAATTAGTTTAAAAGTCAGTTTTGGGGGCACCTGGGTGACTCTGCCTTTGGCTCAGGTCATGATCTCAGGGTCCTGGGATTGAGCCCCACATCGGGCTCTCTGCTCAGCTGGGAGCCTGCTTCCCTTTCTCTCTCTGCCTGTCAAATAGATAGAATCTTAAAAAAAAAAATAAAAGTCAGTTTTGGACACTTGACTAAATAGGAATCTTAGTTCACTGTGAAACAATACTTTGTTATCTAGGCAGCCAAAGTAATCAAGCCTTCACAGGTAAATACGGAAGGTTACAAAGTTCTGAGCAAACCTAGGTAAACTCAACCTTCCTGATATTAAAAGAACTAAGTAATCAAAGACTTGATAAAGACAAAACACAGAATCTTTGTTTTTATAGGCAGATTACGTTAAAGGTAAAGAAAACTCTTTATTGGTCTGCTTCTTAAAAAGAACTAGTAAACAATCTAAGAAAACTTTGTCCTTTTTTAAATTTTGTACCAGTGTACTTTAAATATTAAAACTTATTTTTATCTTAGCCAGCTTGACTAAACATTAAATTTACAGAGATTTCTTTTCCCACAGATCTATAACCCCCTTTTTTTTTAACATTTGGATTTTGTCTATATTTTACTCTCTCTAAATAACTAGCTTTGCTTTAGGACAAAATTATGTCCTTTTGACTCAACAAAAATGCATTTCCATCCCTTCTTCTAATATCGAAAGCATACACCTTAATTAGAACTCTTAACCCTGAGGAACTTTTAATTTCTAAAATTAACTAAGTAAAATTAAGAAAACCAAGTAGTAATCAATTGTAAACTACTCTAGTAGCATTCTTTAGGTTGAAAATTTATGAATACATTTCCTAATTTCTAGAAACATGCTTCTTCATAGTACAATCTTTGAATAAAGGTAAAAAATGATTACTAACAAACTCAAATTTATCTTTAATTTCTCTGTGATAAGAGTAGATAAACCTATGTTCAGTTATTAATGCATCATTATTTTATGTTATTCAGCGAATTTCCATCATTTAAGTTTCAAGTAACCAAAAAGATTTTGGAAACTGTTTTTAAATAGACATAAAATATAATTATTGTCAAAAAAGTTAATCTAAAAACTCCTATCTTACATCTCTCTAAATCACTTGCTCCCAACTGTTTAGATTACCCACTGAAACCTCATGAGACATTAGACCAAATCAGCTATCATTCAAAGCTACTTTTTCTTTTTACAAATTTTCCAAGACATAACATGAGCTCATTCAACTAATAAACCCAAAATAAAATGTTATGTCTGCATTATATCCAATGCTGATAATTCTGATACGTCTTTATTAATCAAACCACCAAATTACTTTTTATTTACTGAAAAATACCCTAGATTATGTCAACTTGAAAACCTTGGAGTAGTTTCTACTATATTTCTAAGAAATGCTTAATTTACAAATTGTCATTTTAAAAATAAAGAACTTTTATAAATTTAGTGACATGAATCAGAGGTAGAAAATGTTACACATCTGTAATAGACACATATAAATATACAGAGGTCTTAGTTATTGTTTTAAATTTTTAGCCACGACATAGCTATGATAATGTAAAATTAATCAGTTTACAGACTTAACAGTTGGACCCAAACTGTTTTTCTGGCAGTTGTAATAAGTTAAGGAAACCTGCTCAGATGGCTCAAGATTTTTCTACTTACTTGTTTTAAAGAAAACATGATTTTTCATTCATGTAAATTTCAAAGGACCTTTCCCCAATTTATTTTACTTCTAAAATTCTATTTAATTTACCTCCCTAAATTTTCAAAGACACAGGAAAAGAATGCAAGTTCCTCCAAGAAGAAGTTCAGGTCATAAGGTCAATAATTTACAAGTCCTTTGAGATCAATAGCAGAGGTTTTAGGATTGGTAAACAGATAAACTTTGGATTGCCTCATGAGCTGCATCTCCAGTTTTACTAACATAAAGACAGAGCTGAGTTGTAGCCTGGATGTTAAAGAAATGACATAACCATCTATCTATGTTGGAATAGATTTGTTTTATTTTAGTTTTCCCTTCGCTGTTTAAGAGACTAATGCATGAGTTTATCAGAAAACCCCTCAGAAACTCATCAACTTTGGGAGAAGCACATAGGGGCCCTTCTTCGAAGGTAGATACTGAGGTATTTTTAGGGCCATTAATTCTGTGGACTTTTGTGTACATTTCCTTAAAGGGCATTTCAAACAGAGTACTAGAATGAATATTGAAGGAAAGAAGAGAGGAAGCAGTAATAATAAAGTCAACCTTACAGTCTTTCCCCTTAGGCACTTCTTGTGTCTTTTTAATTTTTTTTATCAGCTTTCTGCAATGAAACTTTCAGTGAAACTGTTTTTGGAATTTTGAAGTCTGCTTTTAAGTGTGCCTCTTAAATCATCTTATCAAATTGGGTTGTTCCTCTTAATGGCCTTCAGAACTCTATTTTGTAATTACCCTGAGGGCTGGCAGCAGTTCGGTTGGAACCTAGCTGTAAATGGAGTGTAACCCACATTTTTGACTGGCCTTCCTTTACTTTGACGCCCCAAATGTAAGAATTACCAAGCCTAAATCTTCAGGACAAAAAACAAGCTTAGTAAGATTTTGCTATATTTTTGGAAGTATTTATGGCTTCTGCAACCATAGTTCTAAGACATAAAATAAGCAGGTGTGCCGGAATGTGTCATGCTTAACTCTTTGGATTTTTAAAGATTCCATTTAAAACAAAGTTTATTCACCAGAGGCCTCCCACGGGGCCCAGTTCAGTTCCTAAATTGAACACAATCCAGCTCAAATCAGACCCAGTCGAATCCCGGACCAAGTCCAATTTTGGCAGGTAACCTCCAATAATTCCCAATATGGCAAGGGCTAGGGTTGTCCGCTAAAAAACTGGGAATTGTGTCTGCCTGTTTAAGCTGCCCTGCAATGCAAGGGAAAACCAATTAGACTGGGAGCTGGAAGCAAAGAGAATGGAGCTCAGAATTGAAAGCACACTTACTCAAGGCCTTTGGAAACAATGAGAAAGTCTGTGAACTCAGAGCATTAATAGGGTATTTCTTATTGTCCCCCAAAGCCACCAGAGGTCTGTTTTGGATCCTGTTGCTGCCACCAAATCCATTGAAGAACAAAAAACCAGCTGAATGAATGTGAACATCTAATTAGCTTTACTATAATTTATTTAAAATTTATTAAAATGGTTCACTTGTCAGCATCCCATCTAGCAAATAGAAAAGAGCTCCATCAAGCTTCAGAAAAGGAAAGTTTGGTTTTAAGGTAGAGGGGAAGTGGAAAAAAGGGAAATTGAAATTAGTAGCAAAGAATATATTGTTTTAGGCAAGGTTGCTTTCCTGAGGGGAACAGGAAGGGGACTATCAGTAAATTTCCTAGTGATGACCAGGACATTCCAGGTTAACAGGTTAAAGGTTATGTTTCTGGGGTGATGAAACTACAGTTAGGTTAGGTAGTTAATTGAGTCAACTTGCTATAGACCCTTATATACTCGGGATCCAAAATAGTAACCTCATGGTGCCACAAACTCAAACCCTCTGATAAAGAAAAAGAAAGCCGAGCACAACAGTACAGAAAGTCACCAATCACAAGGGCAGAGAGTAAGAGAAGAAAGGAACAGAGAACAACTACAAAAAGAACTAGAAAACAATGAACAAAATGCCATTAAAATGTAAATTGTCCAAATACTTCAGTCAAAAGACATAGGGCGGGAGAATAGATTTTTTTTAAAAGGCCCATTAATATGCAGCCTACCAGCATATACATACTGAAAGAATGGAAAAATATATGCCGCTCAAATAGAAGCATAAAAAACAAAAGCCAGAGCAGTGATGCTTATATCAGACTACATAGATTTTAAAACAAAGACTGTATGTTTTTTTATTAAAGATTTTATTTATTTATTTGATAGAACGCAAGTAGGTAGAGAAGCAGGCTCCCTGCTGAGCAGAGAGCCTGATGTGGGGCTCGATCCCAGGACCCTGAGATCTTGACCTGAGCCAAAGGCACTGGGCCACTGAGCCACCCAGGCACCCCACAAAGACTGTATTAAAAGAAAAAAAAAATCAATCCAGCTAGAGGATATAACAATTACAACCATCTAAGCACCCAACATTGGAGCAGGTAAATACATGAAGAAAATATTAACAGACATAAAGAGAGAAATTGGCAGGTATACAATAGTAGACAGGGACTTTCACATCTTACTTACATCAATGGACATATCATCTAGGCAGAAAATCAATAAGGAAACAGTATCTTTGAATGACACATTAGAACAGGTAGATTTGACAAATAAATATAGAACATTCTTTTCAAGTGCACATAGAATCTTCTCCAGGATAGATCACATAATTTACTGTGGTTTGATGTTGTGAGATATCCAGGTATGTTTTTTTTTTTTTTTTTCTGATAGCAATGATGCAGTACAAAGGGAAATAATGATGATCTCTTTGAAGGCATGGTAAAGAATGAGGAGCTTGGTAGTGCATTTTAGGTAAAAGGACATAGGCGAGAGTAAATGGGCCCAGATGGGTATTGTTGGGTAAATCATAATAGGAAGAGCTAGTGAGAATAGAAATTCTTATAATTGCTTCAATTTCTTTGTGAATTAGAATAAAATTGTATCAGCCTATAATGAGGATGAGGTGATTGTAGGAAATTATACCTTTTAGAAATGAACACCAAGCAAGAAATTCTATTTCATAGTTCACGGAAAACACAATAGGCTAAGAATCAAAATCCTCTCTGGGGGATTAATTATTAATGTGACACTAGTAATAACATTGTGCATTATTTTGAGGTAAAGTGCAACTGACTAAAACCAGAATGGTTAAGCCATTAGATATAAGTAGGTTATGTGGCATAAGCAAATACTGCCAAAGGATAGAAAGGCTGGCATGAAGAGTAAATAGAGTAGAATGTTCAAAATGATTGACAACAGCATAAAGTTAGCTAAAAAGGGAGTAAGGTTCATGGGAAGGATGATAAGAGGTGAATAAAAAGTGTGTCATTGGATTTAAACTTATATTTGAAGTAAACATGTGCCGTCATTGGAGTAATAGAGTGTGATTTGGAAAATCATTGATATGATATTGAGTGGCTGAGGTAGGATGCCAGGCAAGATCACTGGAGGAAATTTGATCATGTAACTGAAAGGCGTACAACTTACATGGGTATTGAAATTATCAAGAACAATAACGGGGGTATTATTGGAGAGAGGAATAATGACGCAGGAAATAAAACATTTGGGGAGGTAAGAATAGAGATTGGGTGAGTTGCAGATGACTACAAGGAGTAGCACTAGAAGATAGAATGCATATGACATGAGAGTGATGGCAGTTGAAGGAAATATTTACAAGTGTTTAAAGATTAAGGAGGCTTTTATTACTGACCTTGAATTTAAGGGAGCACAATGAAAGGTAAGGAAATGGAGGGATGTAGGAGGTGGGGAAGAGAAGAATATGTATAGGATCATGAAAATTATAGTCCAGAGTGTAAAGTACGACCTCTGATCCTGTGCTTCCTCTTGTACAAGAAAAGGAATGACCAAGTAAATCCTGTAGATGTCAAGAGAGAAAGCAAGATTGGAGAAGTCTTGTTGAAACTGAGGATGAATTCTGGAGCCCCCACCTAATGTTGCTGATGACGATTTGGATTCAAAGACAGGGTTATTTTTACTTCTAAAATCAGTTCAAAAGGACAGGGTGATCTTGGCATGAAAAACACTTCTTTTAAATTTAGGAAAACATAGAAAACTGTATCTAGGTCTCTGTAGTAGACAAAGGTGATTTAATAGGCACAAATCATAAAATGAAAAAGTGTAAACATGTGCCTACTGTAGTCCTCAAAATTCAGTACTTGAACAAGTAAAAAGATAAGATAATTTACAGGCTGAGAGAAGACATTTGTACTATTTAGGACCACCAAAGGGCTCGCAGCTAGGATATTTAAAGAATTCTGACAAAAGTACAAGAAAATTATAGACTGTAGAAAATATAAATAGGCAATACAATGAAGAAGGTATCCGGGGGTGGGGGGATGTTCAAGGTCTTTAGAAAATAAAATTAAAACCATGAGCACTAAGAGTCCAATTTATAGCCAAACCCTCTGTTTTATACTTAATCAAAGTTTCACAATACTAAATGTTGTAAGAATCTGGACCAAGCGTAAATCTTTTTATGGTGAAACTGAGTACATTTTCAAAATGTGTCTGCAGTATCTAGTAAAGTTAAAGGTGTCCGTTCTCATGACTCTAAAATCCTCCTCTAAATATCTTTTTGAGAAACTCTAGCTCATACACATGAAGCAGCATTGTTTATAAGAACAAGGATTTGGGGAGTCTCTCCCAATTGGTTCATCTCTAGAAGGCCTTGAATACCAGTGATCCAAAATCTCCTCTACAATATGGTTTGCTAATTGCTCCTGGTGTAAAGAAGAAAACCAGCTATCTCAGTATCATCTTATTTAGGCCATCCAACAATCTACTTTATCTGAAACTATCCAATACATCAACATTCACCTGTCCTCAACTGTTACTCTCACATCTATTCCTACCTCAAACACTCCCACTTTACTATGTTCCCTCTTTTTATCATTCTGCTTCTCTCAGTATGTTTCTCTCTCTGCCATCACCATGTTCTGATCCTCCTTGCTTTTACACACCTCTCCTCAATCCCGTTCTTATTTATCCCACTCCCCCCAACTGCTCAAAGTTACTCAAGACCTTGGTCCTGCTCCCCTATGATTCAGACCCAGGGAAGAAAAGTTAAAGGACTTCAATGCCTTCTCCTCAACAACTTACTTTTAAGCCTTGGTCTATATCTGATTTACATGTAACAATAAAGGATTCCCCTGAACCACCAACAGGGAGGGGTTTTCTATAAAATTCCAGGATAGAAGAACATTCCATCAAAAGCTGATGTGAATTCCAAAATACAAATTCATGACACAATTATTTCCATAAACCTTGGATAGCCTTCCCTGAGACAGAATTTTTTTATGACAGTTGTGCCTATTTGTATCTATTGGATTAGATCCTATTTCTATGTGATGTTGTTAGCCCTCATCAAATCTTCAGACTATTTTCTTAACTATTCTGTGACCTTGGATATTTCCAGGCACTAAGTGATCCAAAAATGTGTTAAAGCTACAAGCTTAGCTATAAAATTCCATCAATCTATGAACTTCTTTCTCACCATATTCCTAAGAGAGAAGAGGCTAAGACATTGCGAGTAAACATAAAAGGCTCAACTGCCATGGCAGATCAGTTTGGGGCAGCTTTTGTGCTTACAGGTGTTGCTATATGAGCCACTCAGGAAGTTCACTGGAAATCCTGTAATCTATATACTTTGTTCTGGGAAATTACCAGGACTCTGGACAATCCTACCACAAATCATCAGCACCATTGCCAAAGTACCACAGGAACTCTAGTGAATGGTCTCCTACAGTCATATAGTATTAGATGTGATTCTGGCTTCCTAAGAACACACTTGTGCAGTGGTTTTGGTGACTGCTATGTATATGTTCCTAGAAAACTCTGACGTCTATGCCACCAATGAATATATTCAGTAAATTTATCGCATTACAACTACCATCCTCACTCTATTATCTAAGAACACTTTGGGCCAAGCCAAGTGGAATAGATAAATAGGGCAAGGTATATAGGGAAGGGATGCAGAGGACCTCCAAACCCTTTCTAAGAGTGCGGCTCACCTAACACTATACATGTTTGGCAACCCAAAAGTTCTCTGAAACCCTTCTTAGAGTTTCTTAGAGAGGCTTCCTCACATGGGCATGCTTGATTGAATCTTTAATCCTTATCCTCTCCCTGGAGTTGGGGGATGGGACTGAAAGTTCAAGCCTGCTATCACTGCTAGTTCCCCTGGCCTTTCAAAAGTCACTTCAATAACATAAATTCAGGTGTGGTTGAAAGCTTTTTATGAATTTAAAGACTACCCTTTCACCTTTATTGCACTTAACACTTGGGAAATTCTAAGGCTTTTAGAAGCTCTGTGCCAGGTACAAGGACAAAGGCCAACACATATTTCTTAAACCCATCCACTCATTTCCAGCATTGCTTTCTTTTCCTCTTTTTTTCTCCTATCATTCCTCTTAACACACTATTTCCAGTGGTAACTTCAGATTTTTGCCATGTCCTACATGTGCCATGATTGGGCTTTGTCGAGTCAGTGAAAAGTCTTTTCCTTTCTTTTCTAACTTTTGATATCCTACCAAACCTTCAGGATGCTCATTAACTATCATTTCTGTCAAGAATTTCGTATTTTCTCATAGGAAATTACTAATTTCAGTCTCAAAGAATTTGCAGTAGCCTTATTTTGTGTAATAATTAATTGAATATACTTGTTTCCTTTAATAGTTTCCTTGAGGTAAGAGCCATTGTATTATTACTTTTGGTATCTTAATTACTTAGGCCAATATTTGGATCATTTATGTGCTGAGCATATGTTTTGGATTGAATTTTGACTCGAGTAAGATGGCAGATTTTCTAGTACTATCTTTCTTTTGTATGTTTTCCTAGAAAGATCTAGGTCTATGAAATATGACTATTTTTTAAAGATTTTATTTATTTATTTGGGAGAGAGGGAACAGAAACAGGGGGAGACGGAGGAGCAGGGAGCCCAGTGCCGGGCTCAATCCCAGGATCCCGGGATCATGACCTGATCTGAAGGCAGTTGCTTAATGACTGAGCCACCCAGGCACCCCTGAAATACGATTATTAAGTTCACTTCCAGACTTATATGTAGATCAAAAGGACAAGTAAAAGGAAATGTTCATGTTTTTGGTAACTAGTTCCTATCTATGACCTAACCACTTCCTGAAGTAGGACTTGGCTCAATTCTTATTTGTTAATAATATATATAAAAGTTTTTCTTTGTTGCTTTAAAATACATATATATATATACCTACATATACACAACCGTATATGAGTATTATATGGACACATGAATATAGAAAGCATAAGTGTGCTTATTACAAATTTCCACTTTTATACAAAATTAATGAGATAAGTATAACCTCACAGCTCCCTCTACCAACTCACATAATTTCATAATTTTAGCAGCTATGATGTCCTTTTTTATATTAATTGAAGGCTTTTTATTTTTCACAACACTCAGTTTTCTCTGCTACAGTAGCCAAAATCATAGTATTTACTATTAAAGAGTAAGAACAAAATTCTTATATCTCAATACAGGCAGATGAAAAGAATCCCAGTGACCACCATTTCTCAAATATCATTTCTATTATGACCAGTCTGAGACAGAACTATTAGAGTAGTAGAGAATTAAAGCAAGTATGAAATAGATCTGGATAATAATTCTGAATATATCTGCTATAGTCTGAATATTTATATCTTCCCCCACCAAATGATGTGTTCCACTTCTAACTCCTTAAGACTATGGTTATGCAAAGTACTAAGGTCATGAGAAGGAACTTGGACTTGGACTTCCTAGCCTCCAGAGCTGTGAGAGTCAACTACCCAGTGTGTGGTATTTTGTTATAGCAGCCCAAATGGACTGAGGCAGTTTCTAAGAACAGAGTTGTAAACTTATTAAATTTTTACCTCATTACTAAATTTGGGGATAGTGTGACTTCTTCTTTGGCTCCCAACTTCTTGGGAGGAAAAAAAAAACAACAACCCAAAACAGTAGGAGTATTTCTTAATACTTCATTGAGTATTAAGGACAAGCTGATCATTCTTGTTTCATTCCATATGGTCTACTCATCACCCACCCAAATAGAATAAGCTATGGATAAGACAATGCCTTTCTTTGTAGAATCAATGTGACTTTGGTACTATATTTCTGACTTTTTTATATCTATATTGAAGATGTAGCTCCAATACTGTCATTTCCACACATAAACTTTTGATCTCATCTTGGAACCCAACAGCTCCTGCACAAATCTTCTCAAAGTTTAATCTGCATGGATTAACTATGGTTATTATTAAAATGCAAATTTTGATTAACTAGGCTTGGGGTGGGTCCTAAGATCCTCCTTTCTAACAAGTTACCAAGGCATATGAACACTGTTGGTTTGAAAACAACACTGAGGAGTAAGGTTCTTCAGATTTCCTAAGATCCTTTAAGAAAAATTTTCTCCCATCATACTTTAAATTTTATTTTTTACCTGTCCTTCTTGATTGTAAGCTTCTGGAGGAGAATGAAATAGTCATTCATATTAGCATGTGCTTATTTTCTTCTCTGTTCTCTCAATTATTATCAAGTATCTCAGGTTTTGTAGTTCCTCACTAAAGGCCAATATTGCAGACTGAATGGGTACTTCAGGGCTAGGAATGACTGGGCAAACCTCAATATGGACAACCAACTATCCCATATTTTTAGGTTTTATGTGACTTTGTATGTCAGGGGGAGTAGCAATTTATGTTTGTGGGGAATGGAAGTAAATGAAATCTTTTTAGTTTGAAAGTAAGTTTAGGGCTTCTATGAGGGGAAAAAAAACAATGAAAGAAGAGAATAGGTAGTGCATGTGGAGAGGCAGACCTTTACAATTTGGCTTAGACTACATGAAAACAAACTAAACAAGCAAAATAACAACAACAACAAAATAAAACACAAGAGCAAAAATTTTGGTTGGGTTTCTCCAGACTTCTGATAGCTTTTACGAAGACCGTAGTCTATCAAATGTGACCAACTCTGCTCAAGAAAGAGGACCAAGTAGCTTTACTTGGACAATCATTTCTAGGGAAAATGTTTTTAACCTTCTAATGAAATAAACATCTCTATCCACAAACACAATAATTTAAAACAGAAAAGGCAGACATAGTGAAATAATGATGTAAAAATTAACTTGAATGAAAGCATCTTAGGTATACTAAAGATCTTAATAGCCCTTAATCTGAAATATTGCTGAAGTGTAACGACTTCTTAAAAATATGAAGGACCTGCTAAGATAAGTCATTTATTTTTCATGGACGGTTGGTGCCAAAACATAAATACTGAGATCATCTCGACCTGCACAGGGCCTTTGTACTCTATGCCTATGCATGAGTCCCTATCCGAGGACTGGGAATTTGCCAAGCCTCATATAAAACTTCAGTGACTTTTAAGGCCATTGAGGCCATTCCACCTACTCAAAAATGAAATTAGGCTTTTTTATTTTTTATAGGCTTGAAGCCACCTAAATTTGACCTCTATCTCGCACATCTTTTTATCCATCAAAATTATCAATACTGTAAGGGTAGAAAGTTTTCAGTCAGTCACCTGAACATATCATTTATAAGGTCTTTTGTCAAGGTTTCTCAAATAAATTGGTTTTACAAATGCATTTAGGGAGAAATAATTAACTTTGAGGGTCAAAAAGAGAATATAGATGTAGGCAATACAAGATTTTCTTTTCCTGTCATCCAAGTTTTTTTTCCTTTGTGTTCACTTACTATATATGGAGAGTCTTTTTTGTAAGATAGGTAGAGCTATTTTGCTAAAGGAATTAGTTCTATTTTGAGAATTTATCAATATTAGTTAGGAAAATACAAATAATTGCCTGTAGGTATTTTACTTTGAACGTTCTGAAGTCCTTAAGTCCTTTACCCAGCAAGTCATAAAGGTGTTAAGGTGTGATGCTATCTGTGTTTTAGGCCCTGGAAGAGGAAGAAAGAGTTTCCCAGAGCACATAAAAGTCTAAGAGACCAGATTTTCAGGAAAATTAATGATGAAAATCTAAGAATTTCCATATGTACTTTATGGGAAAAGTAAAAAAAATATTTTACACATGAGACTTCAGGTGTCCCATGTAGACCTAATAGGAATTATGTTGTTGGTGTGTACTTAATGCTTCTTCCCAAACCTTTTGGGCATAATTAAAGGTTTATATTGTATTAAAAATAACAGAAGCCAGGGACACCTGGAGGGCTCAGTTGGTTTGGTGGCTGCCTTTGGCTTAAGTCATGATCTTAGGGTCCTGGGATGGCATTCTGTATCATACTCCTTACACACCGGGGAGCCTGCTTCTCCCTCTCTGCCCGCGCTCTCTCTCTGTGTCAAATAGATAGACCAAAGTCAGCTTCTGTTAATTTTTTTAAAGATTTTATCTATTTCTCCAAATTGAGTACTGAGAAGTGAAGCTAGCATTAATCTTTAGGCTATCTATCTTTCTACATTTTGAAGGATTTCAGAGCATCAACAGTGTTAGTTTTGCATTGTCCTCTCCTTTTTTCTAATTAGAACAGTCCCAGCATGAAGCTGGACCAATGAGTGACCAAGTAGCAAACCCTAATGGACACTCTTCCTTTCTGAGAGTAATAGCTTGGCTCTCTTTTAGGGTCAGAAAGACAGAGTGAAGTATCAGGACAGGCATCTATCCAGACACTTCCCGGGCTTCCTGTGCTAGGGTTAGGGCAGTCACTCTCTACACAAAAATGAGCATAAACTGAATTTGAATGAGCAATTTAGGAAATAATGATTTAAAAAAAGATTTATTATTTTGTGGAGAAAACAATAAAATTTTAGTGTCTACCATTACCTTTCCAAGTAACCTCAGGTGAAACTGCTAAATATAACTACATGGATAAACAATAAGAATTAGGTTGGGTTCTCAATATGATATATTGCATATGTTGATCAAGTTCACTAAATATTTTCTAGTACACTTTGTTATGTGCAGACACAGTGTACATTTTATATGGCCCTGAGTGATATCGTATGATAATCCATCGCATTATCAAAATGATTCCTTTTATATTTGCTAAGTCATACTTTTACATAGACGTTTATTCAATGTCTCCTTTCCAGGACTCTTCAAGTATCTTGTTTTTCTGAAACTCTTTTTGGTCCTTTTATCCACCGTGTTACTCAAATTAACACCATTGTTACTCCCCTCTAACACAAACATAACTTAAATATGGAATCATTCTCCATCTGTAACATCAAATAATAAACTTACATGAATCTCTTTTTTAAGGGTAGCAGCAGTGGCCCTAGGAACTCAAACACTGATAACGTGTCCTAGGATTGCAACAGAGAGCAGCAGAATCCAGAATATACTGTGACTTTTGTCATTGCACCATCATTCACAAATGGATTAGTAGGTCTTTTAGTAGAGGAGTATTGTGAAGTACAACCATTGTTGGCTAGAGCCCAATTTTTCAGGGTGTCTAGTAGAGGTGAAAGGCTGTTAATGATAAGGGATGTTACATTCACTTTATACTGTGTACTAGGCACTGAAGTGCATTCTCTCTAAGATCATGGTATTTATTTCTAATGAAAAAAAGAAAAACTGATGGAGTAGGTATCATTATACTGATTTTACATATAAGGAAACTAAGGCCTAAGAAAACCAAGTAACTAATATTAAATCTCACAGCTACTGAGTAAAGAAGTTAAAGTAATACTAACTTTGACCCCGTCATTTCCAGTTAAGCTTACTAAGTGTGGTGAACATTACTTTCTGTTGATCTAGCATACATTCCAATATTTAAAATAACAGGAGATATTCTAAAATAAATGTTATAATGAAAGATATTACTTTTTTTTAGATTTCATTTTTAAGTAAACTCTACACCCAACATGGGGCTCACACTCCTAACCCTGAGATCATGAGTTATATGCTCTGTTGACTAAACGAGCCAGCTGCCCCTGAAATATGTAATTAAAAAAAAAAATTCTTTTCCTCAAAAACTGGCCAAGGTAATGGTCTCTTTCTCCCCTCCTTCCTCCACACCTATAAATTAAAATGTCTCTACCCTTACCACGCAGCCTCATCCAGCTGTGAAACTGGATGAAACTGCGTGAATAACAACAGCTCAGCCTTCTCAGAAGAAAAGGGGATATACTTGATAGTACAAGGAAAAAAAAAAGTTGGTATACCTCAAGGGTATAGGAGAAAGAGTATATATTATCTTAAGGGGAGACATTTCCTAAATATCCAAGACAGAGGGGTTCATCAGATGCACAGTTCTGAGTCTAGAGTGACTACTGTCATGTTAATTAAGGAGCTGAGCGTATTGTAAGATAGAGTTGCCTCTCTGTTCTTAAACCTTGTGGGTTTTAGATTAGTTGGCAAAGATAAATACAATGCTGATATTTAATATGAAGACAGTGTGTATGTCTGATAACCCAAAAGAAGACAACACAGTAAATGTTTTTGGTAAAGAACTGTACCGTTCTTGCTTTTATGCAGATGTTATTTATCTTAGACAGCTATTCCCACAATCTGGATTAAAGATATAAAGAAAATCTCTTGCCGGTTTAATTGAAACTATTGTTTCTATCAATTCCACGTTTACATTTAAAATAAATTTAAATTATGAATTCTGATTTATTTACATGTGATACGTTCTCCATTTCAGGTAATGTGAGGTAATAAATCTCCCAAAGTTAACTTTATCTTTCTTTCTAGGATTTTCAAATGTTTTGAAATACTGTTTCATTTAAAAACCATCTGCTAGATATCTAACATATGTGTATCTGGGAAAATACTAGGTACTAGATTAATAGTTTAATGGACGAGAAAAATAAATATACTAACATTTAAGCATAATGATTGCTCAGATAGGATAAGCCCTGAATGTTAAGAGTGTGCATATGAATGCACTTAATCTAGCTGTCAGAATCATGGAAGGCTTCCAGGAGGAAGTTGAGTAACTGTGAGCAGTCTGTCATGGCAGGAACAGAAGTTTACAGATGGGGGTTGGAATTCTAGGAGGGAGTTTGGGTGCTGAGATTTGAAGTTTGAGAGTTAAGTGGGGGCCAGTCTATGAATGTTCATATAGGCAAAAGTAACAAGTTTGGAATTTGTTCTAAGTGCTATTGGAGCCACTGAAAGATTTTTGGCAGGGAAAATTAGTGTCTAAATGTATATCTTAAGTAGATCTATCCATCATGTCTTTGGAATATATTTTGGAAACTTGAGAGTGGAAGGAGGCTGATTAGGAAATGATGTAGGTTTGATCAGTTCAAGACACATAAAACCAGTAGAATCAACAGAATTGAATGAATGGTTTAGAGAAAGAGGTAAAGAGTGCAGGGTTAAGGGTGACACTCATGTCCTTCATTTGGACAGCAGATATTAGTGCTGATAACCAAAATGTATCAACAAATACAAGACTCAGTACATTCAGGGGAGGCTTTGGAAGGGTGTATATTTGTTATTTCAACTGTTCATTATCCACTCTAAATATATTTATTGAGTTTAGGTAGAACAAGATGCCTTGACTGGACACTTAGCCCTTGCCAGGCACTCTAATAGGAATACGGTGCTTTGGATCTCCAGGTGGTACTGTCTACATAGAACCTGGCCTTAATAGTTTTTATAATGTCTGATTATCCTCTCCCCTCTTTCTCTAATAGTCAGTGACCTGAGTAAGTGGGTATAATCTCATTTAAAAAAAGAAAATGGGGCGCCTGGGTGGCTCAGTTGGTTAAGCGACTGCCTTCGGCTCAGGTCATGATCCCGGAGTCCCGGGATCGAGTCCCATATCGGACTCCCGGTTCTGCGGGAAGTCTGCTTCTCCCTCTGACCTTCTCCCCTCTCATTCTGAGTCTCTCTCTCTCTAATAAAAATAAATAAAAAATATTTAAAAAAAGAAAATGAATTCTTATGATAGATCTTGGCATACTCTTGCAGAAGTAGCCTTCCTTCTTGGGATATGAACATATTTGCATCCGAGAACTATGCAAAAAATTATAAATTTTTTTTTAAATATTTTATTTATTTATTTGACAGAGAGAGATCACAAGTAGGCAGAGAGGCAGGCAGAGAGAGAGGGGGAAGCAGGCTCCCTGCTGAGCAGAGAGCCCGATGCGGGGCTCGATCCCAGGACCCTGAGATCATGACCTGAGCCGAAGGCAGAGGCTTAACCCACTGAGCCACTCAGGTGCCCCCCAAAATTATAAATTTTTATTTGTGCTGTTTTCAATCTCCTTTTTTTTTTCATTACTATAATTTTCTGGCTATAGATG
Source organism: Nasua narica (assembly GCA_028533885.1). Classification (NCBI taxonomy): domain Eukaryota; kingdom Metazoa; phylum Chordata; class Mammalia; order Carnivora; family Procyonidae; genus Nasua; species Nasua narica. Next base: position 72,901,805 of record CM052809.1, on the reverse strand, counting down.
TTAATAGATACCCTTTCAGGCGGCCTGTCTATCTTAACCCTAGGGGTACTACAGTTTATGAACCATCTTCTGAGTTCCCTATAGATCAAGCGCCATTGGCTGTCCCTTCAATTTGGCAGGTCAGAATCACAAATGAAGTCTACTGTATTTGACTGTTGAATATTTATTACTCTAGTATCAAAGAGACAATAGAATAGTGGCAAATATTTTAAACATCTATTATACATATACTCCATATACTTAAGACTGTAGAGGGAAAACAAGATTATGAAGAGGTGAGACAGAAGATAAAATACTTAAAATAAAAAATGTACTGAATTCATTCATGTATACTGAGAAAACACCATCACCACCATTCTACATAATCCATGGGCCGTAGAAAAGATCCAAGAGAAATTAGAGAATGTTTTAGATGAGTAAGAATTAAAATACAACATATTAATATTTGTGGGATATAGCTCGAGAAGTTACTTACCAAAAATGTTTATATAATTGTATGCTTATATTACAAAGGGAAAAAGGACTCAAATTAATGATCTAAGTTTCCATTTTAAGGAACTAGAAAAAGACTGAATTCAATCCATCCAAAGCAAGCAGAAAGAAGAAAATACTAAAAGAACCCAAAAATACAATCAATGGAACCAATGGTCAGTTCTTTAGAAATATTAGTAATTATGATGAACACCAGTCAGACTAATCATGGAAAGAAAGAAATCTGTGAGAAATAATTATCCATAGGTAGCTTACATTTCTATGTCTTAAGAGAAAAACCATTCAAGGTTTTTTTCTGGACTATTTTATAAAGATATTTGTACAGCCAACAGCTCTGAAAGATAGAAATGGTGTCTTCCATGCAGAAGGCAGATTTGTTCATAAAGATAGCATCTCCCTGTGGGGCAAAAGATTTTTAGTTCCTTGCCGGTCCTCAGTTGTGATGCAAACTCACTACATGTATAACATCCATTTTAGTCCCTCACATTGCATCACTGAAACTGGGGACAAGGCAAATAGATGAGACAATGAGCTCTGTTTCTGATATAGGAATTCCCCGTCTTCTGCCAGTATATACAATTGCCACTGCCACTATACAATTGTGGCAATCTAACCAGTAATAAGAATAAAAACATGGACATCACTATAGACCACATAAATATCCTAGTATTATATTATCATCAACTTTAGGCCAAAGATTCAAAAATTGAACAACAAATGTAACCATTTTTTGAAAGGCAGAAACTACCAAACATCAAGAATAACTATAAATGCGGAATTATCCTAGATGTCTGAATTACGCCATGTCTTTAACAAAAGAAACTGAATTTTGAAGTAAAATACTCCTGTAATTAAATAGCTTCCCTAGTAAATTAACTCAACATTGAAGGAAAAATAATTCTTACACAAACTCTTCTGGAAAGTTAAAGAAGGTGGGGCGCCTGGGTGGCTCAGTGGGTTAAAGCCTCTGCCTTCAACCCAGGTCATGATCTCAGGATCCTGGGATGGAGCCCTGCATCGGCTCTCTGCTCAGCAGGGAGCCTCTTTCCCCCTCTCTCTCTGACTTCCTCTCTGCCTATTTGTAATCTCTCTGTCAAATAAATAAAATCTTTAAAAAAAAAAAAAGGCAAAGCACATCCCTACTCATTTTATGAGGCCAGTACTAAAACCAGACAAAGACATTAGTAGGAAAGCAAAACGAAACACCAGAACCAAATTCCCTCATGAAATACATGCCACAGTTTTTTACAGTGTTTTACCACATGAAATCCAATAATATATAAAATTGATAATACTGATTTTGTTTGTCTCATCCAGGAATGAAGACTTGCTTGGACATTTGAAGAATAAATGTTATTCACCATAATAGATTAAAAAATGAAAATCATAATATCAGATGTAGAAACTTATATGACAAAAATCAACATTTTTATGATAACAATTCTGAACTAAGTAGGAATAGACACTAATCTTAGTCTTCTAAAGAGATCTATGAAAAGCAACACTAATATCCTACTTGTAAAAGGGTGAATGTTTTCCGCTCACACTGGGAGCAAGTAAAAAATAATTTCTCATCACTTGTATTCAACATTGACCTGTAAGTCATACAGAATAAATGCAGTAATACGAGAGGAAAAGAGTAGGAATTTTTCTTCTAGTTTTAGTTTAATCAGCTTTCTCAAATCTGACCTTTCCTCCATGAATAAAATATTCATTGCCCCTTTTGACTCATCATGCCTCTCCCCAACCCCCCCCCTTTTTTTTTTTTGAGAGAAAGGGAGAGGAGGTTGGGCAGGGAGAGGCAGAGAAGGACAGAGAGAAAGAGAATCTTAAGCAGGCTCCAAACTCAGCATGGACCTAGAGTCGGCGCTTGACTTCACAACCCTAAGATCATGACCTGAGCCGAAATCAAGAATTGCATGCTTAACCCACTGAGCCTCCAGGTGCTCCTCATCATGTCCATTCTTAATAGCATCAGAATCTATAATTGAGAAGTGATTTAGGAATTGTTTCAATCAGGATAGTCCAGATTATGCTGCACCAATAACCAAGCCCAAAATTTCACTTCCTGAGAATGATGCTACAGATAATATTTTATTTTTTATTCAACCTATATGTCTATGACACAACATTGGCAAAGTCTCTGATAATTATATTTGTCCAGAAAACCACAGTGATAGGGCACCTTACATTTCAAATATTATCCATAATTATCCTCAGTGTCTTACATCTGCAATTAAACCATAGACCTATAAAGTAGCAAATCCAACTCCTACCCACCAATCCTGGTCAAGAACTAGTCATAGGACCCTCATCAAGCATACTAAGGTCAGGAAGATAATCTCTGAAAATGGAGTCTAAGAAATATTTATTAAATATGCTAATATCCCATAATTATTTGTTTCTCCCAAATAACAAGCTAAATACATTGATTATCATCTAAAACAACTTTATATATTAAAAAATCAATATTAAAAATATCTGTAATCTCAACTGGTACATATGTAAGGAACAAACAGCATTTTAGGTGAAGTACTCTTATTTTTCTAGTAGCTCCACATATTCCTTTAACATGTAATTCCTCATAATTTATTTATTCTAATTTAATGCGTAATTCCTCATAATCTGCATTAAAAATGCCTGGTCAACTAATAAGTACTTTTAATTCTACCTGTGGCTTTTTTCTAATGTCACATATACCCTAAGATGGTGACCTATGGACTATGTAAACCAAAACCAATACTACTAATATTTTTATGTTGAAAAATATTTATACACATATGCATATATATACACTTTTATATGTATATATAGATAAATGGTAATAAAAAGATCTTTTTCTGAAACTTATTTTCCTCATGTTTATCATTACATTAATTTTACTGTATACTAAAATTTATAGCATATATGTGCAATTTAACTATAATTCTATTTATATCATGAATATACATATATACTAATGAAAGCCTAGTTTATAAAAATATTCATTCTGATGTTGCTTTGCTCTTCAGTACCATTTGTGATTACCAAATGCAGTAAATAATCTTCATGGCTAATTTAGTTTCCATTTAATTTATATGTAAAAAAGATGTGCCTAAGAAAATCCACTGACCATTTCTACCATGTCACAGTGAATTTATATTGTACTTTTAAATGCATAATTTGGTGCATGTATGTCTTAGATCAGGTTACCTCAGGCTTAGATTAATACTGTTACCAAATGTTTTCGCTTAATTCTCGAGCCCTTTTGCTTGCATGGCAACACTCTTCACTCTGTCTATATGTATATTTATATGTGTTTCTACGTATATCTCTTATTCTCTACTCTTGGGAATAAAAGAGAAACCAATGTAGAGAGAAATGAGAACCAGGGAATAGGAATAGATGAAGGAAGTAATAGAAGGAGCAGTTACAAGGAAAAAGTAAGATAGAGTCATATCGTTTAGAAGAAAAATGATTTAGAAGAAAAAATTTGTTTACAGAATTAAACACAAATAAAACTTTACAAATTAACATTACAAAATTGACCTGGATAATACAGTTAGGACTTAATTTTGGTCTATGCAATCTGAAACAATGTCTAAATTTTCAATTACTTTTTGATAACATGAACATGATTTAAGGTCATAAAATCATTTCTGTCTGATAATTTACTAATCTATGGCCACAAAGACATTTTTCAATTACTGAAATGACATTGGCATGAAGTATTTGTAGTATGTACTCTGAAACAAAATTGCTCTCCTATATAAAAAATGAAAATTTTTGAGATCATGTAAAATATTGGATAGAACTAATTCTTCAACCTCCTATCACTTCTATGTATTTTAAATATATTTTTATTCATTATATTAACTTCACATACAGATGCTTATTATTACCAAAAGCAGGATAACATGGCTATTACTTGATGTTACCTTTTAAGTCACAGAACCATAATTTTTACTCGTCATTAAGCACTAATGAATACAATCACTAAATTTGTCCAAACTTTTACATATAACAATATGTATTTGTTTCTAAATTTAAAATGTTAATTTAAAATTTTCTTGAGTTATTCATAAAAACTGCTCATTTTGGAGGCTCAGCAGATGGGTTGTCATAATTGTTTAACAAATTTATGCATAACTTCTTGATAATTATATTTTAATATGAATAGTCATGTTTAGTCCAATATTTGCATATGATACAAAAATCAAAAATGGAAATTATGGAGTATACAGAAACTGTAGAAATCATGAGAGCACCGTCTCCCTATATGCTAGGAACCTCAGATCCAGGACTTAAAGATAACTCTTTTGTATTCCTTACATTTTTCATCTTGTGCTATCTGCACTTACTGTGCCCCAGACACTGTGTTAAGACAGAAACTTGGAGAGCACGTCAAAGGAATTCCTCTCTGAGAATTTGAGGATGTTAAACATTTAAAGTACATTCTCTTTCCTTTCTTCCTTCTTTTCCTAGTATTTTCCTTTTTTAGTTTTTCTACTGATTTTATAATATTAAATTATTATGACTCTTTAAAAATCATGTTTCTGCTTACCTGTAATTTGCTAGTGTGTCGTACGTTTAAAGGCATCACAACCTTTTGAAAACAGGGGGATGGATTTCCAAGCTGTTTCATATATCCTCAGATATTAGCAAGTGAAGTAATTCACATGTGGTTGTAAAAGTTAGCAATGGGATTGGAAAGAGAAGGAAGCTTTGAAAAGTTTTTCTTGAGTATAAGAAACTGCATACATGCAGTTGGCCCTGCTGTCCAGAATATGTGATGAGACCATGATCTATTGTATCGCCTTTTTTTAGTGAAACTAAAAGCACCTTTTCCCTATACAAGGGCGAAAAAAAGTGGACAGTATCAAGAAGGTAGCTTTGCATTTTCATCCTATTAATTTAGTGAACAAGCAATTAAATATTTTTACCCTAGAGATAATCTACACAGGAAGGCTTTACCACCATGTTTCCCGTAGTATCAGAGTTTACCCTCGAAGCAGATGGTAATAGAATACCATATGCTATGTTAGTAAATCTTTGGGGGAAAAAAAGAATCATTTTATTGGGTATAGAGCAATGATCCATAAGTTTGCATTTATTTTTCACAATTTGGGGTATGAATTTGGAGAAGGATAAAAATACATTAAAAATTTAAATATAGTTGCTTTAGATTAGACTCAGAAAAATCTGTAAAATAACAGTGGAATAACCCCTGCTTCCTATAGCCAATGACCAAGAAATAGGTCATTGTTATGTGGTTTATCTACAGAAGAGATGCAGCTTACTGAGATATCCTTCCATTATGGGATTAAAAATGTAACTTATATGTGTTTTACATGTGCCTGAAACATACAAATATGCCTTCATTTTTCTTGATGGAAAATCTAAGAAAATAGTAGCTTCATCAAATCCGTGAATAAACAAGACTATTACATCAAAATAGATTTTTCTTATTTACTCTAAGTATAGCAGTTTAAATTATTTATAGTTCCACTCTGAATGGATTTAGTAGATGCCCCATAGTGCATCTTGTAAATTCAGTAGAGTCTTAGTAACAACTTTATTAATTACATTTATAAATTACGCTCCTTACAAAAGCCCCTGGAGCATGTAATTGATACATTTATTTAAATATTTAGCAACTCAGAAGATACTGCATATATATATATATATATATATATACACATACACACATACATACACATATTTAACTAAATATGTAGATTCATCCTTTTGGTAAAAGAGTAATACTTTATTAGGAAATTAATTATAAAATAAAGAAATACTTTGGAAGTTTTCCTAATTATGGTAGAAGTTAGTTATGCCTTCTAAGTCTTTCTCGTCTCCCTTCAGGAAAAATGTGCTCATAGACATCATAAACACAATACTCGGTACTCTGTCAACTTATGAGATCTCTAATTATAGTAAGTCTGATAAATTATCTCGCATTACTGTATATCATGATGTAATACTTAACATTTCTTGAGCTCCACATAGCCATTCATGAAGAAGATGGAAGAAATGCCGCACAGGCTCCCAGAAGGTGGGAGCCCTAACAATGTAATAAAAACTCCCCTAGTCTCCTCTCTGCCCATACCTAAATGCAAATACACAAAGAGGAAAAATTATCTGACTAGGTAATGTTATTTTTTGTCCTTCACTCTTCTTACCACTTCCTGCCATTCACAATGTAAAGATTTTATGTAATAATTGTTAAAGATTTTCTTTATTCGTTTGAGACAGAGAGCTACAGAGAGAGAGCGTGAAAGCATGAGCCTGGGGAGTGGCAAAGAGAGAAGCAGACTCCCTGCTGAGCAGGGAGCCTGAGGTGGGGCTTAATCCCAGGACCCAGAGATCCCGAACTGAGCTGAAGGCAGATGCTTAACCATCTGAGCCACCCAGGCACCCCTTGCAATGGAAAGATTTTAACTCCCAATAAGGCAAGACCTGAGACAGAAGCAATGGATGGTGAGAAATCTACCATGTTTGGATGTCAGTTCTGCGGTAGGTAGTGGAGAAGCAGGGAGAATACTCGGATCAATGCACTCAGGAGTTTCTGGCTTCTCAAAAATCATTTCCAGATAAATAAAAATTACAAACCATTTTTATTTTGGGGGAATAATTTTGCTACTTGTTCACAGAGAGCAATGCAAAATTCTATATAGTATAGAAAATATACACTATATAAAGCATAGTGTGGGTGCATTATATATATGCATATATTTATCACTGCCTTTACTAAGATTTGAAGCTAAAGAGAAAACATGAACTTGCTAAAGCAGTAAGAGTTTTTTGTTGTTGTTTTTCCTTTTTTAAGGTTTTATTTATTCATGAGAGACGGAAGAAAGAGACAGAGGCGGAGTCCCTGTGGAACTCAGGACTTGATCCCAGGATCCTTGGATCATGACCTGAGCCAAAGGCAGACACTTAACCAACTGAGCCACCCAGGAACCCGAAGCATAGGAGTTTTAAAAAGAAAAACATTGTGAGTTTTCTCTTGGGTTCTCTTTCACATGCTTGGTAGTCATATTTTAGTAAGTCTAAAGACTGTTGAGTTTTCTTACAGTCTTTCTCTGTTTTGTTTTTTTAAAGATTTTATTTATTTATTTGAGAGAGAGAGATCACAAATAGGTAGAGAGAGTGGGTGGGGGGGAAGCAGGCTCCCTGCTGAGCAGAAAGCCTGATGTGGGGCTCTATTCCAGGACGCTGAGTTCATGACCTGAGCTGAAGGCAGAGGCTTTAACCCACTGTGCCACCCAGGCACCCCAAGTTTTCTTAAAGTCTTATTTATCATCTCTTAACCTTGGCAGGTAAGGAAATCAGAGCAATTATCAGCTACTGTCCCATACTTATAAAGAAGTTAAATAGAGTAATCCATTTAAAACATTCAGAATCAGCCCACTTTTGAGGGCATATAATTATTTTATTGCTACTTACAAAAAATGGGTTATTTTTAGGTAGTCACTTCTTTAAGAATTATACATCATTATTGACTACCGCTTTAAAATGTAAAAGAAGTATTTATTTTCTCTTTACTATATTCCTTCTTTCCAGAAGAAAAGGTCTATCTCTCTATTTGACCTCTATCTAGGCTGTGTATATGGAGAAAATGGTACAAATCTTTTATAATCTTTGGCTAGGAATAGTGAGTAGACTCAGTTGCTGCTCTCCAAGAATGTTAATGTGACATGATCTATAAGTCAATATCTCTTTGCATCTCAGAGTATTATAATTCTTTCCATGTGACAGTCATTGGATGAAAACCAGAAATAAAAATTCGTGAAATCAGGAATTTATCTAACAGATATTCTTAACAGGAAAGAGGGAATTTTGAGGAATAAATTATTCATCTCTAGTAGATTCTCCAGATCATAAACCCTTATGCCAAATCACCTCCTGTGGTGATGAAGCACTGATTTCATCTGCCCTTGCACACAGGCAGTGACGAGGGACACAGTGCAAGAGTAGAGAGAGAGTGACAGATATATTTAATGGAAAGATGAGAGAGGAGACACTGACAGAGTGAAAATGTGTGCAGAATGTGGAGTCAGAACAGGAGGAGAGTATGCTGTGGAAATTGAAGTAAAATAAATCTTAAGGCCAGCAGCTAGGATGACACCTTGAGTGTGTCCTTCCTCAACATTCTTGAGCCCAAAAACAAAACTAGAACTAAGACTATAAAAATAGAAATAGAATCTCTACTGCACTTGGAGTTGTTACCTTGAGAAGGAAAAATGGTAACAACTTATAGCATTTCCTCGATACAGAGCAAAGTGGCGGTAGGGCTGTATGCCCGTGTCAGAAAGAAATGGACTATTGATCCAGTTTTGTGAGCCCTTTTAACAATAGGATTAGATCACCACACAAATGATTGTGAAGATGGCTTGCCTGGAGACCCAACCTGTAGCCAGGTATTGGTACTGGACCAGTAAGATGAAGAAAATGATGACTGTGGACAGAGGATGAAAGGGAGGTAAAGAATGCATAATGCTCAGGACAAGCTATTAATGTATGTCTTATGTGGAGCCAAAGGCCTGCTCTCTGTTAAACTGACTATAAAAAGCATGCACATTGGCAAATTTTCTGACTTCAAGGTACAAACTATTGCATCAGCTTCTAGTGCCTAGTTCATACATATGATTTAACACAGAGCAGAAGATTAATTTCTGGGGACAATTCAGAATGAATTTCGTTTCTTGGCAGAAAATGAGCCCTAAGCCAGAAAGCACTAGGAACCTGATATTGGTGCCTGTTTACAGGCAGCTTGTGGACTTGAGATTGTATAATGCACATTTTCAGCTGAAGCATTTCTCATTTGCACCTCCACTGTTTACCTCTCATTTCTGCTCTTGCACAACCACTCTCTGTTTCGGGCAATCTTTGTACTATGAGTCATCAGTCACGTTCATTCCTGCCAGATTCCTAGGGTACATTTACCCTAAAGTAATAAAAATAATACATCGTACATGATAAATTCAAACTCAAAGTAGCTGAAAAAATTCTTAAAATAGTTAACCTGTGGATGTTTATAACGGGTCTGCACTTCCGTTAGGTGAGGTATATATAAATTATGCTGTTCGAGAAAAAGACTCATTGTGAGTTCTTAGACGTTATTTATCTTTACTGTTGAAATACTATAATATTTTCCCATTAATTTTAAGTATTGTGGTCTTATCAAAATTATTTTCAGTGGAAAGGATAAGATTACATTTATTTTAATAAAGTCCTTATTTATAATATCTTAACCTTGGCAGGTAAGGAAATCAGAGCAATTATCAGCTACTGTCCCATACTTATAAAGAAGTTAGATTTATTTTCTTGAGAAGTAGATTTCTGTAGTAAGTTAGTAACTGTGTTAGATACACTGAATTAACCAGTTCTTGCACCTTTGTTTACCACATATGTGAAATCCTCCGCTTTCATAATCAGCGTCTACTGGGCTCATGAAACTCTGGGAAACCTGGTTTTGTAACCCACACTTACATGCAATTTAGTTTACAACTAAAAACAAACTAATTTACCAAAAATATTGTTGCTAAGCAGGCCAGAATACATAATACGTATGTTAGCTAGTCATCATATTATCATACCAGGTGGGAAAGATACTTAAAGATCACTTAAACACACACACACACTTGTTTGTTTTTTTAACTTGGTGAATATAAGAGTGGAATGATTCTGCAATACATTTCCTCAGTTATCCTTCTTTCATGAAAATATGCTTGCCGGGACAATAGATTTGCCTTCATCAGTGTGATGAATCTTCTCTTCTAGAATGTGTTAAAGATGCCATAAGAGTGTATTTGTTTTTCCATTTATTCTAATTCAGGAGAAATGAATCACTGAGTGCTCCATTTTGTGACCTTTGTCACCTTTCAGCATTTAACTTTACTTCTTTTGTAAAATTTCAATATTCTTTTATAACATGCCATAATTTCCCGTACTATATCATGTTTTACATTGATTACATTTCAGGATGACTGCTTCTCAATAGCATTGTGAGGAAGAGACAGGGCCACCGACTTCATAAAGAACACCGAATGTGTTTTCCTACACTTCTCTGTTGGGAAGTATACCTGCTAATACAACGTAATTGTTATTGTAAACCATAAGCTAATTCCTCTTAC
>CM052809.1:72831291-72890692 GCA_028533885.1 Nasua narica | reverse complement strand
TTCTTATGGAAACTGCCTGATAGATGGAATTATTTGGATTTTCCAAAATTTTTTATTCTGGACAAATTCCCAAATTTGTGGAGGGAATTTTATTTTATTTTTTGAGGTACAATTTTATATTAGTATCAGATGCACATAATGATTCATGTTTGTATACATTGGGAAGTGGTCCCCATAATAAGTCTAGTTTCCATCTGTCACCATACAAAGTTATTACAATGTTATTGATAATATTCCCAATGTTGTGCATTAGATCTCCATGGTTTATTTGTTTTATACCTATTTTTGAACTGTTTTATCCCCTTTACTCATTTTACTACCCCTAACCCCCTCCAGTGTGGCAACCACCAGTCTGCTCTCTGCAAGTCTTGGTGTGGTTTTATTTCTTACAATTCACATATAAACAAAATCATGTGGTATTTGTCTTTCTCTTTTTCTTTTAGCATTCTACCCCCTAGATTCATCCAGTTTGTGGCAAATGGCAAGACTCTTTTATAGACGACTACTATTCCATTGTGTGTTGTGTGTGTGTGTGTATGTGTTTGTGCATGCATGTGTGTATATACACAAACATACCCCATCTTTATTCACTCATCCATCAATGTACACTTTTTCCATACCTTGGCTATTGTAAATAATGCTGCAAAGAATATAGGGGTGCATGTATCTTTTCAAATTAGTGTTTTCACATTCTTCACATAGATAACAAGTAGTGGAATATATGGATCAAACAAAAGTTCTGTTTTTAATTTTTGTGAGGAAACTTCATGCTGTTTATCACAGTGGCTGCACAAATTTACATTTCCACCTCCTCACCAACACTTGATATGTCTTGTCTTGTAGATTCTAGTCATTCTGATAGGTGTGAGGTGATATCTCATTGTGGTTTTGATTTGCATTTCTTTGATAATGAGTGATGTTAAGGATCTTTTATGTGTCGGTGGGCCATTTGCTTGTCTACCTTAGAAAAAATGTCTATTTAGGTCCTCTGCCTGTTTTTTAAGTGGATTGTTTTGGGTGTTGAATTGTATGGATTCTTTAGATGTTTTTAATAGTAATCCCTTATCAAATATATGATTTGCAAGTATCTTCTCCCATTTGGTAGTTTGCCTCTTCATTTGTTGATCGTTTCCTTGGCTGTGCATAAACTTTTTAGTCTGATGTAGTCTCAATTGTTTATTTTTGCTTTTGTTTCCTTTGCCTTCCCTAATCCAAAACAACATTTCTGAGACCAACGTCAAGGACCTTACTGCCCATGTTTTTTTCTAGGAGTTTTATGGTTTCAGGTCTTGCATTTATGTCTTTCTTCATTCTGAGTTTAGTTTGTGTATAGTCTAAGAAAGTTGTTAGGCTCTTTCCTTTGCATGTTGCTGTCTAGTTTTCCCAGTGCCACTTATTTAAAACATCCATTTATGATAATAACTCTCAGAAAAGTGGGTATAGACGGAATGAATGTACCTCAACATAATAAAAGCTATATATAACAGACCCAAGGTAATATCATACTTTTCCACTAAGATCAGGAGCAAGATAAGGTTTCTCATTTTTGCCACTGTTATTCAACTGTGTATTGGAAGTACCCAGCCACAGCAATTAGGCAATACAAAGAAATAAAGGCATATGAATTAGAAAGGAAGAGGTAACACTGTCACTATTTGCAGCTGACATCATTTTATATACAGAAAACCCTGAGGAGTACACCCAAGGATCATTAGACTCATAAATGAATTCAGTGCAGTTGCAGGATACAAAACTAATGTACATTAGCCTGTTGCATTTCTATAGACTAATAAAGATTTAGAAAGAGAAATCAAGAAACAACTCCATTTCCAATTTCATCACAAAGAATAAAGTAACTATAAATAGATTTAACTGGGAGATAAACCTATACACTGAAAACTATATGCAACTGATGAAAGAAATTGAAGAAGATGCAAGTAAATGGAAAGATATCCATGCTTATGGGTTGAAATATTGTTACCATGTCCATACCACCCAAAGTAATCTATTCAATGCAATCCATATCAAAATTCTTATCAAAATGAATTTTTTCCAACTAGAAGAGATAATTCTAAAATTTACATGTAACCAAAAAGATCCCAAATAGCATAACAATCATGAATAAGAATAATGCCAGAGGTATCACATTTCCTGATTTCAGGAAAATCAGGAAAATAAAACTATACTACAAAGCTGCAGTAATCAGAACAGTATGGTGTTGACACAAAAGCAGACACATAGATAAGTGAAACAGAATAGAGATCTCAAAACTAAACTCACTTATATTTGGTCAACTGATTTGCAACAAAGAAGGCATGAATATACAATGGGGACAAGAACTATCTCCGCCATTTTTGATTCCTAGACTAAGCTCTCCTAGTGTGAGCTCCTTCTCAGATCCAATCTTGTGAAGCTGACCCAATTTCCTGTTTATAGAAATTATGTTGAGGCCAAAATCATGACATCATTACCATTGTTTTTATCATTACTGAAAGTATGCTTTACAGATGGTCTGAGTAGACAAGCTACCTATTTATATTAAAACCTTGAAAACTCTTTGACCAATTCAAAGTTTACTTATTAGCAGTATCCCTTATGTTAGGTTGACAGAAATTCCAAACAACAGTTCTTACTTTTTTTCTGTGTTAAATAATTGATTAAAGCTAGCTCTTCAGAAGAGCAGGCACTTTTACATACATGCTTTGTTACACTTTTATGATTGCATCAAGACCATTTGGGACCTCAGAACATACTTTGGATTAAGGTTTCAAGTTCCCATAGTGACAACTGAGGCCCTTTGTGGGAACCAGACTCATGGCTTTCTATCCAGGACATGCCCTTTTCTTTGAAATTGAGCCTAAGATACTTAGTCTGAAGATGTTAATTTGCTTTCTAACAATTTGGGACAGTGGCTCTTTTTGCACCTATCATAAATTCCATACATCCTGAAACTTATCTACACAGATTTCAGACCTTTTTCTTTATGTGTTTACTAATCATTCTACCTATATCACAGAGACTAGGAATTTGGTTTTTTGTTTGTTATGATTTTTGTGGTTTTCTTACAAATAAATTTCTAGAAATAATTTTGATTTGGCCAATGAGATGTCCTGGTTTAATATCTGGAGGATATAGATGAGGCGAAGGCTACTTTCCTTCTGATGTATTTTCTGGTGACCTAGGTGAGTAAAAAGTGAGTGTAGCACTCGCTGATCACCAATATTGCGGCACTTGGGGACAAGCTGCAAATGACACTACCACCCGTATAGCTACACAAGCCAGAAACCTAGGAACCATTATCTATTCTTTCCTTTCTATCACCATCCTGTTCTCCAAATGAATCAAATACAACTAAGTCCGTATCACTGTCTTCTCTAATCCTCATGCAAGTGTTAAGCCATATCTACTGCTCCTTCATTGGTCCAGGTTGTCATTAATTTTTGGGTGGTGTTCACTTCATTCCTGATATTTTGTTGTTGCCGCAACGTGGCTGTCAGGAGTTCATAAAGCTACAAACCTCTACAATGAACTCCAGTAAGAAAGAGAAGAAAACCACTAGTTAAGTAGAAAAAGGTCCAGAAAAAGGCCTCCTTTTTTTGACCACTTCGATTTGTGTCATGTGCTACCTTAGGAAGTAATAATAAGTATGATGGGATCTAGTGATTGATTGGTTTAAACTAAACCAGTCAACCCTTAATCAAGGATGGGATAAATATAAGCCAAATCATATAAGACTTAGGGTGCTTTTCAAAAGTAGTTAATGAGGGAAAAAATTTCCAATATAGTTTTTTTTTTAGCCTCTTTAATGTTATCCCAGTGATATTCATAAAATCCAAATATAAACATGTCACTCCCTTTCTTAATCCTGTCCATACATGCACATTTCTCGTAGGATTATGCTCAAATATCTGAGCAAAGCTAGCCCTTGCCTATTTGTATTTTATATATAATTATCATTTATCTAATAATGGTACTAAAATAGTTACCATATTATCAGGTTTTACGAGAAGTGCCAGAGACTATGCTAGATATGGTATATGGGTAATTACATTTATCTTCCTCAAAATATTGTTCACAAGGGATGACATTGAGACAGAGAGAGAGATACGAGACCATCTGATCAAGGTCACCAAGATAAATAGCAAAGCCAGACCCCTGGATTTTCCACTCCACTTTTCTGCTCAACAGTTGTTTATTTCTCCAGAGCAGCCTATCAAGAAATGGAAAAACCTTAGAAATAATCTAGTCCATTTCTGTATATTTCATGTGAGGAAATACATTCAGAACTGTCATTTGTTCCATAAAATAGCTTAATAGGCTAGCGTAGGCAAAACATAGGTGTATCCTAGATGGTGAAAGTGTTAAAGAAGATGGATACAAGAGTCCCTACTTGAAATTGTAAAAAAGCCTAGTGTACATGTTTATTAGACTGTTAATAAAATAAGGGAACACTAGTGCTTAGTACAATGGCTCTCTTAGCAGGTAATTAATGAATTACTTTAAATAATTATTACAGGGGTGCCTGGGTGACTCAGTGGGTTAAAGCCTTTGGCCCAGGTCAAGATCTCAGGGTCCTGGGATTGCGCCCCACATCGGGGCTCTCTGATCAGCAGGGAGCCTGCTTCCCCCTCTCCCTCTGCCTGCTTGTGATCTCTCTATAAAATAAATAAAAATCTTTAAAAAAATAATTATTACAATGTAAATCAAACAAATGTAGTTATGTATTATGTTCACAAAGCCAAAATACTAATTCTATACATGAGTATGTTCTAATGATTATTTGTAATCATATACCTATACTGATTACTTATACTGAACATCCTTCTTTAACTGTATATACCTCAAAAATATTTCAGTATCTATATGAAGTCATTATGAAATACATGAATTTGTGTGATTTGTTCTTGTCAGTATTGGAATCTTAACGCCAGCTCTTTTCCAGGTAATTAGAAAAGAATATATCCTTTCCAAGTGATTAATTTAGGTCAGATAAAATTTTGAATTTAACTCATAATGTTCTCTAATTTTCTAATAATATGGAAATGTCTGGTTATTTCTTTTCTGGCTGTTGGAGTTACACTTGAGTGTGCCTTTCCTGAAAGCTGATATTTTTCTTTTCTAAATAAGATGAAAAGAACAGACGGGGCTTCTCCCAGAGGTGGTTATATTCATGATTTCCAATTTTGTCATCTTGGGTATTCCCAGACCAGAAGGTACTGTGACACTTGTCCAGCTTTGATTACATCAAGCTAACTTCCCAAAATGACTGTGTTTCCTTATTTGTCAAATCATTAATCTCTTAAGGAGAAAAAACTTCTCAGGCAGTAAGAAAATATACATATCATATTTAATTCTATTTCTTCAGTAACACTTTAAATATTGTTTACAAATACCCTTTTTTCTTTTTTTGGCTCATACTGCATAGTTCACTGCCAATTTATGAAAAAAATGGATATTCATAGTAATACTTTCTGGCATACTAAATAGCTATTTGAATATACTTAGGAGAATGGCATAATAAAATTTCAATTTATTACAATTATTACAGTACTTTTAGATATAATTCATCTTGTTTTTAGCAAATTCAAAATTCAATCCCAAAAGATTAACTACTATATATTTAAGTCACTGCTCTTGCTGTAGTATTAAAGAATTCTTACAGAAATATATGTTCTATGTCTGTGTGTGAAATTACAAGATTCAGGAATTAAGGTATACATAATAGTCTGACTATAACTTTCATATAATACATGTTTAATTTTATTTTAATCTACAAGTGGTGCCTCAATCTAAATCTTTGATCTTAAGAGTATTTTCTTCCCGTGACACAATAGGATAATTTACATAATAGAAAATTTTTGCTCTGTTTCATATCATCATCTATACTGAACCATATTTTCAAGGTTTTTTTTTTTTTAATACGAAATATCCTTCAAAGAGAGAGGTGAATTCTCCTTCTGGAACAAAGGGTAGATGTGTCTGCTGTCCATTATAAAAGCTTAGGGATCTCTAAGCTCATGGTTCCTCTCCTATAAGGTTATCCACAGGATGTGCAGGGATCTCTGGTCATTTTTGCATTACCCTTGAGAACTGGGATTTGGGAAAAACATACCTGAAAATTCTATTATTCTATCTACTATTTTTACAGTGAACACGAAAGTCCTTTTTCTCTGATCCAGGAAGGTCTTCCTAGTATTCATGAAATGTGGCAGGCTAACCGGTTAGCATGTTAGTAGAGTCATATTTCAGACACTTTATAGTTTGTGCAATCCATGTTGATAATTTTATACACACACACACACACACACAAAGTACTTTTGAATTGGATCCACAGGGCATGCCAATTCTCTGGGGAGAGAAGATGACAAGGAGAATGGGATCAAGGCAAATTATAAATGAAGCTCTTCAATACTATCTGTAATGCTTTATCACTTTTAAAATGATCTGAATAAAGAGATGGAGCTTGACAGATAAGGGAATAGGAGGATCCGGGGTTCACCTCCCACAAACACAATGATGCTATAACCACATATAATGTAACTTACTCTGAAAATGACTTGAAGACTAACATAAGAGCTCTTTCACAACTAAACATATAAAGAAAAGCCACATCAAGAAAGGTAGAAGGGGCAGAGAGACAACTGAGAAACCCTTCACATAGTGACCCATAAGTGGAAAGATTATCACAGTCATTGAGGTCCTCTCGGAGGAGTGAGGGGATCAAGCCTTACAGTGGGCACCCTCACCTTGAGGACCTGCACCAGGAAGAGGAGCCCCAATAATATCTGTCTTTGAACATCAGTGATGATTGATTAACTCTGGAAGAATTGGAGGGCTATAGGCAACTGAGAATCCACTCTTAAAGGGCCAGCACACTATATCACTCCCTCTAAGACCCAGCACACTATATCACTCCCTCTAAGACCCAGCACACTATATCACTCCCTCTAAGACCCAGCACAGAGGCAGCCCTTTGAAAAGTGCCTCAGTTATATGTAAAGGTGATTTATTGACTAATTTTAGAGCATGTGCTTAAGAGGCGGGAATTTGTAGGAAATTTCACCAAGAAGAGAAATGATAGAGGAAAAAACCATTTTTCCTGCTCTCCTTCAGCTTAGCTGGCAGGATGCTGGTGGGAGTCAGTTCTGACACTCTCCATCTAACTTGCTTGCACCATTCACCCCACCTTAGCCTTCCCATGCAAAACCACCCCATCCAAACTGCCCAGCTCAGCACATGCTCTCTCACCTACCACATGTGTCAGACAGCATCCGGTGGGACTGGAATCTCCTGAATTGATTACTTCCACGTAACACCTAGCAGGCAGCCTCAACCAGAATCAGCTTCCCTCCAAAATGACTAATACCCTGAGGGAGGGGAGGGAAGGACAGACTACCAGCATGCTCACAGTAGCCATAGCCAATTGTCACAGCAAGCCATGCAGGAAGGCAGCCATGCCCACCAGGACACCCATAATAGTCATGACGGGTCATTGTCACCAGCCATGTGGGGGTCAGCCCTGCATACCAGCACACCCACACCAGTTGTAGCCCAGTCACAACAGGAAGCTGTACATAGCCCTCATAGCAGGGCACTCCACACCCTGGAGTGCCTAGTTTTGGTGACCAGGGAGCATCGTATTACAGGACTCCATGGGATGCCTTGTACATAAGACCACTACTTTCAAGAATAGGCAATGTAACTGACCCACCTAATAGAAACAAACACAGAGAGTGAGACAAAACGAGACAGACAAATACATTCCAAAGCAAAGAACAAGACACAACTTCTGAAAAGGTTACACAAAATGGAGATAATTGATCTACTGGATATAGTGTTCAAAGTAATGGTCATAAAGCTGCTCAGTGGACTTGGGAGAAATGTGAATGAATATAGTAAAAACATCAATAAAATTTGCATTACAATGGTCCCAGAAGGAGAAGAGAGATGGAGAAAGGGAAAGAATACTATACATTCTAAGATATAATAGCTGAAAACTTCCCTAGCCAGGGGAAGGAAGCAAACATCCAGGTCCAGGAAGCATAGACAGTTCCCAAACAAGATGAACCCAAAAGGTCCACACAAAGATACAGAATATATAAAAATGTCAAAAACTGAAGACAACAAGAAAAACCTAAGAGCAACAAGAGAAAAACAACTATATAAGAACAAGAAGAACTCCACAAGGTTGGTTATTAGGATCATTGAGCAGAAACTTTGCAGGCCTTAATACAATGGCATGATATATTCAAGGTGCTGAAAGAAAATGAAAACAAAACAACCTCCAACCAAGAATACTCTACCTGACGAGGTTACCATTCAAAACTGAAGGATACATAAAGAGTATTTAATGAGTTTACCAGACAAACAAAAGTTAAATGATTCACCCATCATTACAACCATCCTTATAAGAAATGTTAAAGGGATTTTTTAAGCAGAATGGCCATAACGACAGGTAAGAAAATTATGAAAGAAATGACATTTCATGGGTAAAAGCAAACTATAGTAAAGTAGTAGATCAATTACTTACAAAGGTAGTATGAAGGTCTAAAGACAAAAGAAGTACAGTCAATTATATCCACAAAAATTAGTTAAGAGATACATAAAAGGAAGAGAGTAAAAATGTATTTTTACAATGTATTAGAACTGAAGTGACCATTAACTTAATAGAGACAACTATACACATATATATGAACCTCAGGGACCCAAAGTTCAAAAACCTGTAACAAAAAATACAGGGTAAGGATTCCAAGTATAATACTAAAGGAAGTCATCGAATCACAAAGGAAGAGAGCAAGGTAAGAAGAAAAAAGAACAGAGAAGAGCTGCAAAAACAACCAGAAAACAATTAACAAAATGGCAATAAGTACGCACATATCAATAATTACATTAAAAGTAAATGGACTAAATGTTCCAATCAAAAGACAGAGGGTGATTGAATGGGTAAAAAAATATGATCCATCTATATGCTGCCTACAAAAGACTCACTTCAGACGTAAAGACGTATACAGACTGAAAGTGAAGGGATAGAAAAAGATATTCCATGCAAATGGAAGCAAAAAAAAAAAAAACTTGATTCAAATGAAAAGAGTTAAAATTGACTTTAAAACAAAGAATATAACAAGAGGCAAGGGAGGGCATTACATAACAACCAAGAGATCAATCCAAAAGAGGATCCAAAAATTATAAATACCTATGCACCCAATATAGTAGCACCTAAGTACATAAGGCAAATATTAACAGAAATGAAGGGAGAAGTTGACAATAACACAATAACAGGAGGGGACTCTGACATCACACTTCCATCAATAGACTGATCATGCAGACAGAAAATCAATATGTAAACAATGGCTTTGAACAACATATTAGATCACTTGGACTTAAGAGAATTTTACAGATCATCCTACTCCAAAACAGCAGAATGTATAATCCTCTCAAGTGCACATGGAACATTCTTCAGGGAAGATCACATGCTATGGCACAAAACATGTGTCAATACATTTAAGAAGGTTGAAATCATATCAAACATCTTTTCCAAACACAATGGTATGAAACTAGAAATCAATTATAATAAAATGGAAAAACACAAACACATAGAAGCTAAACAGGATACTAAACAAGCAATAGATCAACAAAGAAATCAAAGAGAAGATTAAAAAAAATACCTTAAGACAAATTAAAATGGGAACACAATGGTTCAAATCTTTGGGATGCAGCCAAAGCACTTTTGGTTTCCTAAGAGGGAAGTTTATAGCAATACAGGCCTCCTTCAAGAAACAAGTAAATTTCAAACTATCTAATAGTACACTTAAATGAAATAGAAAAATAACAAACAAAACCCAAAGTTGTGAGAAGAAATAAGAGCAGAAACAAGTGAAAAAGACACAGAAAAGATTAACGAAACTAGGAGCTTATTCTCTGAAAAAATTATACTTGAAGAAACTGGACAATCTCGAAAAAATCGATAAATTCCTAGAAAACCACAATATTCAAAAACTCAATAATAAAACTAATAACAAAATTGAATCAGCAATCAAAAAACTCCAAGAAACAAAAATACAGGACTACATGGTTTCACAGATCAAGTCTGCCAAATATTTAAAGAAGAGCAAATATCTATCCTTTTCAAACCACTCCAAAAAATAAAGAGGGAGGAATGCTTCCAAATAATTCCACAAGACCAGATTTACCTTGATACTAAAACCAAGGAAAGACACTATAAAAGAAGAAATTTAGAAGCCAATATTCCAGATGAACATAGATGCAAAACTCAACAACAGATTAGCAAATCTAATACATATATTAAAATGGTAATTTGTCATGACTAAGTGGCATTGATTTCAGGGATGTAGGATGGTTCACTAATTTGCAAATCAATGTGATATGTATATTAACAAAATGAAGGATATAAATCATGAATATCTCAACTCATACAAAAAAGGGACTTAACAAAATCCAACATCTAAACATGATAAAAATTCTCAACAAAGTGGGCTTAGAGGGAATATAACTCAATGTAATAAAGGCCATTAATAACTGACACCTAACATTGTACTCAGTAGTGAAAAGTTTAAAGCTTTTCCTCTAAGATCAGGAATAAGACAAGGGTATCCACTCTCACCACTGTTATTCAAGGTAGCACTGGAAATCTTAGCCACAGCACTCAGACAAAAAATAAAATGCATTCAAATTGGTTAGGAAATAATAAATTTATCACTATTAGCAGATAACATGATACTATATATAGAAAACCCGAGACTCCACCAAAAAGCTATTAGGCCTAAGAAATATATTCAGTAAAGTTGCAGGATACAAAATCAGTATACAGAAATCTGTTTTGTTTCTATACACAAATAACAAACTAGCAGAGAGAGAACTTAATGAAATCATCCCATTTCCAATTGCATCAAAAAGAATAAAATAACTAGGAATAATTTTTAAAAAGATAGTGAAAACCTGTACTCTGAAAACTCTAAGACACTGATAAATGATACTCTGCACAAATAAACGGACAGGCATGCTTATGGATTATGGAGAATATTGTTCACATGTCCATACTGTCCAAAGTAATCTATGGTTTAATGCAACTCCTATCAAAATACCAATAGTTTTTTTTACAGAAGTAGAACAAATAATCTTCACATTTAAATGGATCCACAAAAGACCCTGAATAATCAAGCAATCTTGAGAAAGAGTAACAAAGCTGGAGAAAGAATCACAAGCTGTGTTTTCAAACTATACTACAAAGCTATAGTCATCAAAACAGTATGGTCCTGGCACAAAAAAATAGACAAAGAGCTCACTGGAACAGAATACAGACCCAAAATAAATCCACACTTATATGGTCAACCTATGACAAAAAAGACAAGAATAAACAATGGGATAAAGACCATGTCTCTAATAAATTAGTGCTAGGTGAAGTGGACACCTACATGCAAAAGGATGAAACTCAATTTTTTTGCACCATATACAACATTAAACTCAAAATGGATTAAAGACTTACAGTAAGACCAGAAATAAAATTCTTAAAAGGGAGGCTATCAACACTTGGACCTCAGTCTTAGCAATATTTTTCAAGATCTATGTGCTCAGGCAAGGGAAATAAAAGCAAAAATAAGCAATCAAGACTATATGAAACTAAAACACTTTTGCAAAGAGAAGCAAATCATTGATAAAACAAAACTGTGATCTATTGAATGGGAGAAGATATCTATAAATGTTACATCCAGAAAGCCATTTTATATAAAGAACTTATACAACTCAACACCAAGAAAACAATCTAATTTTTAAAGTGGGCAGAGGATCTCACTAGACATTTTTCAGGAAACAAACAGATGGCCAACAGACTGATGAAAAGATCAGAATTACTAATCATCGGGGAAATGCAAATCAAAACCAAAATGAGGTTATCACCTCACCTTAGTCAGAATGGCTAGTATGAAAGAGACAAGAAATAACAAGTGTTCGTGAGGATGTGAAGAAAAGGAAACCCTCATGCTCTGTTGGTGGAAATGTAAATTGGTAAAGCCACTGTGGAAAACAGTATGGAGGTTCCTCAAAAAATTAAAAATAGAAGTACCATATAATCCAATAATTCCACTTCTGGGTATTTACCCCAAGAAAATGAAAACACTAATTCACAAAGATTTATGTACCTTTCTTTTATTGTAGCATTACTTACAAAAGCCAAGATGAGGAAGCAGCCCAAGTGTCCATAATATATGAACAGATAAAGAAAATGTGATATATATACACAATGCAATATTACTCAGCTATACAAAAGAATGAAATATTGCCATTTGTGTCAACATGGGTGGACCTAGAGGGTATTACCCTAAGTGAAGTCAGACAGAGAAAGACAAGTATCACATGGTTTTATGTGTGGAATGTAAAAAACAAAACAAAACAAAACAAAACAAAAAACAAAGGAACCGACTCCTAAAACCAGTAACAGACTTATAAATACACAGAACAAACTTGTGGTTGACAGAAGGAAAAGGGGGATGGGCAAAAGAGGTGAAGGGGATTAAGAGATATCAACTTCTAGCTATAAAATAAGTAAGTCACGGAGATGAAAAGTACATCATAGGAAATGTAGCCAATAATATTTTAGTAATCACATGGTGACAGATGGTAACTACACTTACTGTGGTGATCATTTCCTAATGTCAAAACACTATGTTGTACACCTGACACTCATAAAATACTATATGTCAACTATATTTCAATTAAAAACTTTAAAAAATAATTATTGACTTTCCTTAAAAACTACATATTATTTTAAAGATTTACTTATTTCGTGGGGGAGGGGCAGAAAAATCGGCTCAAATGCAGAATTTGCCACTTTGCTAATTGGGTCGTACTGGCAAAAGACTTGAATTCTTGACCCTTAGGTGCTTCAGTTATAATACTGGGATAGTAATACCTATCCTTCATAAGTCCTGGGGTTGTTTTGAAGATTGAGTTCATTATATGAAAATAATTTCTGCTATAAAATATGGTGTTTTTTAAGACATGGTCATGCTCCCTTGCTCTTAGCCTCCTCTCCCCATATTTGTTTTACTCCAGACTCATTTCACTACTCATTCAGCATAAACACTGCTTTAGTATCTTCTCACCATCCTGAACTTTCTCCCTTGAATATGCTGAGCAAAGGACTGACTCCTCCCTAATACCACTTAAAATACAAACTTAGAACAATTCAAGGACAGAAAAAAAAGTAACAGAGTATGTATAACTAACTTTAAAACTATGATGATCAATCATAAAAAGACAAATGCGTTTTACAGCTACTTTTTCCAATTACAAGGAATAAAATGTTATTTTAAAACCTATCGTAGTGATTTCATTCTTGAGTTCAAGCCAAAAAAATCAAAGACTATAGTCAAGGCGCCTCAAAGATTTATGAAATTTTAGTTTTAGAATAAATGTAGGATGTAAAGCATGAACATAAATGTAAATCAGGAAAGAAGAGTAGAGCTGGGGTTCATGGCTTTGGAATCAGACCTGGGTTTAAATTCTGACTCTGCTTATAGCTGATCTACACCTCTTCTATTAGGTATTATAGAATACTGTATGAGTTAAATGAGATATTTCAAGCTGTTGAGTCCCATGACTTCCAAGTAAGCAATCAGTCAATAATGATATTATAAATTAATACAAACATCATGCTCTCATATGGACATATTTCAAAGTTACACAACCTGTAGGTATTCTTATATCAATGCTGATTAATTAATCCTTTTTTTAATATTAAAAAATTATGGGCAGTTTTAAAGCTTATTTACCGCACCAAAAAATTTCATTTTCAGCACTTCCTTATATCCCTTTAATTTTATTTTAAACATTTGTATAACTGTGCTTTAAAATTACTAGATTTGAAAAGATTTAGTCCTTTCTAAAAAAATTTTTTTCCTTTCCTGACACCAAATCATCAGTTATTGGATTGACCCTCAGTTTTTAGGCTATAATTTAGCAGGCAATTTCATATTGAATTGGAATTTATTTAATGTGAGCAAAAATTCCAGGCTGCAGTTTTGATAATATATTTGTGATCTTTTATCTAGTGGAGTTTGGGAAACATATCATTTCTCTAAATAATTGCCATGAAGAGAAAGCTTCTTTCCTTTAATATTTTGAAGTGTATTTGTTGTGCTCTATAAAGCAAGTTTCAAATAAGAATAGTTCCATCAATGACAGTTTTACAGTACAATATGTTTATCTATATATTTCTGCATCACATCTTAAGGTTAAATGTAACTTCCGTTAAAGAATTCTTAAATTCATCTCTTTTTAACATTTTATTTTGGTAGACATTTTTCCTTTCTTTCTTTTGAAATCAGGACAAATAGTCAAATATTATTCTGTCCTTTTGTGCAAGGTAGGCACACAAGTGCTATATAATGATAAAAGTTCCCGCTCTATCAAAATCTAAATTGTCTAACCCATGGAACATTATTCTTTGTAATAAAATCTGGTATGATGTTGATGCACATCAGTAAATATTTTAAACTAATTAGGCCTGAATCCTAATCTCGGGTAAGCTACTTTTTTCAAGGACTCAGATTTCCCTTAGGTAAATTAAAAATGTTTATCATTTCCCAAACTTAACTTATTCCTGTGCTGCCTTTATAATTGTTGAGAGATCCACATATTATTTACTTAATATTTTAATTAACTCATTTTTATTACACATATGACTTTTAAATGTAAAGTATAATATTCCACCATAAATGGAAGCCAGTATTACTTTTTATTAATGGAAGGCAACCATAAAATTGTAATTAAAATGGAGCTGGATACTCTTGCACAGGCAAGACTTGTTCTGTTGTTTGATCTCTCTTTTGGGAAAAGGAAGATTAGCTCCTGTTAGAGCAATGTCAAAGACAACTTGAATCAAATTATCTATTTCCTAAATATAATCCAAGTGCTCAAAAGGGAATTAAAAGGGGAATAAGCCTCTTTGTGTTTATTTAATACAGTGCCTATCAAGCACAGGCATCTCACCAGGCTCAAAGCCTTCTCATGTTTGCTCTCTCTAATGGCCAATACTCCTAGGATTGTTAATTGCAGAGAAAATTTAGGTGTACTAACTATAATGATATTAGTACTGATAATTATTTAGCTAACTGTATTGAGCTCTTATTACATGCCAGGTAATGTTCAAAGCACTTCATTTGTTTTTCCCACTTAATCTTCATGACAACTCTATGAGACAGGTGGTATTATAATCCATTTAATAAATGAGAAAAAGAAGAGAGAGTAAGGTTTCATTCCCACCACCAGTGAGAAAGAGAGAAAACGGTTGATAAGATAAACCGACTACAAGACAATGGGTAGACCCTTAAAAATGTAATTTGCCTCAAGAAATTACAAATGAATCTAGTGAATAAAGAAATTTCTGAGGATACTCTCAAATGAACTTAGAATCAAGATTTTGTATTTTTTGAGCACAGGTGAAAGACAAATATCAGAATGTCACCAGTGCCTAGCATAACATATGACACATAGTAAGAGAGCAGGTAGATTGGAAAGAAAGGTAAGCCATTGAGAAAACTGAGAAGAAGAAAGCGCTAAATAGAGAAGAAAAACGTGACATGAACTATACAATTGTCAGAACATTCACGCCCCAGAATGAATTTGGTCATATCTGGACTGTTGTAAGGATGCTAAGGCCTTGAATAATCAACTTGCCCAGACTTTTTAAATCTTTTCACAAGCATTGAGTCTGCCAGGCCAATGGGAGTTCTTTTTATCAGTGATAGAGCAGGAGAATTCTGGAGAGGCATGTACAAATCAGCAGTCTATAAGAATATTTTATTTAGAATTCCAGGTCTACCATTAGTCTTATATTGAGCCAAATTATACTTTAGATTTATATGTTGTACGTGAATTGTGAACATGAGTCTGAGATGGAGTTGATTTAATTTGTCTGGAGGAAGAATGCTCTAACAACTATGGAAATAGCGTTTCTGGATCTTAGCCAAAAAATAAAACAAATTGATGGAAATTTATTTTTCATTATGTTTTGGCTTCATTTATATTGACAGAGCTACAGATATAGATTTTGGTGAATAGACTGACAACAATTCAATGAAAGACTATTTGATCCAAGAGCAAAAGTTAAAATACAATAAGCTTGGAATCCCAAATTGCTTTTAATCTTAAGACTTTAGAACTCTTTTTCAGTTTTTCAACAATATATGATGACACTACTTGTAAAGGTTTTTATGTGGAGTAAAGAGAGAAGACTGTGAAGTTTCTTAATCTCTAAACTATAAATAATTAGATTTAGGAATAAAACACAGTGAAATGCATTCCTGTTACTTTAATCAACTTGGATTTCTTGCTAAGTTATGCTAATTATTGCTTTAAAACCAGAAAGAGTTTTTTCTAGATATTACTTATCCATCATGAATATCTGGTATTTAGACAAAAACCCAGAAAAAGAAGAAATAAAAAGTCTCTCAATGAACTAGAAAGGAAGCACAAAATGAAATCACCAAACGCCCTTGTAAAGCTTTTTCAATTACCCTAAAATTCCTCCCTTACTCACAGCCTCTTTTTTTTTTCTTCTTATTTTAGACATGAATCTAATGAGATTGTTTACTTGGTTTCTTAAGCCACAATAAAAACAACAAATTAGAAGAGGGTAATTTTGCAAGGAGGAGGCAAATTGATAGTTGCCAGACATGGCAGCTGGAAAATTAGAAGAGACAGTAAGAAAGAAATACTGTTTCAAGTTGAGACAAGATGTCAGAGCATAATCGTCCAGGGTATTTATTGAACAGGTATTCTTTGGATCTTGCTAAAATCAGGGGAGAGTACAGGTCCCAATTAATCAAAGAAGTTTTTTAACAGCAAGAATCTAAGTGTTTTCTATTCCCTATATATTTTTACTGTAATTATACTAACTAACCTTTAGGTAGTACTCTTCTTACCAGCCACTATTTCATTATACTTCTTTTAGAAAAACCTGAACGTATCTGGAGCTTTCATTTTAGGCGTGGGAGTTTGTGACAGACAGAGGGTCACAACCAGAAGGTAACAAGCAGAAGGCCACTTCAAAATAAAAGCCTATTTTTTCGTGACTTAGTATCTGCAGCGGAAACGATGGACAGTATTTTCAGCAAATGTTAATTTTATTACCTTATTTGAGGCAGAGGCCACAGGCAGGTTCCTTTCTTTTCTATAGCAGCAACACTATACAAAGTAATGTTTATAATCTCTCTGTATCACCTGTTTGATTTGGTGTAATGAGTGTACATCATTTTGGGAAAATCTTGCTACAATAAAGTGTAGTCCTTGTGCCAGTGGCATGAACATCACCTGAGAGTTTGTTTGAAATACAGACTCTTAGGCCATAACTCAAATTTCCCAAATCAGAATCATTTAACAACATTTTAACAAGATCCCCAGCTGGTTTTTATGTGCATTAACATTAGAGAGTCGGTGTATAAACAGCAGCATACAGATTTTATGATGACTTGATTATAAGTCACTGTTTATTTCAACATTTTCCTAACAAGTATTTTAACACTAGAATTATGTGATACATGGATTTATGTATCCATATTTTATGTCTCTATCTACACGGAATAATTATTTTAGTATCATAGAAAGCTACTGTGAAAGGTGCAATTAAAATATCAGAGAATTATATGTCGACTTTTACTCACACATACTATATTTTTTTTTATGTTTTTGAGGCTCTTTGAACACATAGAATCAACTAATCAGTAAGTATTTATTGAGTATTTGCTCTAAGCTGATATTCCTCTAGGTCCTGAACAATTACGTAAAGTTTATAAGACTTATATTTTAATTTTTATGTTATTTCCTCTCAGGTATTATAGAACCTACTTTCCCCTCTGAAGGCAGGGATAAGTTTATTTACCAATAAAATGGCATTAATGACAACTCAAGTAATAAAGAAAGGTTAACATGTAAAAAAATAAACTTTTCACATTAAGAACTTAATGATATTTCAATAAAATTCATAAAAATCTTGGTAATTCAAAAGATTAACAATGTACAAAAATAGAGGAAAGGGAAGATGCATGTTATTTCCATGGTTTGCAAAAGTTATTATATACAAGTATTATGTAAGATTATATGTAAGTACTATATTTCATCACACCATTGGACCTAATCTATTAAAAACTGTTCCACGAGTACCAGCACACAAGACCCTCAGTATTGCACTATATACTATTTTAAGTTTGTAGGATCTCAATTAGATATCTTTTTTGCAATTAACTTCCACGATTGGTTAAATTTTAATTATTAAATTGCACTCCTCATTAAGAGTGTACTAATTTCCAATGAGATGTAGTTTAGATTTGGTTTCACTTGATAAGATTTAATTCAAAAACACTGATTGGTAATTACAGACATTGCTCTTTATATGGAGCAGAACACTGTAACTGAAGGTTGTGTGTCTTTCACTTTCTAATCTCTTTCCCCTTTCCTTAGAGGGAATTGTTTTATCTTTATGTAAAACAGATCCACGTAAAAATGTTTGTAGACGTTGATGGAAATCAAACCATACTACACAGAAAATAAACATGTTGGGTGATGTTTGTACCACATCTAAAATATAATGCCACTGTTTTTCTTGAATTAATACTTGTCTCTGTCCTTACTGAAGCATTATGATTCTGAACATGAGGTGCCCAGGTGTTTGATAACATTATTTGAAAGAATAGAGAAGTGTTAAAAGTCCCTTCCAGCATTGACTGATTTAAACTTTATAACCTTTCCATTCTGGCAACCGTAGTTGGGGAAAGAAAGTTCAAGAAAGTCTATAACCGCAATTACAGTGGTTTTAGCTTGGCACCAAAGTCATCCACTGAATCATAGTTTACAGTTTTCAAGAGTGCACTTAAATTCCTAAAGTAGCTCATGGCATGAACAGTGTAAACAATGGCTCTATATAATAAGTGATCATTATCTGACTGCCAAATAAATAGCTCTTGTAGTTAAATGAAATCACAATGAAGTCATTGAAATATACATTCCCTAACTGTACTTACCAATTGGAAGGAAACTAACATATTTTAAAAACTTAACTATAGATAAGAATGGTGTTTTGGGAACAAACTATGTGTTTTCCCACATACACTTAATATGTAATACTTCACATTATACCTTGAAGAGAATGGTAACATTTTTTTTTTTTTTTGCGTATTTGAATACCCCTTTTAGGTGTTTACTCAAAGGTCACTTTAGTGCGGTCTGCCGTAACCACATTATTAAAAATTGCAGAGGAGTGACATCATTAACATGCTAGAATAGGAGGCCCTATACTCTTCCCACTTCCACTGCACTCCAACATACCAATTCAGCAACAATACAAGGATTGATTCCCTTGGTGCAAAATCCAGGAAATAAGAGGCTCCTGCACTCTAGAAAAGTGTGAAACCAGCAACATCAAAAGTGGTAGAAAAGTGGGGATACCTCTCCAACAGAATCCAAACCCTAACACAGTGCCATATGATTGGAAGGGAACCGCCAGCTCCCAGCTTCTTTCTGAACAGTGAAGATGTTGGACTGTATCTCTAATGCCCCAATTTGCCTGGATACTACCATAGGTTCTGGATTTAATCTCACCTGTCTCACAGAGTTGATGGGGCCCAGCACAGTCTCTTGAGATCTAGACACTAATATAAACATGTATAGATATTTGTGTGTGTATCTTACATATATCACATATGTACACATCATTTATATAAGCTAACAAATTATATATGTGTACTATATACAAAGTATACACTACATAATGTATACTATATATAATATATACTATATATGCACTATTTCTAATATATATTTACCACAGATATACGCTATATACATTCACATTATATTTAATATGTATATACACTAATAATGAATTATCTGAAATTACAACCCACCTGAATTTATGATAGCATCAAAAAGAGTGAAATACTGGGATGCCTGAGTGGCTCAGTCAGTTAAGTGTCTGCCTTTGGCTCAGGTCATGATCCCAGACTCCCATGATCGAGTCCCACATTGGGCTCCTTGCTCAGTGAGGAACCTGCTTCTCCCTCTGCCCCTCCCCCTGTTTGTGCTTTTGCTCTCTTTCTCTCTCTCCCCCTCTCTCTCTGACAAGTAAATAAATAAAATTTTAAAAAAAAAGTAAAATACTTAGGAATAAAAACTGAGGAAGAGAAGGACTTGTACACTAAAAGCTATTAAACACTGATAAAGGAAACCAAAGAAAACACAAACAGAAATATATTCTGTGTTCATGAATTGGATGACATTATTATTATTATTATTATTATTATTATTATTATTATATTATTATTAAAATGTCTCTAGCACCCCAGGTAGTCTATAGATTTAATGCAATCCCTATCAAAATCCCATTGGCATTTTTTTTTTTACAAAAATGGAATTCATATGGAACCAAAAAAGACCCAAACAGCTAAAACAATTTTGAGAAACACTAAACTTAATCACACTTCCTGATTTCAAAACATATTACAAAGCTACAGTAATTAACCCAGTATGATACTGGCATAAAAATAGAAATATAAACCAATGAATAGAATAGAGAGCCTAGAAATAAGTCCATGCATACATAGGCAACTGATATTTGTTATGGGTACCAAGAACGCACAATGGCGAAGGGATAGTCAAACTCCAACAAATGATGTTGGAGAATTTGTAGATCCTCATGTAAAGGCATGATATTAAATCCTTATCTTTCACCATACACAAAAATAAATTCACTATGGATTAAAGACTTAAACATACCCCTGAAACTGTAAAACTCCTAGAAAAACACATGGGGGAAAAAACTTTGTGACATTGGTCTTGGCAGTAATTGCACGGATATGACAGCAGGCAACAAAAACATAGGCAAACAAAGTGAAAAAAATGCAAGTGGAATTGCATCAAACTAAAAAGCTTCTGCAAGGCAAAGGAAACAACTGAAAGAGGGAAAAGGTGATCTATGGAATGAAAGAAAATATTTGCAAACCATATATCTGAGAAGAGGTTTGTTTCAAAATACAGAAGGAACTCTGACAACTCTATAGCAAAAACACTAATAACCTGATTAAAGAATGGGCTAAGGGGTTGAATAAACATTTCTCAAAGCAGACATACAAATGGCCAGCAAATACATGAAAAGGTGGTCAGCATCATTAATCATCAGGGAAATGCAAATCAAAATCAATGAGATATCACTTCACACCAGTTAGGATAGTTAATATTAAAAAAAAAAAAGCACATCAAGTTTCAGTCAGGTTGTGCCAAAATTTGAACCCTTGTACACACAGAGGAGGGAAGGTGAAGTGAAGCCAGAACAGAGATTGGAGTGATGTGGCTACAAACCAAGGAATGCAAAGGATGGCCAGCAGTCAGCAGAAGCTAGTACCGTTATGGAACAAATTCTCCCTCAACTTCTAGCATGAACCAACCATGTCAACACTTTGAGTTCAAACTTCTTGTCTCCAGAAACTTAAGAAAATAATTTTCTGTTGTTTTAAGCCACCAAGTTTGTGGTTATTTGTTACAGCAGCCTCAGAAAATTAATAAATGCCCTTAGCATCTTCCTAAAGGGGTGTATTTCTTCGATGATAGTAAAATAGTCATTGGCAACATTAAAAATCTCTAAAATGCTGATACTATAATGTCAATGTTAAAGGCTTAGCTGCTTTTCTACTTAACAAAGTGACCTAATAGTGACCAAAAATGATCAGCAACAATTTGGGAGTCAAAAACTGCCACATCCATCCGTTGCAGGAAAAGAAAAAATTTAACTGAATCCTTCCTATAAAGCTCTTATCTACATGGTAACTATTGATGCTGTAAATAGTGACCAAATTACACATAGGAAAATAGGGCTTCAGTGTATGTCTGCTTGTATACATATACAGAAACTTAACCATATATGTACTTGAGAATATGTATATATACCCAAAAACATCTATATGTGTATATATTAATAGGTATATATGTGAATATATATGCATATATTTAGACATATATTTATACACATATAATCAAGATGTTTAATATATTAAGATACTTAGGAACTACAGGAATTTCTATGTCCAGGTATTATATGCAGGGTTGTTTTATTATATAAGCATCTTAATTGGGAACCATTAGCAGAAAATCCAATAATCCATTTATGAATCCAATAATGAATCCAATAACTCATTTTTGTTGCATGAGATGACTTCTACTTCAGAACTCCTATAGCACTTAATTTCATCATATTTCTTTAGAAATTTATCCTAACTTTGAAATTCTTTTACTTCAATAAATTGTTTTACAAATGTCTTATTTAATATCCCAAATGTATATATAACATTTTTTTCAAATAATATAGATTCTTGGAGGCAATGGCTATATATTATTCAGAGCATATAGCACAATGTTTCATACAAACAAGGTGTGAAACAGGATTTTTTTTTGTTAAAAAGGAATTTTGAGTTTTTATTTACATGACAAAGAATTTTTTTTAACAATCATTATTCATGTCTTTGCTTATGACTATTAGTACTATTATTGAATAATACATTTGCCTCTGATTTGTAACTTTGGAGGGTCATATGTCAGTTTGGACAACTGCAAGCTTAATAATTGAGAAACAGGAGCTGCAAAATAAGTTAGTCCAAACTAATTTCTAGATATAGAGATGATTGTCTATCCATCACAGAAAACCAGGCTTCTAGCCACACATCATATCCCATCCTTCTTATGTGCTCAAGAAATCCCTCTAACAATTCTTTCTTCACTTTCCCACATCATGAAATATCTACTGGATCATCAAACGCACACAGACACACTTTTTTAAATCTTAAACAAAGACATATACAGGCAACAAGAGCCATCTCCTTTTTCTATATACATTTCATTTCTATATACATTCCACCAAATAATCCTTTTAGCTCAAACTGCAAAATAGAATCAAAATTTGACCATTTCTTCCCATCCACACCACTACAATCCTGATCTGAGTACCACTACCTCTGGACACTTGTCTCCAGTGATACTTTCTCAACATAGTAACCAAAGTAATTATTTTAAAGTTATGTGAAATGCTATTACTCTTCTGTCATGGGTCCCCCTTTCTTCTTACTGAAAGTCAAAATCTTTACAGTAGTCTCTGAGGCCCTATAGTAAGGACTGCTAACTTTTTGTGCCATGGAAACCTTCTGCAGTCTAATTAAGCCTATGTACCCTGCTTCATATTAATGTTCCTAAGGAAACAATTTTGAAGATTAAAAAAAAAACTCTCAAATATATTGTAATTAATAATATTAAATATATTAAGAAATTTATGGTACAGAAATACATATGCATTTTTTGTAACGCATTACATAAAGTTTAGCACTGGTTTTCCCTAGTGCTAGACCGGATAACTACTGCAATTTTGAAGTAATCATAACCATAAAAAATAGTTTTAGATCCTTTGAGAACTGTAATATATAAAAATACCTCTAATTTTTATAACAAAGTCACATAAACTGTTAACACTAGGCTATTAAGAGGCAACATATTTCAGTTAACACGTATTGGTTTCCTATTGCTGCTATAATAAATTACATCAAATCAAGTAGCTTAAAACAACATAAATCTATAGTCTTGTAATTCTGGAAG
Organism: Nasua narica; assembly: GCA_028533885.1. NCBI lineage: Eukaryota > Metazoa > Chordata > Mammalia > Carnivora > Procyonidae > Nasua > Nasua narica. The sequence goes on along the minus strand of CM052809.1, from coordinate 72,867,049 downwards.
TGAGACATCTGAAATCATTTTCACTGTACTAAAATTAAGGTGTTGGCAGGACTTGCTTCTTCTGGAGGCCTTAGGGGAGAATCTCTTTCCTTGCCTTTTAAACATCTAGGGGCTGTCTACAGTCCTTGGCTAGTGGCCCCTTGAGAGTCCATCACTCCTATCTCTGCTTCTGTTCTTTGATCTTCTTTAACATTGATCCTTCTGCCACCCTCTTCTGAAGACCCCTATTGTTATTTTGAGCTCACCAGATAATCAGGGATAATTCCCATTTTAAGATCCCTAAAATATTTGCACAGTACCTGTTGTAATATAAGGTAACATATCCATAGGTTATGGGGAATAGCATACAAATATACTGAGGAAGCATCCATCATTCATCCTACCACAGTAAGATTAAGAAAATATTTCCCATCAAAATTCATTAATACTCTACATTTTATTCTACCCCAGGATTAAGAAAACTTGCCTTATAAAGACTTTGCCACTAGTAACTCTATGACCTCAACTTCTATCTTCTTACCTTGATAATCCTGCCAGTGTCCACCCAAGATTTTACTATGTCCTTTTTTACCCATGCCATATTTTACCCTCTAGTATATGCTGTGATTCACTTCGTATTATTCTTATTACTGTGCATCCTGTGCCCTTAACAAAATCCACTCCTACCTCCCACTGAAACATAATTTAGGCAATGACAGGAGTATTATTTATTTCAGATTTATTTATTTCAGATTCCTCGGCAGGATCCAAGCACTTCATGCATACTAAATTAATGCTTCCTGAATCAATCAAAATTAAATATACACTTTAATGAGGGTGAGGGTACAAAAGTGCTATACCTTTAGTTGTACTTCTAGCTTCATTTCCTCAATGAGTATGTATAAGAGCACAGAAGCAGAAAACAGTGACATAGACTAGAAAACACCGACATTAACAACAACAAAAGTTCACTAGAAAACAGGGCCTGCAAAATAAACCCTAGTGTGGCACCTGGGTGGCTCAGTTGGTTAGGCATCTGCCTTCTGGTCAAGTCATGATCCCAGAGCCCTGGGATGGAGTCCCACATTGGACTCCCTGTTCAGTGGGGAATCTGTTCTCACTCTGCCTGCTGCTCCCCCTGCTTGTGTGCTCTCCCTCTTTCTGTGACAGATAAATAAATAAAATCTTAAAAGGAAGAAATCCTAGAGCTAGAAAATGCATTGCTCCTTTCTGCATACTGTCTGTGCTTCATAAATATGGTGTCAGTCTATTCAGGCTGCTACAACAAAATACCATAGACAGGGTAGCTTAAGCAAGAATTTATTTTCTAACAGCCCTGGAGTCTGGAAGTCCAACTGATCAGCATAGTCGGTTTTTGGTGAAGGCTTCCTAGTGAACCACTGCTGCCTTGTTATGTGCTCATGTGGCCTTCGTGTGTACACGAAGAAAAAGATTGAGCTCCCGTCTCTCTTCCTCTTCTTATAAAGACAGCAACTCCATGGAATCAAGGCCTATCCCTATGAGTTCACTGAACCCTAATTACTTCTGTAAAGGCTTTATCTTCAAATATACTTGAATATGTTTAGGACTTCAACATATGAATGTAGGGGGAACCACAAATATTCAGTCTATATACATGTTTGCAGTATGCCAAACATATGCCAGTATGTCTGCAAAGAAAACATGGGAGTGCCTCATGCTAATTCTACCACTATCTAACAAACTCAAACTTCTAAATAGAATTTGGATCCCTTACCACCTCACACCAGTCAAAATGGCTAAAATTAGCAAGTCAGGGAATGACAGATGTTGGTGAGGATGCGGAGAAAGGGGAACCCTCCTACACTGTTGGTGGGAATGCAAGCTGGTACAGCCACTCTGGAAAACTGTATGGAGGTTCCTCAAAATGTTGAAAATAGAGTTACCCTATGACCCAGCAATCGCACTACTGGGTATTTACCCTCAAGATACAAATGTAGTGATCCGAAGGGTCACATGCACCCGAATGTTTATAGCAGCAATGTCCACCATAGCCACACTATGGAAAGAACCTAGATGTCCATCAACAGATGAATGGATAAAGAAGATGTGGTATATATATATATACAATGGAATACTATGAAGCTATCAAAAGAAACGAAATCTTGCCATTTGGAATGACGTGGATGGAACTAGAGGGTATTATGCTAAGCGAAATAAGTCAGTCAGAGAAAGACAATTATCACATGATTGCTCTGATATGAAGTATTTGAGAGGCAGGTCAGGGGGTTATGGGAGGGTGAGGAAGAGAAATGAAACAAGATGGGATGGGGAAGAACATAAACCATAAGAGACTCCTAAACTCACGAAACTAGGGGGTTGCTGGGAGGTGGGGGGGGGGTAGGGATATGGACATTGGGGAGGGTATGTGCTATGGCAAATGCTGTGAAATGTGTAAGCCTGATGATTCACAGACATGTACCCTGGGGTAAATAATACATTATATGTTAATAAAAAATTAAAAAAAAAGAATTTGGATCCTTTTATTTTAAATACGGATGCTGCCCAGAGAAAAACAAGAGGGGAGTATCTCGAAATTTGCAATAACTGCAAAAACCTTACCAAGACTTTCAGGTACTTTGATCAGTAATAATAGCAGCATGGTTCCTACAAGAGAAAGTTGTACCTGACTAATCTACTGGCATTTATATGAGGGAAAAATATTCTTAGATAATAAGGAAAATAGAACTCCTTAAGTTTTCAAAAGGCTTTCAACAAGTTTTCATGCCACAAGTACAAAAAATTCACAGTAACTATAAAATTAAAGGTGACTGCATTGTCATATGAAACTTAGAGACAAGAAACAAACGTAAGTACCAGGAAAGTCTGATTAAACATTTTAATGAATTATTTAGATGATGGAGTACATGATAAATAGGCAAAACAAGAACAACTGAAATTTCTCTTATAATTCTGAGAAAACTTCACCTGAGTCTAAACAAATGCAAAATAATCAATTTAATAGAAAAGTATGTATATTTTCATTATATAAACTTTGAGTCAAAAGTTAAAACCCAACACTTGTCTTATGCATTAGGTGAACAGTTGCCCAAACCCAGTAAAATCATGAATTTGGTCTTGAGTACTTTCTTCTCTATAGCCCTATTAAATTGGGGGCAAGGTGGGATGCGAAGTAAATGAAAAAGAAAATTCACATAAAAACCTCCTGTGGATAGATGTGTTGAATGATCGAGTGTATGAAATTTGGATATGGAAAATACATGCATTTATAAAAGTGTCAATTGGTTCATTTTAGGCTATTTCACTTTGGGAAAAGGAGCACATTAAGATTGCTTTTGTTCCAAGTGACAGAAACATCAAATCAGTTTATGTGACAATTTAAAAGGGAACTTAACTCATGGGAGTAGGAATCCAGGGCATTCCTTTCTTTGTCTAGTAGAGAGAATGAGATTCCACATGGCAGGAAATATACTTCCATCAACCTCCAGACCTCTATACCTCTAGTTTTTGAACCTACTCGAAACAGCCTATCCTTAGAGCTCTTGGAAAAAGACTTCATGGCAAGTCAGGATTAATACATGTTTGATCACGAGGCCAACCATGAACGAATCATCTATTTGAACCAATGATGTAGAGTACCCCATTCACCCAGACCAACTAGAGTTGGGCCTGTTAGCCAAATATGCTGGGGCTGCCTCTGCTCACCAGTGCACCCACAGTAGGTATAGCCTGTCACTGCAGTCAGCTGGGCTGGAGGACAACCCCAATCACTAATACACCCACAAAAGTTACAGTCCATTCACAATGTGAAGGCTCATGCAGTCCACAAAGGGGTTACTACTGGAGCACCTGGTACTGATGGCCAGTGGGGAATGAACTGCTGGGTTCCATGTGATGCCTTCTAAGTAAGGCCACCATTTTCAAGATAAGAAAATGTAGGTGACTTACCTAATATGGAGAATACAGAGGATTATGTCCCCCCAAAAGATGAAACCTCAGGTTAAAAAAGAAGAAAAGGCTAAATGAAACTGATAAAATCAATCTACCTAAGAGTTCAAAGTAATGGTCAGAAAGATGCTTTCCAAACTTGAGAGAAGAGTAGATGAAATCAGAACTTCAAAAAAAGAATGAAAATATAAAAATAGAAAAAAAATCAGAACTGAAGAATACAATAACTGAAATGAAAAAGGTATACTAGAGGAACCAACAACAGATCAGACGATGTGGAAAAATGGATCAGTAATCCAGAAAAGTAGAAGGTACCCAAAACAGCTAAAAGAATAAAGAATTTGAAAAACCCAAAGATAGGCTAAGCGATGTCTGGCACAACATCAAGTGTACTAACATTTTCATTATAGAAATACCAGAAGAAGAGAGAGAGGAGCAGAGAACATAACTGAAGAAATAATGGCTGAAAACTTTCTTAACATGGGAAAAGAAACAGATGACCAGGTCCAGAAAGCATAGAGAACCCTACACAAGATGTACCAAAGGAGGTCTACTTTCAGACATAATAAGTAAAATTTCAAAAATTAATTATAAAGAAACCCGTAAAAGTGCCTAAAAAGAGAAAAGCAAACAGTTACATACAAAGGAAATCCCATGAGGTTATCAGGTGATTTTTTGCCAAAATATTCCAAGTCAGAGTGCATGCTATATTCAAAGTGCAGAAAGCAAAGAACCTATGACCTAACATACTCTACCTGAGAAGGTAATCATTCAGAATTGAAAGGGAGAGTCCCAGACAAACAAAATTTAAAGGAGTTCATCTCCCTTTCTTACAGAAAATGTTAAAGCAACTTCTTCAAGCATAAAATAAAAGGCCCTATGTAGAAAGGAAAATACCATCATAAGAGGAAAAAATTTCTCTCTAATGTACAGGTAAGGTAGTATATCAACCACTAATAAAGCTAGTATGAGGCTTAAAAAAACAAAAGTGGTAAAGTCAATAATATCTTCAAAAATTAGTTAAGGGATATAAAAAATAAAAATGTAAAATATGAGGTCATATACATAAAATGGGGAAGGGGAATAAATACACTGCTTTTAGAATGTGTTTGACCTTAACATATAGACTGCTATATACATAAGATACATGATCCTCACTGTAACCAAGAAACAAAAACATATAATAGATACACAAAACATAAAGGAAAAGCAACCCAAGCAGAGCACTCACCAAAGTTACCAAATGATAAGGGAAGAGAGCAAAAGAAGAAGAAACAGGAAAAACGACAAAAGCAATTACTAACATGGCAGTAAGTATAAACCTATTAAATAAATACTCTACGTGTAAATGGACTAAATGATCCAATCAAAAGATTTATAGTGACTGAATGAAAATACAAGACCTATCTATATGCTGTCTACAAGAGACTCACTTCAGACCTACAGTCATACAAACTAAAATTGAAGGGATGAAAAAAGATAGCCCATGCAAAATATGTCCAAGCAATACTTTCTATCAAACAAAATAGTCTTTACAACAAATAGTGTAGGGGCGCCTGGGTGGCTCAGTGGGTTAAAGGCTCTGCCTTCAGCTCAGGTCATGATCTCAGGGTCCTGGGATCGAGCCCCGCATCAGGCTCTCCCCTCAGCAGGGAGCCTGCTTCCCCCTCTCTCTGCCTGCCTCTCTGCCTACTTGTGATCTCTGTCAAATAAATAAATACAATCTTTAAAAAAAACACAAAAAACAAAAAACAAAGAAATAGTGTAACAACAGGCAAAGAAGTGTATTGCATAATGTTAATGGAATCAATCCAAAAGAGCTTCTAATAACTGTTAATATCTATGCACCCAACATAAGAGCATCTAAATATAGAAAACATATATTAGCAGACATAAAGCGAGAAACTGACAGTAACATAGTAATAGTAGGGAACTTGAACACCACACTTAAATGAATGCATAGATCATCAAGACAGAAAATTAATAAGGAAAGAGTGACTTTGAGTGACACATTACATCAGATGGACTTAACAGATATATACAGAACAATCCATCTAACAACAATGAAATACATGTTCTTTTCAAGTGAACATGGAACATTCTTTAGGATAGCTCACATATTAAGCCACAAAACAGGTTCAGTAATTTAAGAAGAATGAATCATTCCAGGCATCGTTTCTGTCTGACCACGACAGTATCGAACTAAAATTTGCTCTCAAAAAAAAGAGAACAAAAAAAAACAACCCCAAAACAACAACAACAACAACAAAAAACCCTGTCAAAACCACAAGTACGTAGCACTGAACAACATATTACCAAACAACCAGTAAGTCAATGAAGAAACTGAAGAAATCAAAAAATACCTTGAGAAATGAAGTAGAAAACAATGGTTCAAAATCTTTGGCAAGTAGCAAAAGCAGATCAAACACGGAAGATTATAGCAACACAGGTCTATTTCAAGAAACAAGAAAAATGTCAATCTAACAGCTAAAGGAGTTAGACAATGAAAGAGAAAAATAAAGCCCCAAGTTAGTAAGTGGAAGGAAATATGAAAAATCAGGGCAGAAATAAAAGAAACAGATACTAGGGGCACATGGGTGGGTCAGTTGGTTAAGGCTCTGACTCTTGATTTTGGCTTAGGTCATGATCTCAGAGTGGTGAGATGGAGGCCTGAATCAGGATCCATGCTCAACGGGGAGTCTGCTTGGGATTCTTTCTCTCTCAAATAAATGAATTAATCTTAAAAAAAAAATAGAGACTAAAGATAAATGGATAAAGAAGTCACAGGGATGAAAAGTAGAGCATAGAAAATATAGTCAATTATAATACTCTTGTAACAATATATACACTTACTGTGGTAAGCATTTCACAATCCACAGAATTGTCAAATCACTACATTGCACACTTGAAGATATATATATATACACACACACACACACACATACATTCATACATATATTCCCCATTTTACGTATATATACATACATACATACATACATACATACATACATACAGTGGAATATTACTCAGTCATCAAAAAGAATGAAATCTTGCCATTTACCACAATGTAGATGAAACCAGAGAGTATTATGCTAAGGGAAATAGAGAAAGACAAATACCATATTATTTTACTCATATGTAGAATTCAAGAAACAAAACAGATGAACATAGGAGAAGAGAAAGAAAAATAAGATTAAGACAGAGGTGCCTGGGTGGCTCAGTAGGCTGTGTCTGCCTTTGGCTCAGGTCCTGATCCCAGAGTCCCTGGATCGAGTCCAGCATCAGGATCCTTGCTCAGCAGGGAGACTGCTTCTCCCTCTGCCTGCCACTCCCTGTGCTTGTGCACTCTCTCTTCCTCTCTCTTTCAAATAAATAAAAAGTAAAAATAAAAATAAGAAAATTAAAAATAAGACTAAGACATAAAGGGAAGCAAACTGTAAGAGACACTTAAGTATATGAAATAAACTGAGGGTTGTTGGAGGGGAGGTGGGTTGGGGATGGGGTAATTGGGTGATAGATATTAATGAGGACACTTCATGTAATGTGGACTGGGTATTGTAGACAACTAAAGAATCACAAAACTCTACCCCTGACACTAAGAATTTAAATAGCACCTTGAAAGAAAAAAAAGAAACTAAAAAAAAAAAGCAACAGAAAAGATCAATGAAACTAAAAAGTGGTTATTTGAAAAGATAAACAAAACTGAAAAACCTTTAGTCAGACTCATCAAGAAAAAAGATGATACAAATAAAATCATAAATAAAAGGGAGGTTACAACTAATACTGTAGAAATAGCACTTATAAGATTGTAAGAATTATAAAAAAACTACTACCAAACAATATACATCAACAAACTGAACAACCGAGAAGAAATGAATTCCTAGAAACATACAATCTTCCATGACTGAATCAGGAAGAAATAGAAAATCTAACAGACCAATAACTATTAGCAAAATTAAATCAGTAATCAAAAACTTGCAACAAACAAAACTCTAGGACCAGATGGCTTCACATGTCGATTCTACCCAGCACTTAAGGGAGAGTTAATACCTGTAATTCTTAAATTATTACCAAGAAGAGGAAAGGAAAAGAAGAAGGAAAAGGGGAAGGAGTTGGGGAAGAGAGGGGAAAAGAAAAGAGGAGGACGAAGGGATGCTTCCAAATTAATTCAACAATGTCAGCATTACCTTGATACTGACACCAAATAAAGACACTATAAAAAAAGAAACTAACAGTCAATATCCTTGAAAATACAATGCAGGAATCCTAATCAAAATATTAGCAAGCTGAATACAATACATAAAAAGATTATTCACCAGATCAGCATTGCAGCATTATTTACATTAGCCGAGATGTGGAAGTACCCCAAGTCTCCATCAGTAGATGAAAGGGTAAATAAGTTGTTTTATACACACACACACACACACACACACACACACACACACACACACAGAAATATTAGTCCTACAAAAAAATAAAATCTTGCCATTTACAACATGGGTGAAACTAGAGAGTATTATGCTAAGTGAAATACGAGACACAAAGACAAGTACCATGTGATTCACTTGTATGTGGAAATCTTATTAACAAATGAACAAATGAAACAAAACAGAAACATCCTCCTAAATACAGAAAACAAACTGGTGGTTGCTGGGGGTGGGAGGCAGAAAGGGCAAAATAACTCATGGGTAGTAAGAGGGACAAACTTCTAGCTATAAAATAAGTCACAGGGATGAAAAGTAGAGCATAGAAAATATAGTCAATTATAATACTCTTGTAACAATATATACACTTACTGTGGTAAGCATTTCACAATCCACAGAATTGTCAAATCACTACATTGCACACTTGAAGCTAATTAATTATTGTATGTAAACTACAGTTCATATAAAAATTTTAAAAATAATTTTGAGATAAAATTAGAAATTAAAATATGACAACCTAGTTTTGCAATTTATTTTATAAAGGAAATTTATTGGGGTGCCTAGGTGGCTCAATCGTTAAGCGTCTACCTTCAGTGCAGGTCATGGTCCCAGGGTCCTGGGATTGAGCACCCCCCCCCCATCAGGCTCCCTGCTCAGTGGGAAGCCTGCTTCTCCCTCTCTCACTGTCTCGCTCTCTGTCAAATAAGTAAAATCTTTAAAATAAATTTATTATTAGATACTCACTAAGGACCAAGTACTCCTTCAAGTTTTTTGTGTGTGTCTAAATTAATTTCTACAACAATGTTTTTAAAAATGGCTGACTGTGTTTATCCTCATTTTACAAGAAATTGAATTAGAGGAGTAAAATAAACTGCCCAAATTTGAATAGCTGTTAGGTGGTAGACCTGAGTTTGAATCCCAAGATCCTGGAACCAGGACCCACATTTTACTTTTTTTCAATGTATTATATTACACTGATTTTAAGATTATATTTTTTGTTATTTTGAAATATTTAATATATTTTAATATTCCTTTACTTATTTTATCACTTAATTATATATCTTTCTTTTTTAAAATTGTTGTATATCACATATTGAACTTTCTCAGGTAATATTATCTTGTAATTTAGATTCAGTAAAAATAGTCAAAATAGTCTATTCCTTAAACAGGCATTTATTTCCCTCCCTTATATAAGATGCAATGAGAAGTCCAGGGCTTGCGACAAGTTTCATACTTATTCAGAGACCTACACTCCTTCCCTCTCTCTGCTGTGTCATATTAGAGGATGGAGATCAACTCAGTGTGGAAAATAACTCCCAGAGCAGCAGATCTAAACATCAGGTGGGAAAGAAAGTACAAGGGCAAAAGGGCATAGAACTAGCAGAATACTTTTTTACATAATTCTATCATCTGCTTGGCCACAGAATAGCCTGGGAAACATCAGTATTTTATGTAAGTATGTTGCCACCCAAAATACAATAGAGCATCTTTAAGTAGGAAATAAAGGGAAAACAGGTATTCAGTAGAAAATCAATTGCTGAGATACAGTCAATAAAAACATCTGGCTCAACAACAGGGTCGATTAATAATTTTCCTGCTCTTTGACTAGAGATATTCATTGTTAGAAACGTGATTGATTTTCAAGTAACTGTGAAAATAATTTTGAATATCAGTCATATCAACTTAATTTTGTTAAAACTATAATATACAACTTATCTGTTAATACACAGTAAATTTTATCCCATTCCAATAGTCTTCAGGGCATTATTGGATAAATACCAAATGATAGAGTAAAACATCTCCTCTGAAGCACTAGATTCTTTCAAATGTAACTTTACATATTTCGAAAACTTTTTTTTTCTTTTCTCCCTTATGATTGATCCTTAAGGAAGAAAAACAGACTTGCCATTTCAACTAAGGCACTATTAATACTTCATAACAGCTTAATCATTAATTATATCCGACATCTCCTTGAAATACATAAAACAATTCCAGTTTTACAAATGGGATTGCTGGAGTTAAGGAAGGGCCCATTCTTCGTTTGAAAATTCACTCCATTATTATTAATCCTGAAAATGTTCTTGTTAGTAGATGAACTGCATAAGAGACTTTCTAATTACCCTAAGTTCCATTAAAGTATTTTAATGCTTCATTAAAGCTGATGGATGGTACACACCTTTGATTATTCAGGTGCTGATTAGTTGTAAAAAAACACTCACACCACCAAAGTGTCAGCTAAATAGAATTCACATCTTATGATATGTTAAGGCTGAGCCTGCATGGAAGAGATAAAGTCGGTCTTAGGGGCTCTCCTGGGCACTATTTAAGAACTATTTTTATCACCATATTTTGTTTTAGATTTCCATTAATGTCTGGAAATTTAAACTAGAGAAACTATAAGAAGGCAGTTCTTTCAATTTGTAAAATATGTGAATTAAAAAAGATGAACAATGGAACTAAGAATTATAGGGTTTTTTGTGTTTTTGTTACTTGTTATGAGCATTTCAAAATACACAACTGGCAGAGCTCCAGAGTGGCTCAGTCCATTTAGTACCTGACTCTTTTTTTTCTGCTCAGATCATGATGTCAGGGTCATGATCTCAGGGTCCTGAGATGGTGCCCCCAGTCAGGCTCTGTGCTCAGCTGGGAATCTGCTGGAGATTCTCTTTCCCTCTCCCTCTGCCCCTCCCCCTGCTCTTGTGTGCATGCTCTCTAAATAAATAAAATCTTTAAAAATAAATAAAGCAAAACACACAATTGGCATGTCTCCAAAAAAGCACCTATCTTATTATTGGAAGGAAATAACTCATGTTAGGCAGCAGCATGACCAAAATAAAAGAAGAGGTAAGAAAAAAAATGATTATGAAATTTAGTTTCATAATCTAGTTTCAAATTTAGTTTCATGATTTCAAAACCTTTTCATGAATATTTTACCCAGTCTGATAATTTAGAATTCCCTGGCAACTAGCAATCAATGAATGATATATAATTATGGATCAGCTTTTGAAATATCTCCAGCTTCAATGTGCAGTGGGCTTCCCTGTTTTTCTCTCCTTAAAATACATGCGTGGCACCTTTGCCTTTGTTAGACCTTATCTGTTGGACAATTCAAGTATTGATTGCTTTGCCAAGTGGTACTACATCGATTTAAATGTTAAAATTATCAGTGATATTTACTTTAAATAGATTCATGTATTAAGAAAAGGGTATATTCACATCACTTTGGGGAGCATGTGTGTCAGAATGGCTCAAATATGCCTCATAGTCTTCAGTGATTCTGTCTTTTCCTTTTGATCTCATGAAGAGTTTACGGTCTCTGCAGTGCTCATGAAGTTTGCTCCATTGAAGAAGGCCATGAAAATGCTCATTTATAGCAGCTTACTAAATGTTAGTGTACTGGGACCCAAGTTCTATACGATACCATTTTCAAGAACAGTTGTAACTCAAACAATTCTTTTTTTTTTTTTTAGATTTATTTATTTATTTGAGAGAGAGAGAGAGAATGAGAGGGCAGAAGGTCAGAGGGAGAAGCAGATCTCCCGCAGAGCCGGGAGCCCGACATGGGACTCGATCCCTGGACTCCGGGATCATGACCTGAGCTGAAGGCAGTTGCCCAACCAACTGAGCCACCCAGGCGCCCCAAACAATTCTTTCATTGCTTTGGAACCCACAGAAGAATGAATGTCCCCAAGCTACGTGTTTCTAAGATAGCCTGGAATTTAATTAATGTCTTTACATTATTCTGTATGCATAATATATTACAAAGCCATTAAGACGTAATTTGAGAGAACAGTTTCTGTCAGTAAGGATTAGTAGTTAAAAGTATGGATTCTGGATCCAGGCTGCCTGGGTTTGAAACCCAGCTCCACTGCTTATTAGTTGTACAAAATTTCTCTCCACTCCCCCAGCTTTACTGAGGTAAAATTGAAAAAAAAATTTAAGCTATTTCAAGTGCACAATGTGATGATTTGATACATGTCTTTATTATGAAAGGATTCCCCCATTGTGTTAACACATCCACCACCTCACTTATTTGCTCGAGTTTTTTTTTTTCCTTTTTTGGTACAAACATTTAAGTTCTACTCTCTTAGCAAATTTCAGCTATATAGTACTAGATTCTTTCAGTGATACCATAATTTATCTCAAAATTGTATGTATGTAAAATTATATATATACATATATATCTACATATAGTACATATGTATATTGTTATATATACATGCCATATGTACGTTATATATAATATTGAATATGGATACCCTAGCTTTCAGACTCAGGCCATAACCAACCAAGTGTTATTTTTTTTTCTTAAAGATTTCATTTATTTTATTGGAGAGAGACAAAGAGAGAGATTGAGATGGAGGGAAAGAGAACACAAGCAGGGGTGGCAGGTAGAGGGAAAGGGAGACAGTCTCAAGCAGAGTCCACACTGAGGGCAGAGTCAGACATAGGGCTCCATCTCATGACCCTGAAATCAAGAGCTGGACTGAGCCTCCCAGGTATCACCCAAACGTTCCTTTAAGATAACTCTAAGAGAAGAATAAGATGAGGGAGTGGAAGGAGATGGAAAGGTACCAGGTGTGTGCAGAATGAATAATCTGTGTGATCCATAAAGATTCATTTTCTTTTATCTGAGAATATTAAGTGACTGGACTGTGAGAGAGTGAGTGAGTGCATCAATACACATATGCACATGCCAAGGAATAGCAGAGGTAAATTTTGCTTTCAGACTAATTTAGGCCAAAACTAGTTGGGGCTTTTGAGAACACACATGTCAAGAGCAAACAGGAGGTTGAAAACATGCCCTTAGGAATTTGCAGATACTGAAGAGAATGCTTTGGATATCTTCATATGATGGAGTTAAACTTTCACATCAGCTTTACCTGGACTTTTGACATGAGTGTTTTCACAATTTCTTGGCTACACTCTCTAAGCTAAATCCAAAGCTTGGCCAAAGTATGAGTAACAAATTTTTCCCACTCTACATCGTTAGTTGGCGTGGATGTTATCGCTGTTATTCCTATAAATCACTGTAGAATATAAGTAGTAATATTAACTCTCATATAGTTTACAATTAGAGCTCTATATATTTTTCCTTTAAGTCACTTGATAATCCTATAAGGAAGTTTAACCTCATTGCTTTAATTTTAAAAGGATGATATATAGAGTTTTTTCATTGTCAAACAGTAATACATACTGCTTTAGGTTAAGAAAGTAAATAGTAGTGGAATTGTAACCACCGTTCTCTTTTTACTCTAATTCTTTAAGTGTTTCATTTTTCTGTACTAAGAAAAGGTGTGATTTGAAGGATTTTTTTATTCCAAAGAAATATAGTGGGTATAAATACACAATTTATTTTCACTCTGTCAAAAAAATGACTCTTTTGATGGCAGTCATTTAAGTCACTGACAACCAAGTTGATGTTTTTGCTTTATTATATTTCATGGTCAATTGTTATTAAAATTGTTTCCTAAAATAGGGTTTCCAATTTAATTCCATTTTTGTCTCATGCAAGAAAAATTCCATCTCAAAATCTGACACAAAAATATTTCTCTTTCTCAAAAGACCAGAAAATTAAACCTCAGAACCTCATAACAAATATGCTGCAATGTTTCTGAAATTTGTAAGTGGCTTTGGAAAGTGAAATTTGTAAGTTTAATGTTTTTTGTCCTCATTTTTCTAGGCTTTTAGAGTAAATATTCCTTCAGGGGATTTTTTTTTAATGAATTCATAAGTGCTACTTCTCTGTTTGTCCTTTCCTAAAATTAAGGTTTTTAGTCAAAAGATTTATACATTTGCAAATAGTACCTTTACCTTACATATATGATATGTAAGTGCATCAATACACATATCCAGAGTGTGTGTGTGTGTATATATATATATATATATACATACTATCCTCAATGGTAAAACATATTAAGACAGTTTTGATAGTTGTTGATTATAAGATTTCTATTTTTCTTTTCTACTTACTTATTTTTTAAAGCTTTACTTCTTTATCTCTACAGCCAAAGGAGGGCCCGAACTCACAATCCTCACATAAAGAGTCACATACTCTTTTTGCTGAATCAGTCAGGGACCCCAAGATTTCTATTTTTAAATAATTATAGGTAGAAAGAAATGTTGTAAAAATTGTATGCAGTGCTCATGTAATACAGATTCATCATCTTCAAATGTTAATAACTTACATAGCCATAGAATAATCAAAATCTAGGGGTGCCTGGGTGGCTCAGTCACTTAAGCATCTGTGTTTGGCTCGGGTCATGATCCCAGGGCCCTGAGATGGAGCCCCACATCCGGCTCTCTGCTTAGCAGGGAGCCTGCTTCTCCCTCTCCCTATGCTTGCCGCTCCTCCTGCTTGTGCTGTCAAATAAAATCCTTTTTTTAAAAAAAATGATTAATTGAAATCTAGAAACTTGCTTCTCTTGGTTCTATAGTAATACGTAATTACTATATAGATAAAAAAGTTAATCTAAACTTTCAGTGTACAATGACTCTTGGGGGTTTATCACATATAATACCAGAGAAATAATAGAAGTTTAAATCCGCTTGTTTACTTGGTTGTGTTTTTCTTTTGATCTTTAATTTATGACTAATTTATTTAGAGCACAGGTCCTGATAGGACACAGAATAAGGAAAATAAAAATTTCTATTTTGGGATGAAATTAAATATATATTCCCATACTATGTATTTTTTCATTTAATATCCTGTTAAAATTTTTAACATAGCCTGAACAAGGAGACAATTTAGGTGTTCTGCTTCTTTAATCACCTAACCCTCTTGGATTAGATAACTTTATAGAATTTATCCAGATAAATCCCAAAAGTGACAACTATTAATGTCTCTGAAGCAATGAAAAAGTTATTATTTGATATAGATTGCTTTCTTTCACTGTGTGAAGTTTGTCAGTTAGCCGCTGAATATATATACTCTGGATATCCCTGCCCAGTAATACATACTTAAAAACACACAATGGACAAGTATCTTGGATAATTACAATAAAATGTAGAACTGTTACAGTTTTATTTTTAATTTGATGAATAAATTGCCTGAATATTGTTAAGTAACTATTGAGAATATTCATCCATTTGAACAATTTTGCACTGTACCAGATGCCTTCCATTCGCTCTTCTAGATTTCCCTCACTTTAAGTACCTGCTTTGTGACTATATGGACAATGTCACTAGGGTCTGTTGCTCTATGGTTTCTAGGAAGTAGGGGTAGCCAATGGGAAGCACAGGTAAAAGATGAGAGATAGGAAAGTAAATTCAAAGTAATCCCTTCACTTCTGTAAAGAGTTGCTAAACCAGCTGCTTTTGTTTAAAGGGTAACTTGGCTCCTACTCTCTTGGTGCAAATAACTATTGCTGTCTCCCAGCTCCATTCAGGCTTAATATATCAAAAGTTCTCATCTCTTTAACCCTATGGTACTGCACTGTCCATATTTTGTACTCTGTGTGTTTGTGTGTCTATGGAGATAAAGAGTGAAAGAGAGAAAGAAATACAAGAAAGAATAGAAACAGAGACAAAGGGGCATGGAAAGTTTTCAGATATCAAAGCTCTAAGTTTCATGACCTTTGATAATGGAGATAAGAGCATAAACAAGACAGACCAAGAAAGGAAAAAAAATCTGATCAAAACAAGTGGCCCCTGAGCTAATTTAAAGTAGTAACAGGGGGGGGAAAAAAAAAGGAAAAGGCATTGGCCAGGTACACAACTTAGAAAAAATAAAAACCGGTGAATTAGATTCAATCCTATCTCTATTTCCTTGTTTTTGTACATCTCCTCAGGATCAGATGTCACTCCTGTCACTCTCCTCTACCTCCAGGAATACAGGACTTGCTTCTTGATGTGATTCTATTCCAAAGTGCAGCCTTAGTAGATCACATACTCATTATTTTTCTACTTTCCCAAATCAAATTATTTATCCCAATGTGTGTTAACATCACAACTTTTTGACTTATTTACAAATTTAAGAACACCTTTCTCTAATTTAACCTATAACTAAAATTATCTTAAAAATATGCTAGTGTTTAATATGCTACCACTAAATTCAATTCCCTCTCAAAGAACATGGTTATATTTTAACTGTAATTTTCTATGGATGATGAAAATTTTAGGCCCTGGGTGTGAATTAACTGGAATGACTGAGGAGGTAGAGTGCTGTATTCAAAAGGGAAATGACCTAGGACTATAGCATCCTATGTATGTATTCTAAATTCTCAAATATTTGATAAAAGCAAACATAGTTTAGCTACCGTGGCCTTAAAATCCATGTTGGCAAAATGAGGTGGCCTTTGGAATGCTGATTGGAATGTTCTGTCATCCTTGAAATCATCTTTCTATTCCCTTAATATCTATGTCTAGTCTTGAGGGTCTCTGCCCTCAGATGATTTTGCATTAGGAAGGAGTAATTCTCCTTCTACAAAAAATTTTTCATCCTCTTTTGCTAGTTAATCTAAAGTGAAAATCTTGGAAGAGCATCCTCAGGTCAGTGGGAATTGTTGAGTAAAGGATGACAAAGTAAGATCTGGGAGAAGGGGAGGGACTATTGGTTAAGATTACAAAAGCTTAATTCAATTTTGGATTATGTTTATCAGTTCTACTCTGTAAGTTATTTTTACTCTGCAAAACTTCTATACATATTAGTCAACCTGGTCAGAAAAAAATTTCATTAAGGGCCAACAATTTATGAAACTTAAAGAAAACAAATGGGAAAAATACCAATAAGGTTGACTAAGGAAATTCAAAATTATCCCATATCTAGAATATAAAAACATCCATAGAATGTGATATTATGGTGACTATAGATAACAGCCCCATTATGATCTATGATGATAGATCCGCAAGTTATGTAAGTAAGGAACAGATATAGAATCAGGTTGAAACATATGTTTAGGTGTAAAAACATTCAAACGAAAAATCAAATATAATACTGAATTATCAGGGTATTAATTCTAAGCAGTTCAGGAACAATTAAAATCATTGTACACAGTAAGTATTTTATGAACATTAGTTGAATGTGTTGAGGAATATCATGAGGACCTATAATATTCATGATGATCCTTGTAGTCCCATTATAGAAAAACCAAGGGTAATGTACCGAGAAAACCTATTTTCATATCTGGCTAGACTCTTTATCATTCGGGATTATCAGTGCCAACGGCTAGTCTATCTTTTGCAGAAAGAGGGGAACATTCCATCATCTATCATTCCAAGAAAATGACTGAGGGGTCCTTTTCTTCTCTGTTATTTATTTTGCCTTTTAGAGGATATGGGGTTTGTGGCTCCAAAGGAGCTCAGCTTGTTCCCAAGAGCTTGTCCTGTTTCGTGTGCCTCTTACCTGAATTTCTCACTTCTTTACTCAAAGAGAGGAGTAAAAAAGTGCTGGTAGAAAACAAAGTATCCTTATTGTATGTCTATCACATGCTCTGCACTAAAAGCACTATCTAAATACCTATCTGTATATCTTAAATACACATTCTCCTTTCTCTCGCACACACAGGCATGTGTGTGTGCATGCATACGTTTTACTTTTCACCACAAATCAGTGCAGGATTCAAAAGTATGCTAATTTATCTGAAGTTTCCTAACAGTAAATATGAAGCTGAAATTTGAATTCAGGTTCTTCCATAGCATATTAGTAACAGGGAAGTTAGGATATAAATCACATGTTCTTAATCCACCATATTATTATTTTCGATTTAATAAGCTACTCTTTTTAGTATGTCAGGCAGTGTCTGTAATTTTTATTTTTAAAAATTTTATTTATTGATTGATTGATTGGCAAAGAGAGAGATCACAAGTAGGCAGAGAGAGAGGGGGAAGCAGGCTCAATCCCGGGACCCTGAGATCATGACCTGAGCCGAAGGCAGAGGCTTTACCCCACTGAGCCATCCAGGTGCCCGTTTGTAATTTTTATATTATTACTTTTGTTAATCCCTGTCATACTACATTTGTGCAATTACAGTCCTCATTAAAATAAAAAAAAAAAAAGGTTCACGTGTTGGTGTCTATCACAAGAAAAGAGAAGGATAAGTAAGGAACCACCTCAGTGTAGAGATGTGAGCCCAGTGGTCTAAGTGCCAGGACGCCCCATGTTCCTGTAGATGGTTGTTATAGCTTAATAACACACACATACTCCTGGTAATAAAAGCTTTATTGTACATTTACTCTCATTAGAAAGTTCAGTGTTTCTAACTTTCAGTGAGTTTCAAAGATGTACTCCTTAATATAAATCAACATTTTGACTGAAAAAAATCTGCAAAATGCTTTCTCACCACATTGAAGATTATTTCATTTATAAAATAAATGACATGCCATCAATAAGGAAGGCTGAGCTGGCATAGACAGGCCTCACTCCCAGTGCAAAAACATATGTAACTGCTTTATCGCACATTTCATCAAAATGAATTGATTTTAATTTTTTTCTCCCATCACTGCCTTTTATCATGCTTCATTGAATCTCCTTTTCCTCTCCCTTAACTACATTTTGCAGTTTCCATTACTTCGTGTTCATGTTCAAATATGTAAGAGGCCTAGTCAAGTTTAAAAACCAACTCTATGTTCAATTAATATTCACTTTTTATCCCTTCCATTAGCTCTGGCCAGGTTTTAGCGGGAGGGACTTGAGAGGAAAGGTAGAGTGTATTCTTTTCCTGAAATGACTCCTCCTCAAAGTACTCCTCTTCTTCCTTTTCCTTCTCTTTTCTGGGCTTCTATTCCTCTGGCATTTTTATATGGGAAAGAGGAATTGTTCTGAGAGGAAGTACCTTTTTTGCATGTATTTGCCCACTGTCTTAAACAGGGCTGCGGTTCCTCCTTTGTGTTTTCTGTGAGACAGGCAACAAAGTGATATAAAATCACTTTTTTAACAAGATTTTATTTATTTGTCGAGGGAGAGAGAGCACGAATAGGAGATGCAACAGGCAGAGGGATAAGTGAGCTCCCCACTAAGTAATGAGACTGATGTGGTACTTTATCTCAGAATCCTGGGTTCAGGACCTGATCAGAAGGCAGATGCATAACAGACTGAGCCACCCAAGCATCCCTAAAATCACTTAAAAAAAAAATAAAAGAAACTCATTAATGCTAGAAATCAAAAGGGAAGAAAAAAACCCCAATTATATGTATAAGTTAAACCTTTGCCATCTATGGAGACATGATTAGAAACATATCTTAGGGTTTTAAATGCTACCTAGAAGGAAAGATGTAGCATTAGGTCCCTAGAAACAGGAAGCTAGAACAAAGTCCTGCTTTGCTCAAATATTACATAACTGAGACTGACCCACACTTGAAGTCATAGGAGGAGAGTAGGTCATGAGAAAGAGAAAATTAGAACCTGTATGATCCTATGATCCATGGATAGGAAATCTTGAATTATATTTCTACTTGGGAGTAGGCATCCAACACCAAAATAAAATAACCTACGACATGTCCAAACCCAGTTGATAACTTAGAATAGTGTAAGCCAGAGATGCAAAAATGATTCTGAAGTAATGTTTCTAGAACCAAGGCATATGAAACTCTCTACAGGAAGGGGGAAAACGAGAATGAAGATATTGTCCTTCGAAGATGAACTCAAAAATAAAAAGGCCACCTGATAAGGAAATGAACTATCCTGAGGGAGAGCCAATTGTTACAAACAGGGGAGTTAGCACTTTCAGAAAATAAATGTAACAGCAAACCTAAAAGAAGTCATGAAAGTAGTATTAAAACATGACCCAAAGTATAATAGAATGCTATTTGTTTGTAGATAATATATTCGAAAAGTAACTCAATACAACTTGTAAATAATAGGAGCGTTTTCTAGGTTTAGAGAGAATACTAAATCCTTACAATGATTGTGTACCAATTTCACATATTATAAAAATCTAGTCATTACCCAGATACATCATAGAATGAACATTGAGAGACAATAAGAAGAACTTTAATAGATTGACCGATCACTTTCATTAATAAGAATAAATACCTGAAGACAAGTAATTAACATGTTTGAACAGCTGAGGGAAAATAGATCTATTGCTAGACTTCTGTTTTCATCTAGATTATTAAACATTAAGAAAATGAAGAGCATCTATATTACACTCAGCATTTCATAAAAAAAAATCTTTAGGGAAGAATAACAGAAAACAAAATGAAAGTCACACTTGTAAATACATTAGTAAATGTATTTACTTGTAAATACATTACTAAATTTATTAGTAAATACATTACCTAATGTATTACTCGTTTGATGAAAAATTAATAATTTCCAAGAAGTTAAAAATTGGGTTGGAAACAATATACTACTAGACAAAAAATACTAGATGTCAATGGAGAAGATATGAGATAAAGTATTTAATGGTTCTTGTATTGTTTAGAAGGTGCTAAATATATTAATTCATTTTATTATCAAGTAAGTACATAAATAAAACTGAATAAAAACTGAAATACAGTGTTTTTAAAAGGAAGAGTAATAAAAAAAAAGAAAGCTGGTGTATCTAGAGGAAGGTAAGACCTGGAAGAAATACAAACCAAAATGGTACACAAAGGAAACACAAAATAAAAAGTGCATCTATATCAGAAATAATGCATGTAGTTAAGTTATCTTACTGTTAATCAACAGTCACAGACTGGATTTTTAAATATGATGCTGGTTGATATATTAGAAGTTTAAGGGCCCCCAGAATGAATGATGTTTAATGCGGTTAGTAAGTGG
Source organism: Nasua narica (assembly GCA_028533885.1). Taxonomy (NCBI): domain Eukaryota; kingdom Metazoa; phylum Chordata; class Mammalia; order Carnivora; family Procyonidae; genus Nasua; species Nasua narica. The sequence goes on along the minus strand of CM052809.1, from coordinate 72,845,998 downwards.
AGTACAAAAGAAACAACGAGTCAGAATTAGGTGCATGGTCAAAAGTATGTAATAAGATGCTTGAATTTAAGATATCAGAGTAGAATGGCTGACAATGATTAATATTAATATTAAGATATAGTCATGAAAAGTGAAGAATCTGAGACTCAAGGAATTCTAAAGGTTAGACTATAGGGATATTTATCTACATGGAACTTTTAATTTATCCCAGCTAATTCCCCCTATGGGGCTAGTAAGGTGGAGTTTATCTTTAGGTGATGAAGTAATCATGTAAGTAAGAAAATTTAAGCAGGATGTTAATAAAGAAAAAGAAGACTGTAACACATAACATGAATTTCTAGTAGGAACAATTGAAAGCTATTGAAGCGTACGGTGGACATTACCTTTGTTTTCAAAAAGTTATGCTGGTTTTGATTGGGAGCAAATGCAGAGTGGTTACTTCAGGACTGTGAACACAGGGAATTTGTTAACTACATTTAGGAAGTGATTGCTGCCATATAACCTTAGTTAAGTAAATTTATGGAATATGGAGTCTTTCTGTTAGAGAGGAGAGAAGTTTTGTTTATGGATTATCTCAAACTGAAGCATTATTCCATACCCTATCCGTATATCAGAAGTAATGTGTTCTATTTGACTGCAGACTAAATCATCACCTGGTGTGTAATAAAAAAGACAATAGCAAAAAAGCAAGATCCATTGAGGCTTTCCTAATGCAGAGGCAATAATAAAAGTATAGATATGCACTAAAGTATTCTAGTTTCAGTGGATTAAGAAATGTAAATCTCTTTATGTATATATTCATATATTTTGTGTTCACTGCAGACTTCAACAATTATTTGTTAAATATTGCTGATTATTTCTGCTTATATCACATTGGATTTATCTGAACTTTACAGTATTCATGAGGCATATTATAAATATTTTCAATAATTCATGCGTAGGAGCACAGCATAACATGTATGAGGAGCACAGCATGCGTAGGAGCACAGCATAACACAAATGTTTTCACTTCCAAAAATTATACCACTGATTTTGAAGACATCAGTAAATGCCTTTTATTTTCCTTTCAAATCATGGGCTTCACTTTATATGCCCCTGTGTTTCATAAATGCGTATTTTAATTCAATGATATTTACTTTTTTCAAATACATGAAAGCCTCACATTTGATTTGTTAAGGAAAAAATAAACTTGTCTATATTGATATATAATAGTTACCTTTTATATGAATTATTTGGTGGTAGGATTTCAATAGTGGTACATGCAGTGGAATCAATAAAGGGCAGAAAAAATCCTTCAGCAAACATAACAAAGAAATGGTAAAAATGTATATCATAAAGTAGATTTTATACTTGTCACGAACTCCTGCCCTATGGCAGTGATTGCACTATTGATAGAATAAATCTTTGATTGAAGAGGTCAAAAAACTTGAGAAGAGCTCCAAAATCTATTTGCCAGTGATAGCAAAGATGATGGAAGAGTGTGATAGATTACTCTAGGGCTGATGTATAAAACTTCCTAACAATAAGCCAACATTCTCACATCATCTCAAATAATGTTTAAGCTTCTTTTATAATATTATCATAGACAATAAATGGTAGACAGGTATGGATTTTGCAAATGTATTATAATGGATTTACGGAAAGCACTATGCATGGGTATAAAGAAGAAAACACTCCCAACAATTTCTGTTTTTGGAATCTATTGGTTGCTATTTTCCTTCCACTGAAAAGGAGGAAAAAAAGGGGGGGGGGTTAATAAAATTCCCAAGTAGTATGAAAGAGACAACGGGAAAGAATGCAAAAATGACTAATACACTTTAGTTCTAAAATGGTCAATTATTACGTTATCAGCATCAGTTATTTTACTTACTTGGTACTGATATTTTTAATAATTACCTAATAGATTTAAACCAAAAGAATGATTCAGATATTTTATTTCAAATAGTCCATCACTTATATTAAAACAAAACGGAAAAAAAGAGCACAAAATGAAAAGAATAAAAATAATTCAATATACAGGAAAAATGGAAACATATAGAAGATATTAAAAAGTGTCATGTAGGAAAATTTTTAAAATCAGCAAGTGATAGAATGGAATACATGGTTTAGAATCTGAGAAACACCAAAATACGGTGACTTTTTTTCATCATCTCAATCATGTATCATTATGTTTAAATTTAGTATCTAATTAACACTGCTCACTTAAATATACCATTTAGTAACTTATTCACCAAATTTTTTTTTAAAAATCTCTAAGAAGGCCAATAAAAATATTTAGAAAAACTAAAAATTATTTAGGATTCAAGAATAGTCATCCCTTTCTATGTAAGATTTGGCTGAAAATGGGAGAAATGGAAATGGCCTAAAGGGTTTTTTCCGGAAGATTATGGAACAGGAAGACCCTGAGCTCACCTTGTCGCAGACACATACCAATGCTGCAACTGCATACAGTGGAACACACTCAGAGAACAACCTGATAATTAGCAAAAACAGTTTTTCCATAGCTAAAGATAGGAAGACAAAGCCACACTGAAAGGAGGGCTGGAGATGTAGTCGGGGAACAAACTCTCTGTACAGTAGATACATTAGATGAGATGGACTTAACAGATATATACAGAACAATCCATCTAAACAGAGCAGAATACACATTCTTTGCAAGTGCACATGGGACATTCTCCAGGATAGATCTCATATCAGGCCACAAAACAAGTTCAGTAATTTAAGAATGAAATCCTATCATATATCTTTTCTGATCAAAATGGCAGAAAACTAGAAATCAATTATAAGAAAAAAATGGAAAAATAACCCCCTAAATACATGGTGACTAAACAACGTGCTACTAAACAACCAACGGGTCAGTCAAGAAATAAAAATCAAAAATAGCAGGAGACAAATGAAAATGAAAACAATAGTTCAAACTGGTGGGGTGCAGCAAAAGCAGTTCAAACAGGGAAGTTTATTGCCCTCTGGGCCTAAACTAATCTCAGCAAACAAGAAACATCTAAAATAAGCAATCTAACCTTACACTTAGAGGAGCTACGAAGAGTAACAAAACAAAGCCCAAAGTTAGTAAGTAGGTAGAAGGAAAAATAAAGATCAGAGGAAAAATAAATGAAACAGAGACTGAAAAAAAAAAAAAGAACATTTGCATGAAACTAAGTTGGTTCTTTGAAAAGATAAACAACAACAACAAACAAACAAACAAAATGCCTTTTTTTGGCAAATTATATATGTGTGTGTGTATATTATATAACTAATATGTAGCAACCTCTTCCCACAGCTATTTAATTAATTAGGTGTTGTTCTTCCTTACTTTGTTTATGCCATTGGCGGTACACAGGGAGTTAAAAAATGATTCTAATTACCTGCCCGACATTTTATAGCACATGAATTCATATGGCTTCTGCACCACAAGTTTATTTGAAACAAATATTGTACTTGGAGGCAAAATGTTTGAAGGTTTTATTACAGTGGACTAACAATCATTGAGTTTTTTAATGGGAGTATTGCTTGGCAAATTAAAATTGGAAACTGAAGCTACAAACATTCACGAATGGAATCAGCATGGGATTTCAAATCGCCAACAGCCTAGTTGAACATGTTGGTCCTCAGTCGCAGCGGCGTCAACTCGGCAACAAAGCTGCCCAGCAGGAGCATTTTAAGGTCTCTGGAGAAGCCTGGTCCAGACTTGATAGTCTTCAACTTGTTCACCAAATAAAAATGCTTTCCTATATTTCATTTTGCTAATAATACAAATGGGATATTTCAAAAATACTTTGGCTTTCCTAATCATAGGTTTTAATAAAGCAATAAAAGCCACAATCATTTTATAGCCTCCAGGTAGAACAATTATTAAAAAAGGATATGCCTTATTAAGAAATTATAAATGTTCTTTGATGAAGTTAGAGCTTAAATTTAGAGGAGTGTAGCTATTTAGTCAACTCGAACATTTTAATCAATTTAGGTGACTATTTGTGAAGATTGAAGCATAGGGTGTAAAACGTTTACTAGGTTAAAGTTTACTAGGCAGTATGTTTTTCTATTTTAAAAAATATTTTGAACAGAAATGAATAGTCCCAGTGTGTTGTTTGGAGTAATTATTTGTGTACTGCTATAAATTGTATAAAGATTAAGGCTAATGGCTCTAGAACCGAAGTGTTTGCTCTTAAATCCCACTGGTCACAATTACTTCCCACAGAACCATGGACAAGTTATATATATAACCTCTCTGTAATTCAGAATTCTTATCCATAAAATTAGGATAAAAAGATGTCTTACAAGAGTAAGTTACTTCACGCAACACCTAGGACAGTAAGGGTTAGCTAGTATTATTATTTATGTTATTGTTGTTTCTTATTTAATAAAAAGGAATTATGATTATAAAATATTTGCTATAGCCAGTTGTTTGTAAAGCAGCTTTTTGACCTCCTTAAAGAGTACTATTAATTGTTTTGTTCATTGTCATCATTCCCTTTCTTCAAAGGGAAGAAAAAATTCAATAATAAATAAAAGTGTTGTATTTAAATGGTACTATTCAATTTACAGTCCATTTTCTTTCTTCTAATTCATTATTTCCAAGACAGCCCATGGTAAATACGTATGTATGTATGTATGTATGTATGTATGTATTTATTTATTTATTTGGAAAGAGAGAGAGTGAGAGAGAGCATGAGAAGGGAGAAGGTCAGAGTGAGAAGCGGACTCCCCTGGAGCTGGGAGCCCGATGTGGGACTCGATCCCGGGACTCCGGGATCATGACCTGAGCCGAAGGCAGTCGCCCAACCAACTGCGCCACCCAGGGGCCCCAATACCTCTTCATTTTCAATGATAGAGTTCAATAAGCACTGATGGCTAAGTAAGAGCCATACTTTAAAAAAAATTGTTTTCCACATAAACAGATGCTTATAAATCCCTTTCACATTTCCATACCTAAGATAAACTAATTGTAGAAGCTGATGACATGCATATTACAAGAATAATCTATAGCAAAAAACAGTACTATGAAATTCTTCCCTAAATTTTGCAGTAACACCACTTCCCTTATTCTTGATTCTGTATAGTTCCCAATAAATTCTACTTTGTATCCTTCTGATAAAGTTGAAAGTTCCAGAGGCCCATTCAGTAATTTTGGCATCACCTGTACTTTCAGAAATAGGAAAATGCAATCACAGAGGTGATTCAAGCTCACATTCTTTCAAGGCAAAAAAGATTAAGTTGCATTTAGTTTGGGTTATCTCTATTTTGAGAGCTAAGCAGTTAACAGAATTAAGCAAAAATATGCATTTCTGCCATTGTCTTATATAGTGTACTATTTATGAGCCGTTTCTATGTTGATTCTCTCCATAATATTCAAATATTTGCCCTTCAAGAATATTTTTCCTAATTTATTATACAAATTCTTTTATGAGTGACATATTTTATTTCATAATTGGTAACTGGTTACCTAACCTATAAAGCTACTTGCTTGACTGACCTATTATCCTGTTATTTGGATCACCCAATAGTGAATAATACTAGATAATTTTTCCTAAAAGGAGCAAATGATTCCATACAAAACCAATTTCTCCCTTCAGACTCCATTGTCTGAAGGGAAAAGTCATACATACACCCATTGGTACATTTCTTTTTTCACTTGGAGAAAAAAAAATACGTTTCCTTATAATGGTACAAACGAATTTGTTCGGGAAGTCTAGAGTGTAATTGCAACTGATTTCTAACAGATCCTGTTGTTTTTATCACCACATAGCAGATACATTTGTTTGAGTGTAGCTAAAACATTTTGCCTCAGTGCAATCATTTTTATGGCTCATGTAGTAATGACAGATTCTACAAATTCTAGTTTCATTATTTCATAAAAATGTGTATATTTTTGCCTAAGTGTGTGTGTGTGCGTGTGTGTTATGGGAAGGGATAGCTTTTCTACATGAATGGTTTTAGAAAGCCAAATTTAACCTTTTACCACTGCCTGACTCTTCGTGGTGTTTTGTTTTCTTGGCTGTAATTTGAAAGGTATTTTCTCTGAAGAACAAAACCTCCACGCTAATTTTAAGAAGACTGATTAAATTTAGGAAAGTTTTCCAATATCCTTTATGAAACTGAATTTTTATTACATTTACATTGCACTATTTTTGTATTTTTTTTTCCTAATTGTGGAATACAGAGCTAGAAATAAAATGGAGATTCTGATGACACAGGATTTGGAAAGCCTCAAATTTGTTGCTCTTATACTAATAATGAAAACAACCAGGTATTCCAAAGAATATTAAGTTGAGGATGATGACAGTATTCTCCATCTCCACCCACAAGACCTGGGCCTCCTACTCCAGGATCTCTCACAAGAATGCAGGTAAGGATTCAGGGTTGAAGACCTGACTCTGGCATGATCCATTTCCAAGTGTGTTTTCTTCAAGATTCAATTTCTCATAGGCTGTTAGATGAAAGACTTTAGTTCCTTGCTGGCTGCTGGCTGGAGGCGGCCCTTAGTTCCTTGTCATGTGGGTCTCCACACTATGGTGACTTGCTTATGTAATGACAGAAGGGATTTCCTGTCACCCTTGCGGTATTATGTACCTAGAAGCAAGTCACAGGTTCTACACCCCAGGGTGTTAGTCACATAATGTAGAAACCAGTGGGGGCGTATGTTAGAAACTACCTACTGCACCAAATTAATATAAATACAATGAATATATATGTATATATGATATTTAGAAATTCAGTGCCTCAGCTACATGAAGATAAAGTGGCATATTAGATAAAAATTAAAACGATTCCATATATTACATATTTTGTTCCATACTTTAGTCATAAATAAATGCTAGAAAAATCAACTGTTTACCTGTGCATTTCATTATAGTCATTGTGATATTGATTTTCTTTACACAAATGTATTCCTTTTTAAGCTTCAATTTCTGAGTATTTAACAAAGTTCTGTTCTGACTCTGGCATACCTTATGTTTAATTGGTTTTAATTTCTTTTATTATGTATTATAGTATCTAAAAATTATATTTTAGAAAGCTTTAGCTTGGAAGCCAATAATATCTGTCATTATATTTATATGGGCTGGCCTGTAGTTACTGATTTAGCATATGATTTTAATTAGTATCTGGTTAAGCAAGTTGTCAAGAGTGTCACTAATTTCATTAGCTAATATCAATATGTGTGATAACAACTCAAGCCCACTATAAAACACTAATTCAGTCAAAAAATTTTGTTACATATACTTACAGGGCTTTGGCTAAATTTAAAAAAATATATTATTCAGAATTTTTTTTGTATTTTATTTTGATTTCCTCTTTCTAGGAGATAACATCATAAAAATATCATTTCCTCCTAAATGTCTATTTAAAAGAGAATGTATTTTAAATTCTACTTTAAAACTTGTGTTTTATTCAATTTTTTATTATTTTACATATAATACTTTACATTTAGTGTTTACCATCAGTCTTTTTATATGTTTATTTTTACATTCTATCCACTTATATAGATACTTCTAATTTTTGATGATTCCTGACCATTGCTTCCTTTTTTTTTTTTTAATATTTTATTTGAGAGGGAGAGGCTGAATGAAAGAGAGAGCACAAGTCGGGGGAGGCAGAGAGATAGGGATAGGCAGACTCCCCTGATGAGCAGAAAGCCTGATGCAAGGCTGGATCCCAGGACTCCAGGATCATGACCTGAGCCGAAGGCAGACACCCAACTGACTGAGCCACCCAGGCGCCCTTGACCATTGCTCCTTAATTGAAAATTAATTCAGTGAGATGACACTGGATTATTAACACTTTTTCTCCAAATAAAAATTGCTTAATGTCTCAAGGCATTTGTTTTACTATCTCACTATTAAATATTTTATCTTATAAAATAGTGTTTTTATAATTTCAAAGAAATACATAGCTTTAGCTATACAGGAGTTTTGGAAAGCTGAAAAAAACAAGGGGTTGCATTATTCGAAAACAAGGGGTTATTTTGATATGAATGATCAGTTTTCTCCCTGTTATCTTCTTTGTCAACATTTCAGGAAGACAGAAAGTTGCAGCATTAAAAAGGACATAGTGTACTTCCTGATACACAGTGAATTATTATTTGATTTTTTGGGCTCTAAGGTACTTATGCTTTTTTAACTAGATACAATTAAAATTATACACTAGGTTTTATACTTTTGGAAAAGTATTTCAGGATAAAACAGAATGAGGCTATTAATTTTCATATATGTATTAATTCATTTCATGGGAAGATGTTTACTGATTCATTTAGTCATTCATTAACAGAATATTTATTGAATGTGTACTACTTGCTAGGCAAGGAGAATAAAATAAATTAAATAATGCCTTCTGTATGGTGCTTACACTCTACTGGCTAGGAAGTATATAAAATAAACACTATCCGTTAATTATAAAATGCTACAAAGAAAAAGAGGAAGTTCACAGAGAGTGAAGATTTGATAGGAGGAGTAACAATGCTTACCATTGCTTTAAATAGCTTTTAAAATCATTATGGAATTTTAGGTTATATAAGAGAGGGCAGAGATAATCAAATACAAGCTCTTTATTTTATAGATGAAGGTGTTTTTGCCCAAACTGAGAAGGGGAATCAATCGACCAAAATCTTATTGGATCATATATTGGAAAATTTGATTTAGAATTCAAAACATGTATTTCTAAATGCGGTGCCCACTTTATACTACTAACTTGTTCTAGAATGTTCCCAGTTTCCTCCCAAGTATTATACCTGAGGTAAAGGCCAGGACCTTCTTTCCTATATTCCTCTACCTATCCCATTATCAGAAAGAGTAGTGCCCGCTCTTTCCTAGTTTTTGTTTAAATAGTATTTTTTTTTCATGTAGGTCTTACAGTTTCCAATCTATAGTTCCTTACTCCATATTTATACATATGTACTCTCATGATTAACACTCGAAAGGAGAAGGTGTATTAATGTGTGTGTGCATGTGTGTGTGTTTCTGTTATATGTGTCCATTGTAACAAATACATTAGTAGAGAAAAAAGGAGTTGACACCTAAAACACACGATGCATTTTATGAGGCACTTTCTCAGCCAGGACTACAGTAAGAAATGTTCCAAAAATAAAATAATTTACATATATATTTTGACTCTGAGTCTCCGTTAATACTTTCATTCAGGCCCCAGGAAGCACATATTTAAAATGTGGGAAGATCTCAGGGAAACATCAATTGAGCTGAAACTGGCTCATTTCTTCGTGTTCTTAAAGTATCAATTAGTCTTACACTGAAAAGGAGTATTGAAATCTCTATTGGCTGCAACAGCACATCTGGGCTATAAGGACGTCATATGGGCTTGAATTTACCCTAAGTACAAATTGGAGTTCCTAACCATGAGAAAAAAACTTTAGGGTTATTTAAAAATATAATCAGTCAACGAGTAGCTTTTTATTGTGTAGTCAGTAACCATCTGCAGTCAATAAAAAAACTACCAGTTGGCCTAAATATGTAGACGCACACTGGTCACTTGTGTTTTGGCTTAGATTTGGTCCTATGCCCATGCGCACCTGTTTATCCATGCCCAAACACTGTCATATAGACTGCAGGAGGCAGTAAGTGCAACAATGCCACTGAGATACGCAATACACCTGCAAGTAAGTGAATTCAGATTTTTATCCACACTTGCTTTAGAACGATGCTTCTACTAGTCAATGAAGGCATGCCACTAAGTTTTATCTGCAAGTCCAACTTCAGTCACAAAAATGAAAAGTAGGAACATACAGATGAATAGGGTCTATGTGTACATTCACTTCATGAAAATCTAAGTTTAAATCAAGGTTGCAAAATTTTATAAATTGTTCAGGAATTACAGTAATTCAATATAAATGAAATCACAGCTGGCATTGATGTAAGACTGCTGTGAAGAATAGCTTTGCTTAAAGGTGTGCTATCACTTGGTCAAGGGTTGCTTCAAAGTAGGAGAATGTGCTATAGAATAAAAATAATGAACAGTGGAAATAAATAAAATAGAAAACTATTGATATAGTATGAAAAATATAAAATCCATTAAAGTAATAACAGTTCAATCTACTAAAATTTCTCAAGGTATCTTGTAAAATAGCTCTGCATGATTTCTCTTATTTTCAGCTGTGATGCTCTATATAAATGGGTTCAGGCTCTATCCCTAATATGGTAAAATGAAAAGCTTTACCTTGGCATCAGAAAACCTGGAGTCAGAAAACAGGAGTTGTCACTAATGTGTGAATTTGAGAAATATCTTCACCTCTATGATCAACAGTTTCTTAATTAATAAAAAGAAATCATAGAACAATAACTCAAATACCTTTACTGTAGAAGTGAAAAGACATGGCCCAGCAAAATAAAGTAATTTGCTTTGGGTTGTCAATTGAAAGATTAGAGCTGAGGCTAAAAGTTTACATTTCCAGACTTTGAGTTTAATGTTCCCTCCACCCCCAAGGCTTTGCTCTTCAAAGTACGGTCCCAGAAGGAACAATATCAGTGTGACTGATGAGCTTGTTAGACATGCAGAAAAGCCGTCTAGATCCCAGAACTACTGAGTCAGAATCTGCATTTTAAACAGATCTTCTCAGTTGGAAAAGCAACATCTTGCAATTTATTGCCTTCTCACTCTGCCATGGATGTGGGGAACAAATGAGCTGATAAATGTTAAACGATGCTCAATTAACACAATATAATTCTACTTAATGGTACCGTTGAAAGTGCTTAATTCAAAATTTGGAATTGATTAAGAATGCCCTTCTATAATTTTACCAATATCCTCACATTTATCCAAACCCCATATTCCAAAGAATTAAAAGCCCTCCCAAGTCAAACTGAGAATACCTATTTTAATTAAATATTCATGGAGTATGACGCAGTATTTAATCTACAAAAGATTTCATCCATGAATGCTAGAAGAGTTTATAGAATTTATAATTTCTCTCCTTTTTTCAAAATTTGTTTATAATTAGATGCAAGCAAAGTTATAATCTAAGAAGAATGAGGAAACTGTACAAGAAGCTAGTACTGGAAACAAATTTTCACACACCCATTTCTGATGTATTTACAAGAATGTAAAGTCCTTAAAGTGACAAGAAGAAGGTACCAATTTTAAATTCTCACTTTTTAGATAAAGAAACTTAAATATGGCAATTTCATATTCTTTGAAAGAGGCATCTTGAGTGCCAGAGTGCTTGAGTAAATTAAGTACAAAATAAGTATTTTTTTTTACAAAAAACTGGAGAGGGGGATTAGATAAACACTTTTTTTTTTCTCATTACCTAATAGAAGAAAGCAGTAAATGGGATCTGATTGTTGTTATGACTGAAAAATGTATGACAACTCACCAAAACTGAAACTTAAGATTCCTTTGTCTCAATCCAATTTCGAGATGAAGAGACACTCATTTGAGAAACCCTATTCTACTATGACTAAAAGGAGCTTTGTGCTCTTCCAAATACTGGACAGAACAGAACAAAATGTAAGATAATCTTTATCATTAAAGTTGCAATCAAATATAAAAAGAAAGTAACATGTAGTCAAAAAAAAAAAACAGAACAAGTTGATGCAAGCTGCATTCTGATAGTCTTAAAGTAAGACAGGTGTATGAAAATGCAATAAATGAAATATTTTAAATAATTTTGCTTATGGAATGTGATAGAATAATATCTGCATAGAGATTTCTATTCACAAATCCCAGGAATCTGTGAATATATATTATGTAATATTACAAAAGGAACTTTGCTGATATAATTAAAGTTATGAATTCTAAAACAGGAACCATCATCCTGGATTATATAACTTATCTCCTATTGAAAATGCAGATTTTATGTGGATGCAGGATTGCTATAAGAAAAGCATGCCTCTACACTCTAATAGGATTTGGGATTTCCCAGATAGGATTTGGGAAAAAATAGTCATTACATAACAACATACAGCAAAAAGGAGATAAAGGATCTAAAGTTGGAGAATGTAATGCCAGCAAAGGATGGTTTGATAATGTTTAAAGAAATTTGGCTTAAAAACTTTGTCAAGTTAACAGGAGAAATAGCTTCTGTCAACTAAGAGGCAGCAGATGAGTTCCTAGATACCATTAAGATAATGACTGAAGGGCGCCTGGGTGGCTCAGTTGGTTGGGTGGCTGCCTTTGGCTCAGGTCATGATCCTTGAGTTCCGGGATCGAGTCCCACATTGGGCTCCCGACTCCGCAGGGAGTCTGCTTCTTCCTCTAACCCTCTCTCCTCTCATGCTCTCTCTCACTTTCTCTGTCTCTCAAATAAATAAATGAATAAAATCTTAAAAAAAAAAAGATAATGACTGAAAAGAAAGGATATCTGCCTGAAAAGGTTTTTGATGCAGATGAAAGTACCCTATTCCAGGGGAAAAAATGTCACAAAGGACATTTACTAGTAAGGAAGAGAAGCAAACACCAAGTTTTAAGGCAGGTGGGTTTGGGATAACTATACTGTTTGGTGCAAATGCAGTTCGGTTTATGATCAGGATTGCCTTTATCTGTAAAGCTGCTAACACGTGAACCTTGAAAGAAAAGATAAACACACTTGCTAGCTTTTTGGTTGTACAACAGGAAGGCCTGGAAAATGAAAATCCTTCTACTGGATTTGTTCCATCAAGGCTTTGTCCCTGAGGAAGGGAAGTACCTTTCCAGTAAGGGACTGCCTTTTGAAGTTCTTTTGATATTGGACAATGCCCCTGGCCACCCAGAACCCCTTGAGTTCAATACCAGGGGCATCACAGCAGTCTATGTGCCCCCAAACACAACATCTCTAGATGATGGGAGTCATAAGGACCTTTAAGGCTTATTAGAAGGATACCCTGGAAAGAGTTGTCAATGTCAAGGAAGAGGATCCCAATAGAGATAACCTGATCAAAGTATGGAGGGACTATACCACTGAAGATGCCATCGTAGTTAGGGAAAAGTCCACGAAAGCCATTAAGACTGAAACACAAACTCTGTCTGGAGAAAACTATATCCAGATATTCTGTGAGACTTGACATGATTTACAACAGAGCCAATCAAGTCAATCGTTAGGGATTGTGAATACGGCAAAAACAGTTGGGAGTAAAGGGTTTCAAGATACAGTCTTTGAGAAATTCAAGAGCTAACAGACACAACGCCAGCAGAATTAACAGAAGATTGACTTGACGGAGAAGAGTGCTTCTGAACTAGTGCCAGATGATGAGAAAAAACCATAGAAGCAGTGACCAAAAACAAATTGGTATTAGACAATACAGCAGAAGTGTTCTGTCCTGGCTACTTTTCGTTTTTTTTTTTATTATTATGTTATGTTAGTCACCATACAGTACATCATTAGTTTTTGATGTTGTGTTCCATGATTCATTGTTCATGTATAACACTCAGTGCTCCTTGCAATACATGCCCTCCTTAATACCTATCACCAGGCTCACCCACTTTTAACTTCTTTTACAACATTGATTCTTCTATTGTACAAGCACTGAAACTAAAGCAAAAGGTGATAGGCATATAGACTGGTACTTGTATACAAACATTTTTACAGAAATCAAAAGGCAAAATGTCAGATAGAAATTACAACGTATTTTTACAAAGTTAGACCAAAGGTGCATGCCTCTTCACCTTCCCTTCCACTTCTTTCACCTCTTCTGCCTCTGCCATCCCTGAGACAGCAAGACCAACCCTGCCTCTTCCTCATCAGCTACTCAAGGTGACAATGACATGAATATCTTTATAATGAACCATGTCTATTGAATGAATAGTAAATAATCATTATGCCTTATAGGTAATAAACTACTGTCGTGTATGGGATTGTCTTCACGTGAAAATCAAGTAACTGTACAGCAAGAACTGGATGGGATATTTTTGATCATCATCATCATCATGTAAGTATTCATTCTGTAGCACACTGTGTGCAAGACTTGTATGGAGTTGTATAGCCTACCCTTACATTGGCGTAAGATGAGAGATACTTAACATAAAATCAATGTGTTAGTTTTCTTACTGTTTTATAACATTATTTTTAAAGAATTACATTACCAAACACTATGTCTGTCTCCTAATTCAAGAAATGGCATTCCAAAAATAAATAAACAAACAAATAAAATAAAATAAAATAAAAAGAAATGGCATTCCAGTCTATCACAGGTGGGGTTTTTTTTTAAATGTTACAATATTTCCAATAGTATATTGGAAATGTGACTGTAATATGGTACTCCATAAAGCATTTCTAACATTTTTTCATTAATGTACAGTCTAGACTACCATGAAGCAATCACATTAATCTACCATGTAGATTAGTCTACCATAAAGCAATCATATTGCTGCTTCATCATTATCAGTGAATGAGATCTTATACTAATAAATATAAATTTTCTTTTTCACATTATTTTTTATTTTTGAGGTATACTGTTATTATGTGTAATATCTACAGTATTTTGTATTATATAGGACAATAAGATGTAGGTAATGACAGATAATGTATCCTGTAAACACATGACAAACTCAGAGTATCTATTGATAGGGTATAATACTGTATTTTCTCTTATGATTTTCTCAGTAACATTTCTTCCATTTACTTTCTTAAAGAATGTGGTACATAAGGCATCCAAATTGGTAAAGAAGAAGTCAAACTCTCACTCTTTGCAGATGATATGATACTTTATGTGGAAAACCCAAAAGACTCCACTCCAAGACTGCTAGAACTCATACAGGAATTCAATCATGTGTCAGGATATAAAAT
>CM052809.1:72783640-72830791 GCA_028533885.1 Nasua narica | reverse complement strand
TAATCCAATCAAGAAATGGGCAGAAGATATGAACAGATATTTCAGTAAAGAGGACATCCAAATGGCCAACAGACACATGAAAAAATGCTCAACATCACTTGGCATCAGAGAAATACAAATCAAAACCACAGTGAGATACCACCTCACTCCAGTCAGAATGGCTAAAATTAGCAAGTCAGGGAATGACAGATGTTGGCGAGGATGTGGAGAAAGGGGAACCCTCCTACACTGTTGGTGGGAATGTAAGCTGGTACAACCACTCTTGAAAACCGTATGGAGGTTCCTCAAAATGTTGAAAATAGAGCTACCCTATGACCCAGCAATCGCACTACTGGGTATTTACCCTCAAGATACAAATGTAGTGGTCAGAAGGGTCACATGCACCCGAATGTTTATAGCAGCAATGTCCACAATAGCCAAACTATGGGAAGAACCTAGATGTCCATCAACTGATGAACGGATAAAGAAGATGAGGTATATATATACAATAGAATACTATGCAGCCATCAAGAGAAACAAAATCTTGCCATTTGCAACGACATGGATAGAACTAGAGAGTATTATGCTAAGCGAAATGAGTCAGAGAAAGACAATTATCACATGATCGCTCTGATATGAAGAATTTGAGAGGCAGGGCAGGGGGTTATGGGGGGGGTGGGGAAGAGAAATGAAACAAGATGGGATGGGGAAGGAGACAAACCATAAGAGACTCCTAAACTCACAAAACAAACTAAGGGTTGCTGGGAGGTGGGGGGGGGGGGTAAGGATATGGACATTGGGGAGGGTATGTGCTATGGCAAATGCTGTGAAATGTGTAAGCCTGATGATTCACAGACCTGTACCCTGGGGTAAATAATACATTATATGTTAATAAAAAATTAAAAAAAAACGAATGTGGTACATAATACCTATTCAAAATAAGTATTAATCGACTGTTTATGTTATTGGTAAGGTTTCCAGTCTATAGTAGGATATAAGTAGCCAAGTTTATGGGGGAATCAAAAGTTATATGCAGATATTTGATTACACTATTGTTAGCATGCCTTACCCCCATGTTGTTCAAAGATCAACAGTGTATGTTTATCTTAATCACCCTTTCAGTAACACTACACTAAATTAAAATTTCACATATATGTCTATTATAAACTATTTATGATTTGGATTATGAACTTTGTAAAAAGGAGTTAGTGGGAGGTTTCCTTAATATAAATCAAGCATATTTAGTAAGAAAGCTTTTACTAACAATGGAGTCTGGACATCAACAATGTACATGATGGAACAACAGATACCAAACCAAATCAATGACTATATCCAAAACCTAGTAGAGAATACAAAAAGGAAATACAGAATTCCAATTCTTTCTATTGTGGATAGAGAAACTCAGTTCTTTATGTAAGAGAACACTCTTAAAAACACTTTATATAAGTTTTACAATTAAATAAGATAAAGCTGCATGGTCATGGTTAAATAATCTATTTAGCTTGGAGAATTTGGCTAGTTTATTGCACTTACATAAAAAAACAGCTATCATTAATAATTGATCATGACAAAATGGCTTCACTTAAGGAATTAAAATAGCAAATACCTTATTGAATCCACACATATTATGTACAGCCGTTATACTAAATTCTGTGATTCCATACCTAAAAATAGAATTTTTTGCTTTTGTGTATTTCATTGCAATATAAGAACAAAATACCTTTCAATAGGCAAAATGATGTGTGCAGTGAATTCTATGGTTTTTACTTTGTATTGAAATAGTTTTACTTGAGGTATTCCTGGGTACTAATATTTCCCATCTCTCCATCCTATCACCCCTACAAATGAGATCAAGATGTTAAGGGAGAGAAAAATGATTATATGTTTATGTTATATACCTTACTACTTAAGAATTTAACTATTACTAATAACTATGTTAAAATTAACAGTAATTATATCACAGGTACAAAGAGAGCTATGCCTGGTAAAGTGCATTAGAGGCTTTTATTTTCTCTGTGTTGGAGTTTCATTACTTTAAATATTTTAATTTCTCTCACGCCACATCAAATTGATTTGTTTTTTCGATGCTGCTTCAATTCGATGCATTTTTTTCTTATGCTATTATCCCTTCTGAAGTAAAGGAAAATTGACAATACACTAAACTAGCAATGAATATAACCTATCAAGACTCCAGTTCTTCTATTTGGTCCTTTTGGTTTTCAATTTGTGTCATAGAATTTTATTTTTTATTAAGCCTAACAAAAAGGGAAAAGAATACAAAAGAGTTGGAAAGAAGCTGCCTTCTTGTTTCACTTTCTAATACACCTTTTCAAATTTCACTCACTCTTCGCGAATTCTAATAGATATGTTCATTTTCAGGGTGTCACCAATACAACAAATATTAATGACTCTTTTCTACCCAGTAGATATTTTGCTTTGTGACAACCCATTGTCTCTCATGGAAATTGATGCTGATTTTGATGACAAAAGAAGAGCAAGAAGAGGATTACTGCAATAAGGACAGTAAAGATGACCACAGTTCATATTTTTTTAATGCTTGTTAAATATTACAAGCTCAATATAGATACATACATACATATATAATTTTTATGGTTGCTTTCATATCTAATCCTCACAGCCATCTATAAAGTTGAACTATTAATGTCACCATTTGGCAATTAGTACATTAGAGGTGCTTCTTAAACTGTTGACTGGTTTTTAGATATATTAACTTCTACAAATACTCACTGATAAACAAAGTACCTTAATAAGAACAGTAACCAAACTTGGACTCCTAAATGTACATTTTTTGAGTAGTTAACTATTTGCTCAACACTGCATTAAATTCTTTACCAAGTGTATCTCAAATAATCCTCAAAACCTTAAAAAGTTGGTATTTTTTCCTATTTAATAGACAATGAAAAAAATAAAAGACATTCAATTACTTATCAGAAACATTACAGATCCATCTGATTGTGACTCTAAGATCTAAGCTCTGTTTACTACTACACTGTTTCCCAGCAGTGCACACTGCTTTGATTTATACAGTAAGTATTTCATGAGATTTATTTATGTCAGAAAACTGGCAAGGTCTGTTATCCCTGAAAGACCTTAATTAAATTAGGGATTGGGGGCCATTTAAATGAACAATTATTAGGTTTTTTTAATTGAGAGCATTAAATGAAAATATAAGAGTGAATGACATTTGAGTTATAACAACAGATTTTTTTTAAACAGATTATTCCAAATCCTCTAAAATATACACAGGAATATTTCAATTAACAAATACTTTTTGATTATTCTTTGTTAAAAGTGGTGGAAAAAACTGACAGGAAATGATGATTGTGTTCTTTAAACATGATGCTCTTCTACATTATTTGATGACCAACCAAATTGCATTTAAATCTCTAAATGATTAGAAGTATATTTATTTTCCTTGAGGATAAAAATGTAATGACTGTCAAAATTAATTTCTTAAAAGGCAGGATTCTTTTTTTTTTTTTTAAAGATTTTATTCATTTGAGAGAAAGAGAGAGAGTGCATGAGAGGGGTGTAAGTCAGAGGGAAAAGCCGACTCCACGTGGAGCTGGGAGCCCAATGCAGAACTCGATCCCAGGACTCCAGGATCATGACCTGAGCTGAAGGCAGTCGCTTAACCAACTTAGCCATCCAGGTGTTCTAAACGGCACAATTCTGTATACTCTGCTCAGACCCATGTGTCACAGCCATGAAAATGCAGTTCTCAGAGAGCCCCAGCTGCCACCTCTCAGAGCCCATGACCACATCTGTGCTGAAGTCACATTTCTATCTGCCAATTTCTATGCAGTCCCACAGGACTACTTATACTCTACCAAGAGCCTTTGGCTTGATGACTATCCATCAACGTGGTCAAATTTTTCTGCAAACTGCACAGGAATCTGACTCTGCCTGTCGAACCAACCAGTCCTTGTCTTCCCTCACAGGTGTCAGACCTGCTTGCAGTCAGTGGGCTCCCCCAGGCTACCCCTGCTCCTGCGCCCCTTTACTCTTCACAGAGATTTATTGTCCTATCCCGTCCTGGTGAACTCATTACAGAGTGCCTGCACTAAAACATCAAGTCAATAAATCCTTTTCTAGGAATAGGACTGGAAATGAATCCAAAGTGAACTCTTGAAGTTTATGTTGAACATCATTTCTAAGACCATTTGTTGAAGGCAGGAACTTGGAAGTAACTTGAAAAAGAATCTGTTAAACTGCCTGATGAATAAAGTGTTCACCTCCAACCCTGAGAAAAATATGGGATTCTTACAGGTCAATCCTCTTACAGGAAAAAAAGAAGCCATACTTTCTAAGTTCATAGTGACTCAGGTTAGGGGTGGCAGTGAGGGTTAAAGGGAGAGTGAAATGATTGCAAATGCCCTTCACATGATATACTGCACTATTCACTGCAAAGAGATACTTCTCAAAATTGATTTCACATATAAACCTTGGGAATTAAACTCCTTTTGCTAGGAAAAAAAGTATGAAGTGGGCTTTGGTTTGGGAATCTAAGTTAAAAAGTACTTTCTATGTGCTTCAAAATCAAGTTGGTTATAAGCAAACAATTTGGAGCTTTTTAAAATCAAATTGACTTATCTCTGCATTCATTTATTTATTTATTCAATGATTAGTGAAATGGTTGTGGCACAAAAATCTGCTAGGGACCTGAAATACAGATGAAATACAACACCACCTTTGCCACAGTAGGATTAAAGGATCAGGCACCTGAGTACTTTAAATAGAAAATATTTGTGGTAAGTGAAAATGTGAATGGAGCCATTTATTTTTTTAAAAAATGTGCTCTTATTGATTTTCCAACAGATTTGTAACAATCACATTGTGAGACAGACATTGTATTATCTTTCTCATTTTGTGTTTTTGATATTTGGGGGAGTGAACTTGAATACTGGTATTCAAGTATCGATTTTAGTGAGTTTCTAATATTTCATATTGTAATGTGCTCAAAAGCAACTTAAATGAAGTCAAAGTAATGACAAAAATTTTAATTTTAATGGCTAAATTAAGGCAGGTTATATCATAGTGATTTCACAAAGATATTTTTAATTATGGTGGGACACTAGTACTGGAGGAACATATTCTAAGTCATACCTTTATATTTTGATTTGGAATGTTTGTTATGAGAGGCAAAGCTGATAACTATGCCCCTTCAAAGAAAAGGATGTTGATAGAGTAAAGATAAATATTTCCATCACCACGAGGTCAATTAGTTTGCACTTTTATAACCACAACTACTTCATTCTAACTCTGATGCCTCATTAACCCCAAGCCACCACTAATCTATGAACTATTTTCATAATGCTGTCATTTCAAAAGTGTTGTATAAATGGAATCATACAGTATGTAAACTATTGGGATTACCCTCTATAATTGTCTGAAAAGTTATATAGCTTATTGCATGTGTCAATAGCTTGTTCCTTTTTATTGCTGAATAATATTCCAGAGTAGGGATGTACCACAGTTATTGTCACTATTCACCTGCTGAAGGGTATCTGAATTGTTTCCTTTTTTAAACTATTATGAATAAAGCAGCTATAAATATATGGACAAGAGTGTGAACATCTATTTTCATTTTTCTGAAATTTCTGGGTTATTAGCTGCATGTTCAGCATTTTAAGAAAGTTCCAAACTTTTATAAGTGGCTCTACCATTTTTCATTATCACCAATGCGTAAGTGATCCAGTTCCTACAAATCTTCATCAGCATTTGGTGTCATCACCGCTTTTTAGTTAGCTTTTCTGAGGGAGTTTATCTCATTGTGGTTTTAACTTATATTTATTAATGGCTAAAGATATTCCAAATCTTTCATGTGCTTATTTTCCATCTGTCTCTTCAGTGAAATGTCTATTCACATCTTTTGCCTATTTCCTTATTTTAAAGTTGTGTTTGTTTGGTTTTCTTTACACATTCTAAGTAACGGTCTTTTGTTGGATACGTGGATTACACATATTTTTTCCAAGTAGATAGTATTTTCATCCACTCCATAGGTTCTTTATCAGAAAAGTTTTTAAATTTGATCAAGTGCAACTTACATTTTTTTTCCTTTTATTGGACTGTGCTTTTGGTGTTAATTCTAAGTACTCTTTGCTTAGTTCTAAGTCATTTTTTTTACTAAGAGTGTTACAGCTCTATATTTTATATTTATGTACACGACTATTTTGATTTTAACTGTTGTATAATATGTGTTCCTTAGGTTGAGGCTTTTGGGGCGGGGTGCCCATGGAGTCCAATTGTTCCTGCATCACTTACTAAAAAGGCTTTTTGCTCCATTAAATTGCCTTTTAAACTTTGTCAAAAAAAAAAATCAATTGAGAATATGGGTGTGGATTTTTGTCTGGGTTCTCTACCATTGATTTATGGTACCATTGATTTATGTTTCTATCACTCCGCCAGCACTACATGTTCTTGATTAATATAGCTATACAATGATCCTTTCCACTGGGTGGACTGATTCCTCCTATTTTATCCACTTTCAAAATTGATTTAAGTATTCTAAGCTTGACTTTCCATATAAATTTTAGAATTTTGGCCATAGATCAAAAAAGACTTGCTTAGATATTTATAGGAATCCTGTTAATTGTACACAATTTGGGTAGAACAAATATTGTTACTACGTTCAGTATTCTAACATATAAACATGGCATCTCTCCAATTTTTAGATCTCCTTCGGTTTCTTTCATTATCTCATGTTTTTAGCATACAACTTCTATACCAGTTTTATTAGGTATACCTCTATTTTTTTTCACATTTTAGGCATTATAAATACTTAATTTCACATTCCAGTGTCCACATGTTCGTTGAACAATGAATGAAATTTAATTGACTTATTATAGCTAACCCCCATTACAAATAGTTATAGGAGTTTGTTTTTATAGATTCTGTAAGATTTTCTGATTAGACAAATATACCATCCTCAAATAAGGACAGTATTTTTTCTTTACAATCTGTGTTTTATTTCTCATTCTTGCTTTATCACAGTGGCTAGAATTTCTATCACTATCTATCACATCGAGATGCCACATATTCCTTTTTTTTCTGAAGGGTGATACAAGTGTGGGTGGTGAATTTTGTTTTTTCTGCATTCCTTTGTCTACATTGACAGTTTTTTTTTAATATACTCTTCATATGGTGGGTTACGTTGATTTTTGAGTATGTAACTAGTCATGCATCACTAAAACAAACCCCACTCGATCCTGATACAGAATTGTTGACTGCTATTTGCTATTAAAGATTTCTGCATAAGAGATCTATTCATGAGATCTATAGATCATAAGAGATTTATATTCGTGAATGACAGAAGAGTGGTTCTCCTTGTTCTTTTTGTGTCTGTTTTTGTCATCAGAGTAATACAGCCTTAATAAAATAGTGTTCCCCTTCTTGAATTTTCTGAAAGCATTATGTAGAATGAGAATTATTCTTTTTTTTACCATTGTATAATGTCCTTCTGAGGCAATTCTTTGTTCTGAAGCCTACCTTACCTGATATCAATGAAGTTGATATTCTGATTTAATATTTTCAGGATATATTTTTTTATCTTGTTTATATCATTATATTCAACGGGGTTTTCTTATAGAGAAAAATAAACCTCCCAAATTAGTATTATCTCTTCTGCATTTATCAGTCTTAATTCATGTGTTGAGACCATTTACATATAATGTAACATGGATACATTTGAGCTTAAGTCTGCTGTTTTTTTTTTTCCTAGGTTTTCTTTCTGCTTCCTTTTTTCTAACTTATGGGTTAAATGATTTTTTTGGACTTCCGTTTGGATTAACACAGAGTGGGTTATTTTTTAATTCAAGTATAGTTGACACACATAACATTAGTTTCAGGTGTACAACATACTGATTTCACATGTCTATACATTATGCTATGCTGACAAGTGTAGCCACCATCTGTCACCACATAACATTATCACAATACTGACTGTATTTCTATGCTGTGCCTTTTATCCCCATAGTATTTTTCTTTTGGTGTGTATGTAGCTGAGTAGTTGTTCTAGGTATTAGATACATAATTTAACAGTCTACTGGCATCGCTACAGCAGTTTAACAAATGTTATCCCCTTTATATCCCTTCACCGTCCCTCACTTAGAATGGTCTCAGGAATGTCTGCTATATAAACTGAGAACCTCATCAAACAGTGTTTTATAATTTTTACTTTGTCAAACATAGTTTAGGAGAATCAAAAGGAGAAAGAAAATCAATTTTATTTACCCATGTTTTTGCTTACTGCATTCTCCTCTCAGACATTCCATTGTTACTCTGTTGCTATTTTCTTCTTGTTTATAACAGTCTCCTTAGCATTTCTTTCAGAATCAGTCTGCTGGTAACAGATCTTAGTTTTCTCTCATCTGAGAAGGTCTCCATTTCTCCTTAATTCCTGAAGATATTTTTACTACAGATAGGGTTGACATTTCTTTCACCACTTAAAAAATGTTATGATCATTTCTTCTCACCTCCAGGATTTCTGATAAAAATCTGCCATTATTTTTTTTTTTCATTTTTAAGTAAGATACCTTTTCTCTCTCACTGCTGTCAAGATTCATACTTTTTTATTTTTAGAAGTTTGTGACATACAACTTGATGTGTATGAGTTTTCCCATTTGGGTTTGCGCAGGTTCTTGAATTTGTAGGTTTGTATGTTCTGCAAAATTGCTAAGTTTTCAGTCATTATTTATTTGAGTAGTTTTTTCAGCCCTTTTTCTTATCCCCAAATTCTAGTGACACAATTATTCATCCTTGTTACGTTCCAACACGGTCCTGTAAAAACTTGTCTGTAGTTTGTCTTTTTTTTGTTCCATTATTCTGTTTTCAAAAATCCACCAATTCTTTCTTTTGTCCTTTCCATTTTAATGTTGAGACCACCCATTCAAGTTTTTATTTTTTGTTTCAGTTCTTAAATTTTACTTTCAAACTTTATACTTGGCTCTGATTTTTTTTTACTTTTGTCTACTCTGATTTTTTTCATTTTTAATGCTTGTTTATAATCACTTATTGCAGTATTTTTATGATGGCTTCTTAAAATATTTGTTAGATAACTATCCTCTGTCATTTCAGTATTGGCATCTATTTATTGTTTTTGTACACTCCATTCGCAGTCTCCCTGGTTCTGAGTTGGACGAGTGGTCTCTAACACTGACATGTTTATTACTTTTAATACCCTAGCAGGAAGTTAGGGTGCCTCACTGTACCTTGCATGAAGGTCTGGATTCACTTGGGGTCTTTGCTGGCACACGTGGGAGACAGACCACAGTATTTTCTGTGTTTAGCTGGACCAGTTATGGCCTAAACGTTTTGTTTTGGTAGGCTGCCCTTTCCTGAGCTTTGTTTAGAATATGTTTTTGTTGAGGAATTTTTTTTTTTTGTCTGCACACTTTGACAATTATTGGTTACAGGACTCTACAGTACCCTGGCAGGGATATATAAGGCAAAAATAAACCCCAGGAAATTCACCATGCTGTTGCTTAGGTCTATATTTGCAATTTGTGCAAATTAGCCAGCTACGGTTCCATGGATGCTGACTGACCATGTAAGACTTGAGTCAAAGGAATAACGAATTTCATAGTTATCAGCATATTTGCATCAGTTCTCCTTGCATCCAAAGAGTTTAGTGGCAATGATCAATGGGCCCAGACGGCCGCCTGCAGATGCAGTGGGTAGCAGCACAGGAAAGGATCCCCGAGCTGGGGGAACCAGACTCCACATTCTTGCTCTTTGCTCCAGAAGGATACACTGTATCTTCCAAGGCTGTTAATTATAAACATTCTAGGGAAGGTTATTCAGAGTAGAGGGCAGTTGGTGCCAGTGCATGCTCCTCTGGGGTGGGAGGTTTCACTACCATTCCACTTTTGTTGTTTTTCTTCTTCTCCTACCAAGGTTTCATAAATACAATACTAGGTCCAAAGTGCAAATGCTAATGTAGGTTTTATTTTTTAACTTTTAAATATTTTTGGTTATTAGCTGACAAGCGTTTCTTGTGTAAGGTGATACTTAGTATACAAGAAATTCAATCACTGACCTTAGCTACTTATACTCCAAGGCTTTTCTGTTGATTTCCAACCACCTTAAGTATTCAGCTATAAATGGCTGTGTTTTTTTTTTCCCTCAAGATACTACCTAGCTCCCAGTTTCAGTAACACACATTGACTGTGGTCATCTACCATCTGGGTCAACTTAGTCTCCATCAGCCTACAGGTGTCAAACTCCCTAAGGCCTAGGACTTCTTATGATCTTGGAACCCAAGAGTTCCTTTATTTCAATCCCCGACTGCCTCTGTTTTTCTGCTCACCCTATCTCTGTTTCTTATTGTGGCTATGCCTTTTCAATTATTATAAATTGTGCTTTGCTCATATTTTATCTATGTAGTTGAGGCGAAAGCAGAATTTAAGACCAGTGCTGACAATGCCATTTTACCCTAGAATTTTGTTTTACTGTTCTCATCAGGAACAAAGCATAGATTTTTTACTTTTTGGGGAAAAACCCCAAATCATCATCTCATTAGACATGATGATATAATTATTGCAAGTTAGACATAAAACTATACCTAAATAAATATGCTAAGTAATTTCCCTTAGTAATGTACTATTGAATGTCCTATTTAATGGAATCCTTTCAAATGTTAAATACCATCCTTGGATTTCTTTTTATATAACTTGTGATTTTCTTTTGTGTGTTTCTGTTTAAGACAGAAACTCTGCTGATTTAGAATTATCTATTGAAATGTTAATCCATAAACAGATATATATTGATTAATTTTTACATGCCTAGCAGTTTATAAAATGTTGTGAACAATTAATATATACACACATAAATGAATTCCTGTCCTCAAGAAACTTATGAATTGTCTACCTTAGAATGTAAATTTTCTGATTATTACATAACAGGCAAATCAGGAAGATTATAATAGTAAACTTTTACAGATATCAACATGTCCAATCTTCCCTTCATTAAAAAGTCTATAATGGTTTTAAAACTTAGAAACATTTTAGCCTTATATCTTTGGATAGTATGACAGCCAAGTATAGATAGGGCCATGCAATGTCTGTATCATTTTGCTAAACAAAATAACGTACTGCAGCAATCTCCCCTTTGAACCTTTGCTCTCTAGATGCCTCACTATTTCCTTTTCCTCTTAAACCTGTCAAATTTAGTCCATGTTACCAATTATCCTATAGTATTGCCATGAAAATAATATATAATCATTGAAACAAGTGGCTCTTTCAATGAGCATAAATTTTATTTCAAATCTTCTCTCCTAAGGACTTGCTTTCTGTACTACTGTTTAGGAGTATTTAATTTGTGTAATAGGAAAATAAATTAAATGTCTCTTCTATTTCCTATTGAAACTTACATGGAACTACCTATAGCATGTTTTGATGTTCATTTTATCTGATGTAGGGCTATTATCAATGCACAAAATCAGCGAAAACATGCCAAATATAATTTCTCAAGGCTTTAGTTTGCTTTCCTTCGTTATTATCTGTTCACAGAAGGTATCAGGCAACAAAAGACAGTATGTTCCAGAGATAATAAAAGATAATTCAACAGATTAGTTGAACTTCCATAGGTATAGGTACATCTTGCAACATTCTCTATCATGTCAGACACCACTCTCTATTTGCAAACTTTGTACTTGAAATCCTATAATAGCCCTCTATTTATGTATGATATTTTACGTCAAGTAAAATTGAGGTCTTTTAGGGGTTAAAAAAGTAAAAGGAAGAAAAGGTTTAGATAAGATTGGCATCACTTTTACCTAGAATGATTTGATTACATACGCTCACTTATTCTGACAGGTTTTATCTAGAGGTACATCAGCATCATTTGACAGTATAAAATTATGAGACAATATAAAGTACAGACATAGTATTTATATGCAGTACACATACATACCGATCTTGTTGGTGTAACACTTTAGGAATCTGAAATCACGAAGATATAGTTCTATTGTCCTATTTCCTTATAAGCAAGAATTATAAGTGAAGTCGAATTATGTGAAATATCATTATCGATATGGTCCATACATAGTTTTAAAGTTGTTAGGCCAGTTCTACTTGAACTGCTGTCTTACAAAGCATAATACTACAATTGCTTGTTTGCCAGACTAATCAAAAAATGGTATGTAGGATAACCTGGGCACAAATGAGGCTTTTTTGTTTGTGTGTGCTCTTATATACTTTAATTTAGTAGAAAATTAACTGAAAAAAACCTCTCTCTCTCTCTATATATATATGCACATATATATAAACACACACACATATATACATACACACACACTGTAAATCCAAAAATATATAAATTTAAAATTAAATAAGAAGAGAAGAAAGCAGAATTGGTCACAACTGTATGGTCAGTTCACTTCATTGTCTGCATGGACTATAGCCAAATTAGCTAAGTAAAAATTTCAGACTGATCATAAAAATATCAAGTGATGAAAATTACTTAATTTCTCTATGTAGGATTTGATACAGCCTGGGCTAGAATAAAATGAAATGAAAGTAGATACTATTAACTAATCAAGTTGGGACAAGTTCAGATGAATTTCATAATGTATAGTTTATGATTGTGGCTCTGCACGTTTGGAAGGTAATTCTAATTGTTCTATGTATAGCCTTGTACTAATTAAGGAAGTTTAATGACATCAATTCAATGTACTTCTAAAGTTAAATGTCAAGTAACTTCTAGATATTATCCAATAGGTATTATAAACTTTAAAAGCAGCCTAATTGTGGGATGCCTAGGTGGCTCAGCTGGTTGAGCAGCTGCCTTCGGCTCAGATCATGATCCCAGGGTCCTGGGATGTCCCGCATCAGGCTCCTTGCTCAGCGGGGAGCCTGCTTCTCCCTCTGCCTCTGCCTGCCATTCTGCCTGGTTGTGTTCTCTCTCTCTCTGACAAATAAATACAATATTTTTAAAAAAAAAAAGCAGCATAATTGTGATGGATAGTTTTATATGTTAATATGGCTTTGCCATGTTTCCCAAATATTTGCTCAAATGTCATCACTGATGTTTCCGTAAAAGATGTTTTTTAGAAGAGATAAATATTTAAATAGGTAAAGCAGATTACCCTTTATGATATGGATGTGGATGCCTCATACAATCAATTGAAGGCCTTAAAAAAACAAAGACCGTCATTCTCTGAGCAAGGAGTTTGGCCATCAAATGGTCTTGGGGCTCAAACTCCAGTTCTTCCCTGGGTCCCCTGCTTGCCAAACTACCCTCCAGATTTTGGACTTAACTAAACTCACACATTATCATGATCCAATTCCTTAAAATCTTTCTGTCCTACATATGTTGTGACACACACACACACACACACACACACACACACACACATCCTGTTGGTTCTATTTCTCTGGAAAACCTTAATACGTATTATGGTATCAGGAGCGGGGGTGCTGCTATAACAAACTTCAAAATGTATGAAAGAGGTTTTGGAACTGGGTAATGGGTAGATGTTGGAACAGTTTTGATGTGCACGTTAGACAAAGCCCAGACTGATTACAAAGACTGTTAGTAGAAAACGTTGGTATTAAAGGTGCTTCTGGTGAAGCCTCAGATGGAAATAAGGATTATGCTATTGGACATTGAATGAAAAGTGATCTTTGTTAAGAGGTAACAATGAACCGAATTGTGCTGGACAGTTTTGTGGAAGGTAGAATTTGTAAGAGATGCAGCTGTATATTTTGCTGAGAATTTAGAATCTATTGAACCTTCAGCATTCTCCTCACTGCTTATAGTAAAATATGAGAGGAGAGTTATGAACCTAAGAAATTGTTAAGTAAAAGGGAACCCAACTTCAAGATTTGGAAAACTCTCAAGTGATGCATATTGTAAAAAATAAGGAAGAATGTTCTGAAGAGAACACCATGCTTGTGCCTATATAATCAGTTGATAAAGAGATTATGTATAGGACTCATGATTTAATCAGTCTTCTATCAGAAACCAAAAATAGAGTTGTACCAGCACCAGTAGAAATCCTGCAAATTTAACTAAAGGAGGCAGAGATGGGACAAAATGAAGCAAGACTGTTGGACTTTTCTCCTGTTTAGTTCCACCTCCTTTCTATTCCCCACCTCCGACTATGGCCCCACTGGGTTTGGAAGTGGAAGTACCACTCTGGTGGCTCAGAGGACAGAGCACTGAGACCAAAAAAAAAAAAAAGATCATCCTTAAAATGGATGGGTCAATCCTTAAAATCTATAGAATTCACCCCGCTAGGTTTTGGATCTGCTTGGTTCCTGTGACCCTTTTTATCTTTCCAATATCTTCCCTTTGGAATGGAAATGTCTATCTTCTGCCAGTGCTACTGGTGTATTTGGAAGCAAATAACTTGTCTGGTTTCCCAGGTTCACAGTTGGAGAGGAATGATAAGGAAGGATGAATCATACCTTGAGTCTCAACTACATTTTAATTTAGATGAGATTTGGGATTTAGAATTGATAGTGAAATGGGTTAAGACATTTGGCTTGCTGGGATGGGTATCAAAGTCATTTGCCTGTGAGAAGGACATAAATTTTGGGGGTCCAGAGTGTGGAGTGTTATAGGCTCAATTGCATCCCTCAAAATTTAGTTAAAGCCCTAACCTGCAGTACCTCAGAATAAAACTGCTTGGGAGAGAGGGCCTTTAAAAAAGTGCTTTAGTTTAAAAATGAGGCTATTAAGGTAGGCTCTAATCCAATCTGACTGGTGTCCTAAGAAGAGGAAATTTTGACACAAAGAGACAAGACATCAGGAATGCACACATAAAGACCATGTGAGGACACTTCAAGGAGAGCCATCTGCAAGCCAAGGAGGGAAACCTCATAGGAAACTAACTCTGCCAACACCTCGATCTTGGCTTTCTAGCTACCAGAACTGTAAACAAATTTCTGTTGTTTAAGCCACCCAATCTGTGCTCTTTTGTTATGCCAGCCCTAGCAAACTATGGTAATCATCCTAACATTGCCAGAATGGTCAATATAAACTTAGAAACTTCCAAGAATTCCTTGGTTTCAGGACTTGCTAGCTGGCAAAGCTCAATAAGAGATAAAGACTTCAACATAAATATAGAATTGATTGTATTAAAATTCCTCCAGCTGAAGTTTTGAATGAGTACATTTAAATTAGGCAGTTCTAAAGTTGACTACACACTCCAAGAACTTGATGTAAGAAACTATCAATTTTACAGTTGACAAAAATGAATTGAAAAAAATGAAGTCATAGCCTTGACTAAAAGCATTCATTGTAGGATATTATAAAAGATTAATATAGAGGGATTGGCATATTTGCAGTACTTCTCTAACCTTTGAGTCAAGCACTGCTGAGGACAAAGGTGGTGTCCAAGCAAGCAAGCATCACTTAAGTTTACAAAAGAAGTTATAAAGAGGGATACATTAATCATTAACTTACACAGCACCAGATTTCTGAGATTATTCAACTAAGCTTTTTCTTTAGTTTCCTCTTCCCTCACTCTGAGTCACCATAATTGGGCAAACTCTATACATAATTCTTCTAGTGAATACTCAGTAAGAACTATCTTCCTGGGGAATTTGTCACAGGGATTTTACATATCTCATCAAACTTTAAAATTATTTTGGCAGCTGAAGGGGAGAGTATATAAATGAGAAATCAGATACAAAGTTGAAACCTTCAAAAGATCAGGTTATTCAAATCAAAATTAAAGGAAGAAAATTGCAGATACTTAACCTCTTTTGAGGCATTAGGATAAATCCAGTTAAATAATTCTACTAATTCAGCCTTCTTAATGTTATTTAATTTCTTTTTCCTTATATTGTTGTTCACATAGTCCATGTTTTTATCATTTCATAACTTTACTCTTTTCCTAGTCTTATCAATTTTCTAGTATTTACCACCATCTATTTAAGGCATCTTAACATTGTCTCTATCAATTTCACATTTATCAGTAATGTATTAGGAATTCCACATAGTAACTTGAAAGGAATTTTATCAAGTTTACTCACTTGATAAAACATGGAAAGAAGAGTAGCAGGTGTGAGGTGAAACTAATACTTGTCAAACAACAATAGTACATGAAAGGAGTTTTGTGTCATCTGACTGATGGAATTTATTTCAATGACTAAGAAGTATTGGGGCTCAAAAACTGAAGATAAATCCGATTTCATGGATGATTAAAAGAATCACTGACTTGTTTTGGAAGGGAAAAATGAGGCTATTTTTGTAGACTACATATGAAAAAAAAATATACATGTGTGGGTTTTTCTAGTAGACAGCTGAAATGGAACTCATCAGTCCTGGTGGTATAAAAGAAGAATCATTCACTTTAGGGTAATCATTGAAACACGGAATCAATAAAAAGAGAGAACAGATTATCTGGATTTACGGGTACATGTGCATTAGTCACTATCAAGAAGAAAGTGGAAGCATAGCCTGTACCTACTGTGGAAACACAAAAAGGGAAAGGTCATGGAATTTGTTTAACAGGATTATTTCGAACAGCCAGAATAGGATAAACTACCAAGAACTCTATGATCAGTAGTATAAAGTACTGTGAAATTGTCTCAAAGTGGGGTTATGAGGGGCTCTAGTGGATTTTAAAATTAAAATGAAAATGGCAAAGTTCAAGTAAACAGAAAATCTGTTTCCTGACAAGTGACTTGTTTTAGGAAAGAATAAAGGGGAACACACATTTTTATGGCAAAGCAGACTCCTTAGTCTTAACTTGCCAAAGTAGAAAGGAAAACAAGTTCATAGAGGATGATAAAAATTCATTATTTTCTACATTTTGTAGGATATGGATTATATCCTTGGGGTCTAGAGGACATCTGATTAGTTACAAAAAGCAGTGTTTTATCTATAAGTCTAAGGGAGTGGTATTAATATTTTCTATTATTACTTTTCTCTGTGACTTATTAAGCATGTACATTTTTAGAAATCCTCTTTTTTGTTAATAAAGCAACATATGCTCATTTAAGCTTTCTATAAAATTAAAAATAAAGATGGCAATATAATCATAATTTCTTATGATTCACTGAGATCATCTACTTAAAATAATTAGCATGAATATAAATTAATATGTACCTTTGAGTGATTTTCTAACAGGACTAATGATGTGGGTACTCAATTTATGCAATTAATTTATGCAAATAAATAGAGAAGGTCCTCATTAAATGACTAAACAGAAGTTAAATCATAAGTAAATGTAAACTATTAAATATCTTTATCCTTAGTGAGGGACTTTATTAGCTTTAATACATTTAAAAACAGATGAATATGAAAAAATTAAACCATATAATGAAATGCTTGGCAATTTTGTTATTTTGAAATTAATTTATACAAACAATTCTAAAATGTACTTTAATCATTTTGTCTCTTACTTTTTGGTCAATAAATATAGAATCTTTAACAATGTATAAGACTGTTTGTTTTAAAACTACCATAATTTAGATTATCAAACATTTGTTTCCTGCAATATTTGTGTTACCAACTTTAGAAAGTATTAATGAATCTTTTTGGTTTTATTCACATGAAATAACCTTGGGCTGACAGCATAATACTGAAAAAAGCTTTTAAAATAATATCAATTTTCCATAATACATCATGCATGGTGTATGATAATAAGTTGCTCTACAAAACAATTTTTGATGTGATCTCTTTTCTCTCATACCTTTTTAAAGTTGATGCATCATCAAAACATTTTGTTTTCTTATGCATTTCAAAAAAAGAAGCTAAAAAACTCTTCTGACCTTCTCTGCAATTGGCTGAAACTTTCATGCCTTTCATTCAGGTCTCCATTAGTCGAAAGTGGTTTTAGCTAGCTGTACTCAAGCATTTCAGTCAATTACCAGCTTTTATCTTGTTGTTATCATAAAGGGCCATTTCTTTCCTAAAATGGTCAATTAAGTTCATGAAAATAAATGGTGAGGAATATACAATTTGTTAGCTGTACTGTCAGGAGTACACTGGTCTTGGGGAAAAACATTTCAGAGGATTTTTTAATGAATAGAAATAGCTTTCATCAGACTAGATGTTTGTTCGCGTCTCTTTTTTCTCTGGCCACAATTCACAGTTAACAACGCAGTAATTGAGTATTTGAAAGCTCTTAAAATATCTACTGTGTACTTAAAGAAGTGTCCCATATTTTTGCTTAACTATTCCATTGGTTTCCATTTGTATAAAGTGCATTTTAGAATCAATTGAGGTGGTAGGTTTTATTTGAAAAGCGTCAGGAAAAAGTTTGTTTCTTTAATCTGGGAAAAATGTGATAGAAGGACAAGTACTTGGAAAAAAATCAATCAAAGAATATACTCTCAATATACAGAAATATTACAGCAACGAATGTAAACTTGAAAATACAAGAAAAAAAGTGAAGCAGCCCCTAATTTGCATAATTATGTAAAGTTATAGATGCTCCATAGGAGAATGCAGGCTTGAATGATGCTGCATGCAGTTGCTGGTGCTTTAATTTCTACTTTTGTCTTAAGACAAATTACAAGTATTTACTATTTATCACACCAGTATAGATTCTAGTGTGAATAGATAGGCAAAACCATATATGTTAAATCTGGTTATACAACATCTTCCAATCAAGCTTGGGAAATGTATTATAAAAATGCAAAATGTGACATCTTTCTGTATTATGAGTAAATGCTGAAAAGTTAGTAATAAACCCATTAAGAAAAGACAAACTGTATGTCTGTTTTGTGTTTTTAAAGTTTCAGCACTTTTCTCCACAGATATCTTAATAAAAACTGTATCTCAAACATTTTATCCTAGCAAAAGTATCCAAAGCAATGCCAAAGAAAATTGATTGATTATAATTACTTCACCAAGATGGTTTTCTTTCCTCTCTTTGAATTTGAAAACCAGATTAGCCAGCCATTGTGGTGGTTGCTTTTGTGTGTCAACTTGGTTAGGCCACCACACCCAGATATTAAGTCAAAGGTCAGTGTATATGTCACTGTGACCATGTTTTCTGGAGGAGATTAACATTTAAATCGGTAGACTCTAAATAAGGCGGGTTATCTTCCATAACATGGAAGGGCCTCATCCAATCCACTGAAGACCTTAAGGAAACCCCAACCTTCCCCGAAAGAAGGAATTCTGTCTTTGGGATCAAGGTACATCATCAGAGTTTTCCCAGATCTCTAGCCTGTTTATTTTCCCTGAAAATTTTGGACTTGTCAGCCCCCACAAACATGTGAGCCAATTCTACCTCTTTTACGTATTTATATACATATGTATCAATAAATACATGATAGAATATATACACACACATACACACACACACAGATCCTATTGGTTCTATTTCTCTGGAAAGCCCTATACATTTTTTTGTACAAATGTGGTGGCACAACACCTAACAGACAAAATCATTGTGTACTAGGAATGTACATTATTTACATTTCAGCAGTGGAAAAGAATCTAACTTATTTAAGTACAATCAGCTCAAATATATATCAAAACATCATTGATACCCTCACATAAATAGTACACAGATATATGCGTATGCACATTACCATTTTCCATATTCTTGAAAAGTAGACAATCACTAGGTGATATAACTTAATGAGCAGGTATAACTAATACTCGTTTAGAATCAGGAACACAGTAACAGAAGGTGATTATTTTCTCCAAGTTAAATAACTGTTTTTTTCTATTTTTAATTTTATTTTGACTATACTGACCTGATCTTGTGAAGTATTCAATTTCATATCTCATTTCTCATTTATACATTCTTATCAACTGCCAAGTATTTCCCTGAATAAAAACAAACATTTGTTTTGCATTAACTTTCCTTGAATGTGGAAAATAATCATGGTGATGACCATTGATACTTTGTAGATTGTAGGCAAAATGCCAAAGCTTCAACTCTTTATCTTCCAACTCAGTAATGCTGGAAATATCTCATCCCTAGGAGGTAGACAAGGTTTCAGAAAAGAATGATTGATTAATCAAAGACCAGTGCAATTTCATCAATGTAAATGGCTTCGAAGGCATATAATTATACTTTTCATTGCAAAATTTGCCTTCATTTCTCTTTACCAATTAGTTTTATATTCTATTCCAATATTTCCACAACTAGGATATATTTAAGGGTGAAAGAGAAAGAAACACACCACGAGAAGTTGGCAAACACAGATTGTACACATGAAGAATGTATGGATTCAAACTTCACCAAAAAAGGCATTTCTTTAAGTTAAGGACACTCTTTAACTCACCTATATTCAGATTGTAAAGTATTGCCTCAAGTATTATGGACAAGAAGTATTTGTTGGAAAAATTCCAAAGAGAGAATAAGTAAGTAATTACTACCACAATCCAGACCTACTTTAATACATTGTCTTCAATCATCCTTCTACAAAACCCATGCATTATCCCTAATCTATTAAAGAGATACCATGGCACAACATAGAAAATGCTACTGTTTAGCTATTTGGCCAGAAAGCGTGAAACAAAGTAATGACACTTCATAAAGTTGACTAGTCATCCAAAACTCAAAGTATGAAACCACTAAATATTGGAAATAAGCCATACCTTTAGTTTATTTTTGCAAGTGGATTTTTTTTTATTATTGACTTCACTTTAGTCCTTCAATGTTATGTAATTCTAAATAAGACTAAATCCTAAAAATAAAATCATTCATAAATTTTTCCATAAATGCTAATGGTTTAAATATCTGTTAAGAACTAGTTCATGAGTGGTGGTTTTTTGTTTGTCTTTTAATAAACAGATAAAAAGAGAACTAATTTCATGGAAGCCAAACATTCATTTCTAACATTTTCACTTTGTCTGCTTTATTTTTTAAAAATTTTGGTTTCCTTCTTTCATATACCCAAAGAAAGATTTGCAGACAGATTTCTCTAACCTAAAAATACCACTTTACCAGGGAGCCTGGGTGGCTTAGTTAATTAAACATCTGCTTTTATCTCAGGTCATGATATTGGGGGTCCTGGGATCAAGTCCCCATGTCCAGCTCCCCGCTCAGCAGTGTTTCTACTTGTCCCTCTCCCTCTGACACTCCTCTGATGCCCATGTTCTCTCTCTCTCTCTCTCTCTATATATATATATATACACATATATATATAAAATAAATAAATTAAGTCTTTAAAAATATATTAGTTGACCTTTTCTTTTTGGGTTTGATCTTATTATTCTACCTTAAAAAGATTGAGGTTTTTTGCAGTATGTTTGCAGTATCCATGTCAAATGATCATGACAGTACACTGAAGATGTGATATGTTTGAAACATATTTAAATAAAAACTTCTCTTTTTAGGAGAATTGTCTGGTACATTTTTATATACAACTGAATTTCACTGAATCTATATTTCTAAACAATTATAAACTAAAAGTGGGAAAGAAATAGCTTAATGTGTTTAGTTACATAACTAGGACAACTTAAATAGTATTTCCTTGTTTGTGCTCTGTTCCATGCAATGATTAATAAAATTTAAGGATTTTGATTTAAAAGGTGATACATTTTTCCATGTGTGCTTACTGTGAAAAAAAAGTTAAAAAATTGAAGCTGAAAAGGAAGCTTAATAATTAAAGGTTTTCCTATTACCTATCATACCAAGTATCTTTTGTTTCAGTCTGGACATCTCTCTAATCTAGCTAATCTATCTAGCTAATCTATGTACCTACCTATTGCATCAAGTTCCTATTAGTAAGGAACTAATGAAGAAAAAAATGAGATGCTCATAGTCCCTAGAAAGTAAGATTGGAGAAAAAAAATTAGCCTACAATGTCATGTGATGTGTGGAGACAGAGGATTTCTGAAAACTCTCAAGTTTATTAGGGGAAATACAAAATTAAGGAAGAGCCAAAAGGGCATTCAATTGTCCTCCCATCCCATCACTACAATCTGCTATTTCATTAAGGGGAAAAAAATCACATTAACAAATAAGGAAGGAGTTTTAAGGAAAAGGACAATGAGATAAAAAAAATCTCTGTAAATCCATTATTTGGCAATACAAATTTATATAGTTATGAAACAACTTAGCAAAATTGCAATATATTTATGCACTTAAAATTATTTTTTTCCTTTAAAAGATAAAGTGTGGCTTAAAGTATCCACACACACACACACAAAAGTATCCACAATATAAACAAACTGGTCATATTGGAGTAAAACCCACCTGTATGACCTCATTTAATGTTGATTCCCTTTTTTTTTTTTTAAAGATTTTTATTTATTTATTTGACAGAGAGATCACAAGTAGGCAGAAAGGCAAGCAGAGAGAGAGGGGAAAGCAGGCTCCCTGTTGAGCAGACAGCCTGATGCAAGGCTCTATCCCAGGACCCTGAGATCATGACCGGAGCTGAAGGCCGAGGCTTTAACTAACCCACCCAGGCACCCCTGTTGATTCCCTTTTTAAAGGCATATCTCTAATACAGTCCCACTCTAAGATAATGAGGGTTGGGACTTCAATATATGAATTCTGGGGAACACAATTCAGTGAGTCCACAATGCTATACATACATGTATGGTTTGAGAGGTTAAAGCACTGACTCATTTTCACGTGTCTCAATGATTTACTTTCTCTTCAGTTCCAAATCTCTCCCATTGGAAGCCTACTTGGATCTCTAAGTGTAAGGTATGAAGGTATGGATGTTTTTAGAAGGCTTTATTTTTAAGCAATCTCTACACCTAATGTGGGGCTCAAACTCACAACCCCAAGACTAAGACTCACATGTTCCACCAATGAGCCAGCCAGGTGCCCCTAAGTATAGTTTTTAAAAGAGCTGGAGAAATAGCTACGTGCTATGCCAAACCAGACACAAGGTGCCTATCATTAATTTTTATGTTAACTTTAAAAAAGGCTGAGAGCCTGGTGCAAGTGACCCAATGCTTGAAATGTAGAGGAAAATATCCCAATCAGTGACTATGTGAACATTCCCAAAGCTTCATTCTTATTTTGGCCAAGGGTCATCGCTATCGTTCTAGACATACCATTGATAACCAATAATTGAAAAAAAAAAAAAAAGACCTGCTCTCATATATTGTACAGGTTCTAAAATAAAATTTTATCTTAAATACACAAAACAAGTTTTAAAGAGAGGATTAGGAAAAGGTTTAAAGAGATATGAAATACTCGGATTTTCTATAGATAAGATTTTAAATGATTATGTTGCCCTATTAGACTTTCTAAATTTTCTGTAGAATAAATTACTGTTTTTTTCAGAAAATATTAACATTTTGACAGCAAATTTTATGGAAATTCTTTATCTAGTCTTTATGCCTGGTAATTTGCCATCTCTCTTCCTTACAAATCCCCTTACCACTTTTAAAAATACCTCTCTATATTGTTTTCAAGCTGACACCTGGATCTACCTATCTATTCTTTCCTTTTCTGTGTAAATCATAATCATAATCACAAAGTCTGGTATTGTTTTATATGGATACCTTTGACTTCCCCAAAATGACTGTTCTCACTAACCGTCTACTATGCCTGAAATCTGTTTTAAGGATTATTTTAAGAGTAAGAAACATTGAGGAAACATGGTTGGAGTTAATTAACAAAGGTTTTTTGTTTTATTTTCTTTTCCTTTTCTTATAGACATGCAAATTAAAGCACACATGTTTGGGAAGGTCCGTAGTTGTATAGGTTTTCTTCTGCCACTCACCCTATCCTCACTCAGTGTTAATCACTGAGAGAAATCAAGCTGGATTTACCTCCTGTATTCACTGTTATGGCTGAAGGACTGATTCTTCGAAGAGAGGAGAGGGAAAAGGTGAATTTACTCTAATGACAGCACTTAAAAACTGATCTGGCCATCAGAAAAGCCTACTCCTTTTCCCAAACTGGGGCTAGAAAAGGGTTGCATTGCCCTCATGTTGAAATACTTTTTAACTCCCCATTGCCTATGGGATAATGTGGGAACTCTTCCATAGACATACACGTCAATATATATGGCTTCTGCCTATCTTTTCTGTGCATTTCCCAATGCTCTCCAGTACACGTGAAATGTTGCAGTCTTGATATATTTTGACTCTCTATGTGTTCTAGCCTTTTTATAATTCCATGTTTTGCACTCAGAGTTCACAGTGAATTTTGTCAAGGTAGGGCAAAAGTTACCTGTTCCATAAATATTTCCATGACTCCTCCTATTCCATCACAGTCAAAGACATCATCTTTGTTTGTATCCTTAAAGGGCACTGTTCTGCTCTAGTATTAATTATAACATACTTTATGTATATATTGGTCCCAATAATTACATGAACCCAAGGACTTTTTTTATTTCCCTATCTCCAATGCCCAGCAGAGTTGGCTGCATACACTATATTCCTTAAGTTTGGGGTCCCTAAATCAACTTATTTAAGTATATTTATAAATATTCCATCATGAAAACTAAGAGATGTTTAGCAAGTAAGAATTTTAATGGAGGGACCACAATGGATAGACTCTTCAACCTCCCTTCTCCCATGGATACCCTCAATGTACAGGCACATATGAAGCATTCCCTTCTGTGAGAGAGAACCACAAACTAGCTGACTGCCTCCTCCTATACACTGGACAAGTAAGAAAATATCCACATTATAGTGGGTAGTAAAGGCGGAGACACACTCTCACCATAAACCCTATTCCTGCACAACACCATTAGTTAGGAAGGAAATGCCACTTCCCAGCTTCTCCCTGAAGAGTTAAGGGTTTACACAATACCTCTAATATCCTAACTTTTAAGGCTCCCACCAGAGATGGACCTTCTACACATCAGACTAAGAACCAACAAGACTTGTATTCACAAATCTCACAATGACAAAAAAGTAGTTCTAAATGGATGCGTGAGCATTCACCATGGCTATCCCACCTGAGCTCAGCCCAGGAGAACAGGCAAAAATACCCACTATGCAGGATAGAAGGCAATGTTTTCAAAGAAGACATTTTCAAAATTTTCAAAGAAATAGCTGGCAATCAAAAACACTGCCCACTACAGTTGGCCTTTAGAATCAAGGAAAAATAATTTTCCAGGCAAACAAAAGCTCAAAGAGTAAATCACCAATAGGTTCTTCAAGTGGAAATCAAAGGACATTAATTAGGAATATGAAAACATATGAATGTATAAAAGTTACTGGTAGGTAAGTAGATAGTTTAGTACAGAAGTTCTGAAGTTGTAGTGTTGGTAAATATTTGACTTAAAACTCTAGTAATAAAGGTTAAAGAACAAAAGTATAAAAAAAAAATCACCATTCATCCATGGTGATCCAATCACCAATCATCCATTTGTTAATGGATGCACAATATAAAAAATAGAAATGTTAACATCAAAAACAAAATGTGGGAAGAGAATGGGGAATTGTAGAACTTTGTTTGTATTCAAAGTTATCAGCTTAAATACACTGTTTTAACAATGAGGTTTTTTGTAGCCCTAGAGTCATCACAAAACAAAAATCTATATTCAAAAGGAATTAAAGCAGACCACTATAATAAATCATAAATCACAAAAGAATAGCACAAAAAAGAAATGAAGCACAAAAAATAAATGGGAATAGTAAATCCCTATCATTAATTTCTTCAAATGTCAAAGGACTTAATTCTCCAACACAAAGTGGCTAAATGGAAAAAGGATACACACAGATTTAAAGTGAAGGCATGAGAAAACATATTTCATGCAAATGGAAATCGAAAGTAAGCAGGGGTATATCTAACAGAAAAAAATAGACTAAGCCAAAAACTTTAACAAGATACCAAGGTGGTCATTATATAATGCTAACAGGACTAATTCAGCAAGAGAAATTTATCAACAGTAGATATTTATGCCTCCAATATCAGAGCACCTAAATATATAAAGTTAATACTAACATCTGAAGGAAGAAATAACTAGCAATAATAGGGGACTTAACTAACTCAATTTCCATAAGAAATTTTCACTCAGAAAATTAGTAAGGAAACAATGGACTTAAATTATGCTTTGGAGAAGAAGGATCTAATGGACATACATGCAACCTTCCAGCCAAAAGCATAAGAAAACAAAATTCCTGAAGCACACATGGTATATTCTCCAAGGTCATGTATCAAGCCCCAAAACAAGTCTTAGCATATTTAAGATCATTGAAATCCAGTCAAGCATCTTTTCAAACCACAATTGTTCAAAACTAGAAGTCAAATCCAAAAAAACTAAATTCACAAAATGTGGAGATTAAACAACACGGCTTTATGTTCCACAAGTAAGTGAACATAAGGAATGGCATGGAGGAAGGAAGCAGAAGGAAGGAAAAAATGAAGGGGGGGGGGATTGGAGGGGAAGATGAACCACGTGAGACTGGACTTCCAGAAACAAACCAAGGGTTTTAGAGGGGAGCAGGTGGGGGATGGGTTGGCCCAGTGATGGGTATTAACAAGGGCATGGATTGCATGGAGCACTGGGTGTTACATGTAAACAATGTATCTTGGAACACTACATCAAAAACTAATGACGTGCTGTATGGTGACTAACATATTAAAAAATAATAATTATAAAAACATTTTTGAACAGGTAAAAAAAGAAATCAAGAAATATCTTGAGATAAATTAAAATGGAAACATACAAAAATACATGCAATGCAGAAGTAGTTTTGAGTTAGGAAAAAAAAAATCTCAAACATCCTATCTCAAAAAACTAGAAAAAGGACAGTCTAACATCAAAATAATAAAGGAATAAAGGAGTAAAGAAAATATTAAAGATCAGACTGGAAATATGTCAAATAGATACAAGAAAGACAATAGATAACATCAAGAAAACTAAGTTGGTCTTCTGAAAATATAATTAATGGACAAACTTTAGCTAGATTTACAAAAAAAAAAAGAGGCCAAATATATAATAAGTGAAAGATGAGACATTACAACTATAACCACAGAAATACAAAGTTCCTAAGAGAATACTATGAACAATTACATGTCTCAAAATTGCACAACTTAGGGCAACTAGATAAATTTTTAGAAATGTACGCCAAGACTGAGTGGTAACAAAAGAAAAAAAATCTAAACTGACCAGTAAATGAACAGACTACATCAGTAAACAAAAACCACCTAACAAGGCAAGGCCATGACTATAAGACTTCATTAGTGAATTCTACCAGATATGCAAAGAATCAATACTAATCCTTCCAAAAAACAAAGAATGAAAAGGAACCTACACATTCATTGTATGAGACATCATTATCCTGATACCAAACCCCAATAAGGATACTACTATAGGAAATGAAAGCTATAGGCCAATATCCCAGGTGAACATCAAGGTGAAAATCCTTAACAAAATATTAGCACTCCAATTACAACAGTACATCAAAAGGACCATATACCATGATCAAGTGGGATTTATTCCAGGATGGTTCAACATTTGCAAATCAATAAATGTGACACATCACATTACAAAATACAACAATTACATAATCATCTGAGTAAATGCAGAAAAAACACCTGACAGAACAACACAATTTTGAGATTAAAGAAAAACCTTCTTAACAAAGTGACTATAGAAGGTCTGTAGAACAATGTATTATAGGCCATATATGACAAGCCCACAGTTAACATCATACTCTACAGTAGAAAGCCCGAAGCTTTTCTGTTAAGATCAGTAACAAGAAAAGGCTGCCCACTCTTACAACTTTTAAGCAGTGTAGTACCTGAAATCCTACCCAGAGCAAGTCATCAATAAATGAAAGGCAGCCAACTCAGAAAGAAGTAAAATTATCTGTTTGAGGATGACACCATCTCTAATGTGGAATTCTCAAGATTCCACCTAAAACAAGTTAGAATAAATGAACTCAGCCAAGTTGCAAGATTAAAAAAAAAATTTATATCACTTGTATTTCAATATACCAGTTAACTATCAAAAAAATAAATTGTGAAAAATTCCATTTTTAATGGCTTTGAAATAAAAAAATTAGAAAAATTTAACCAAGATGAGAGATCTGTACACTAACTATAAAACACTGAAGAAATTGAAGATGACACATGAAATGTAACTATAACCTGTGTTCTGCATTTAAAAATATTGTCAAAATGTCCATTCTACCCAAAGCAATTCACATTCTTAATACAATCTCTACAAGTCCAATATCATTTTTCACAGAAATAGAAAAACATCCTGAAACTTATATAGAACACTACAATACCGTGAAAACCAAAAGCAAACTTGGCAAAGAACATAGCTGTAGGCATCAGTTTTCCTGATTTCAAACTATATTATAAAGCAAGAACCTATTTATGAAAGACAAAGTGTATTTTAATTTTTTTTTTATTTTTGGTAAAAGTGTATTCTTGAATGTTTAAAAAAATATAAAGTAGTGGGGGAAGAAAACAAAGCAAGAGTAATTATAACAATATGGTATTGCTATTAAGCAATATATAGGTCAATGGAACAGAATAGAGGGCCCCAAAATATACCTATGCACATATGGTCAATTATTTTTTGACAAAGGAGTCAAGAATATTCAGTGGGGAAAGAACAGCCTCTTCAGCCAATGCTGCTGGCAAAAATGCATATCCACAGGCAAAAAATGAAACCGGAATTTTATCTTGTAGTGTATATGAACATTAATTCACCATAGATTAAGGCCTGAATGTAATACTTGAAACCATAAAACACCCCCAAGAAAATAGAGGGTAAGCTCTGTGACAATGGTCTTGATGATTTTTTCGATGTGACACAAAGCAAAGTTAACAAAAACAAAAACAAAAAACAGGTTAAACGCATCAACCTCAAATGCTTCCACATAGGAAGTAGCGACAAAATTAAAGGCAACCAATGGAATAAGAACATACTTGCAAACCAGTAAGGAATTAAATACAGTTAGAGATTAATATAGGAAATATATAAAGAACTCTCTCAATATTAAAAAACCCAAATAACTCAAATTAAAAAATAAAGGGGAAAGGACCTAAATAGACACATTTCCAAAGAAGGCATACAGATGGCTAACAAGTACTTGAAAAGGTGCTTAACAAGCTTAATCATCAGAGAAATGCAAATCAAAACCACAAGGAGATAACATCTCACACCTGTTAGGATCTTTATTATCAAACCAACTGGGCATAAACAAATGCTGGTGACGATGTGGAGAAAAGGGAACCACTGTACATTATCGGTGGGAATGTGGATTTTTACAGCCGTTATGGAAAAAATATGGAGTTTCCTAAAGAAATGAAAAGTAGAATCAACATATGATCCAGCAAGCCCAGCCTGGATATATATCCACAGGAAACAAACTCAGTCTGTCTCTAAGAAATATC
The DNA here is from genome assembly GCA_028533885.1 of Nasua narica. Classification (NCBI taxonomy): domain Eukaryota; kingdom Metazoa; phylum Chordata; class Mammalia; order Carnivora; family Procyonidae; genus Nasua; species Nasua narica. The sequence continues at coordinate 72,801,597 of CM052809.1, read as the reverse complement.
GGTATTCCCATGTTCACTGCAGCCTTGTTCACGATAGCCAAGGTATGGAAACAATTTAAGTATCTTCCACGAGATTAATGGATAATGAAAATGTGATACACACACACGGATACATACATATACACATATCTACAGTGGAATATTATTAGCCTTAAAAATTGAAAAACTGTCATTTGCAACAACATGGATGAAACTGAGGGGTATTATGCTCACTGAAATAAGTCAGACAAATAATGACAACTACCACACGGAATCACTCATCCATGTGACCCTGGAGTTTGGGTTTACCTGCTCAGATTCACTTTCATGCTGGTATTTGGTAGTACAGTACTATAGATGTAGTTTCTCTTCCTTATGATTTTCTTAACATTTTATTTTCTCTAGTTTATTCTAAGAATACAGTATGTTATACAGAACATTAAAAATACATGTTAATCATCTGTCCTCTTTATTTGAAAGGCTTCTGTTCAACAGGAGGCCATCAGATGCTAAGTTTTGGGGGAGTCAAACGTTATACATGACCGTGCAGGGAGTTGGTGCCCCTAGCCCCTGAATTGTTCAAGTGTCACTGTACATAGAATCTAAAATAAAACAAAACAAAATTTAAACTTTAGAAATTTCAACTTTTAAACTTAGAACTCAGTTCTAAGATCATAAATTCTGAGGATCTAATGTGTATCAGGGTGACTACAATAGAAACTACTATATTCTATAACAAATTTGCTAAGGGAGTAGAATTTAAGTATTCTTATCATAAAGAAAGGCAAAAAGAATTTTAAAAGAGTAATATAAAACGAAATTTTTCAAACCTAGGTCACTGTGGGAAGTAGCAGTTCCTCATCAAAAAATAAAAGAGTAGGCACATTCTTGTGACTTGTTAAGAACTGAAATAAGAAGACAGAGTACCAAACCTGGTTCATTTCACAGACTGAGGCCTCTGTCTTTCTTCATTAACTGCCTCTTTTTCTCCTGTGAAACTCAAGTACTTTTTTCTAAATCAGAAAAGAAGAGTGAAAATGAGAAAGTAAACTTTGCTTCTGTGCCATTAACCCTCTAGTTTTCATAAAATGTGTTCATTCAGTATTATCAGGCTAACTATCTCACCCTCCATCAAAAAAGGATTTCACAAGCAAATCACAATTTCAGCATTTTCAGAAATTATAGAATGTCCATAGGAAATTTAAAAAATGGTTTACATTGTATAGGTTAGATATATCAAAGACACATTATCACTTCAAAAGTAAAATATTTCTTAAAATTGTTTTAGAAGATGCAGAAACTTTTTTTTTTTTTAAGATTTATTTTAGAGCATATGGAGGAGTGGGGAAGGCGGGAGGAGTAGAGGGAAGAGACAAGCCGTCTGGGCACTGGGCACAGAACCTGATGGGGACCCCATCCTGAGACCCTGACATCATGACCTGGGCTGAAATCAAGAGTCCATGGTTTAACCAGCCGAGTCACTCAGGGGCCACAAGATGTGGAAACTTTTAAACAGAGTATTCTACATAAACATTTAATTCTCCTATTTTAAATTTTCTTGAAAATTTAGTCACTGTAATTGAAAAATACCGTGTTTCATTAAAGCAGATGATTATGTAGGTTAGTAAATGAAATAGTGAAAATCTCAAGAATTGGATACTGTGATACACTTCCTGGAACAAAAGTCTATCTCTTACAAAAATAGAAGTTTGATGAAAGAAGATTCTGCTGCATTTTACAGGAAAAAAAACCCTGTTTTGTTTTTAAAGATTTTATTTATCTGACACAGAGAGCATGCACAAGTTGGGGGACAGCAGAGTGAGAAAGAGAAGAAAGCTCTCCACTGAGCAGGGAGCCCGATGAGGGCCCTATCCTGGGATTCCAGGATCATGCCCCCAGCCAAAGGCTTAACTGAGCCACCTGAGCACCCTACAACTTCCACTTTTAAATCAAATGTCTCATCAGCTGAAAAATAGTTTATTCCAACTCAATATGTAAGCTGTCATTTCAATCTTAAATTCCTAATGGAAGCAGTCAAGGACAGATTCAATTTTAGCTGATTTCCAAATAATACTATCCGACCCAAAATTCTGTCCCAGAAATCAGGGGTTAGATTATCTTTCTTTTACCATGTATTCTTCTAAATGTGATAGGCAATTCAGAAAACTGTTTTTAAGCCATTAAAAACAATGTCACATGTTCCATTATTAACTTTCTATGCTATAATGATGCATTATTAATAACCAGGCAATTGGGGATAGGTTTTTAGTATATAAATCAAATAATTCTAATAGCTTATATGCTAAAATAAAATATTTTAAGGAAACCTGCATCTAGTATTCAACCATCTTCTTCAGATCCCTTAATATATATTCCAAAAAAAAAAAAAAATCCATCAACCATCACAAAATCTTGTTGAAATTAAAGGGTAGCTTTTTTTCCCCCCCTTGGCTGCTTATCATTTACTTATTTATTAAATCACTCTGTTGGGGTACAGTTATTTATAAGATTTAGGATTCAAATCCAGATTTCTTTAAAACAAAAGTTTTCTGTTTTAAATGCTAAAGATTGTTTTTTACATAGAATTTGAGGCAAATAATTTAATTGGTAAATATATTAAATCCTCTCTCCATGTATCTAGTGTTTCAAAATGTTTCAGCTGTTGCTTACATGCAGACACTTCTAGAAATTTTAAGTTCAATTTTAATTTTATATTCAAAATGAGAAACTTGATAAAAGTGAATTATGGAAATAAAACAAAGAATCCAAATTTAATTACAATATGAGGTAAAGCTAGATAAACTGCCAAATTTTATTTTGAATTGTCTAAGTTATGGAAAATTAAAGGAAGAATGATCTCTGTACATGACATGACCATATCAAGGACTTCTAACAATGTGAATTCTAATATAATAAAGAAAACATGGTCATACTTGATGTATAAAGAACATAAAGGGTGCTGACAAAAACTGGGGGGCATTTTCAACATTTTTTGGCTTCCAGATATACATCAAAGACAGCCAGTTCCCAGGTTCTAAATTCTTTAACAATGAGATACAACGAGATACAATACGGGTCAAGAGATTTTATAGGGGTTTTTTTGTTGTTGTTGTTACCCGGGAATTAGAAAAGGAAAAGAGGCAAAGATTATAAATACAGTTCATTTAAAAATAATGCAAACCCTATCATCTGTTCAACACATCTCCCCCACCTCCTCTCTGTGACCATCAGTTTGTTCTCTATAGTTAAGTGTCTGTTTCTTGGCTTGTCTGTTTTACCTTTACTTTGTTTCTTAAATTCTGCATATGAATGAAATCATACAGTATTAGTCTTTCTCTGACTGACTTGTTCAGCATAATATTCGCTAACTCCATCCACATTATTGTAAATGGCAAAATTTCATTTTGTGGCTGAGTAATATTTCAGTGTGTTTGTGTGTGCTTGTGTGTACACAAACATACCCCATCTTCTTTATCCATTCATCTCCTGTTTTTTTAAAGGCATTATCACATAATGTTTTGGAAAAGATTTCATAGGTATTTCTATTTCATACTAAATTGTATGATTTAACACAAAGTAATTGATTCGTTAAGCAATTTAAAAATTGCTATCATTTAAAATACCACAGCATGTCATATAAAGCTGCATATGACCCAGAGCTTGACATATACTAGGTTTCCAATAAATATACATTAAAGGAAGACTCAGTGCTAATACTACTCTGCTTATTTGTAAGCAGAGTGTTGCTGTAACGTGTGTGTTGCTGTTGCTGTTTGGTTCATTTATTTTGATGTAGAGCATTTTAGTATGTCAGGAAATATAGCACCTAGGACCGCTATAATTTTATACATAGTTTTTAAACAGAATGAGTTACAAAGGTTTAATATGTTCCTGCCTGCTCTAAAAAAACTTTTCTTGTCCCTAAAGTGTCTTCACAGAGTCCTTATAGGGTACCTAAAATTTCATTAAAGTCCTGGGACAAAGATAAATGAGGTTCCTGCTCAAGGTACTACAAGACCAATTAGCAGCATATAAAATATAAATATGATCATAAATACATTAAAACAGAGTCTTTAGGAGAAGTAGGTCAATGGCAAATGTTGAAAATGAATGAGATTTACAAGGTTAAATACCCCAGAGGGCCATAAAATAATAATTTAGAAGAAAGTACAATATATTGTATTTTAAAATTGGTATCTTATAACAATTATCTCATCTACAAAAAGATGCCCTCCAAACCTCAGGTTTCTAAATTAGGCTTACCATCCTTCATTTTCTTACACATGTCTAGTAAAGTCCAACACAACTCCCAACATTCTGCAGTCTCAGAAATTTACCTTGTTTGAAAAATGAATAAAGCACTACATTCCTTTCCTCTCAAAAATATTTTTACATATTCCATTTATTTTTTTTCCTCAGGGAAAAAATGTGTACTTTCTACTTAGTCATATTTCTTTCTTTCTACATAAGGTCTATGTGGGGCTTAAACTCAGGAATCTGAGATCAAGAGTCGTATGCTCTACCGACTAAGCTGGCCAAACTCCCTGAGTTATATATTTTACGTATATTTTTATCTTAGTAGAATGTTTTTTCCATTACCTTCCCTTTACATGCTTGTTTTAAATGTGTGTTTCTTCTCATTATTAAGTCAAAACTGTAGCTTATACTTCATCTTCCCAATTCCTCGTGTTACCACATCTTAGCTATCACAGAACTTAAACATTTCAACGCAGAGGCAATGGTTTATGATAAAAATCAAGAGTGAGAATTAAAAGTACCTACTCTCTTTGAAAAATATCCATTGTCAGCTTTGCAATAATCAAAGTGCTTCTTTCTGCATTTAAAATTCAACCAATCTTTTTCAGCAACATCCCAACATTATAAGTGTATCAATCAGTAAACTCAAAGTTTAAAACCCAATATAGAAAACGATCTATGCTTTGCTCAGTAAAACTGCTCCCACACGGTTATGGCTCTTACTTGTTTAAGCAAGCAATACCTTTAGACTTCCTTTCCAGAATAAGACATTTTCTCACTTCTTGAATAAACTTCTTTGAGCGCAACAGCTGAGGCGCATGGTGAGTAAATGGTTAAATTAAGAATGTTAACTGGATACAACCATTCTCTACCATACATGTCTTGACTGGAATGTTTCCACAACCTCCCAAAGGCTCTGTTGCTACCCTTGTCCTCCTATTCGCACCAAAACCACAGCAGTGATTTCAACAAATGAACCATATGATGGCCTTACCCTATTAAGAATATCTCAGTAAGTTTCCACCACCCTGATAATAAAACCTAACTTTGCCATCATAGGTCCTTAGTTATCTCTAAAAATTTGCACGCACTCTTCTACAGCCGCATTACCTGATTGTTCTTCCTCAAACCTGTCAAGTGTACCACAAATCAAGGACCTCTAACTTGCTATTCCCTCTGGCTAAATGGACTTTCTCAAGTGCTCTTTTTTTTTCCTCCTCAAGTATTGTTAATAGCTTATTTTTTCACTTCAAATTGCTTTTTAAATGTTACTTTTTAGTTTAGTCCAACAACACAATTTAAAGAATATACATTTCAGAGATTATCTATGTTTACTTATAGCATTTATAGGTTTTTAGCGTATTATAGAAGCATTTATTTATCACATGCCATTGACATTAGGATATAAAGTCCAGGAGCTGAGGGATTTTCCCTTTATATTCCTTTACTCTTTCCTTTATTTCTTTATTCTTTAAGTTTCTTTAGTCTTTAGAATACTTGGTCAATTGTAGGAACTAGAGACATTTGTTACAGTAACAAATAACAAATCAAACATCCTACATTTTAGCCCACTTGCTTTTGATCACCACAGACTTCACTGAAGAAAGTAGGAATTATAAATATAAGAAATGTAGTTATACAATCCAGTGTAGTAAGCTCAAAATATTTTTCTATCATTTTCTACACTATGTTCTCATTTTTCAGCTTATATTCAATGAACAACAATTTTAAATACAGCTTTGCAACTGACTCAAATCTTTGGTCTTTGTTTCCTGCAGATAAAACCTCAAAATCCATAACCATGATGAACTCAATATATTCCATTTCTTATACTCACCTCTTACTGAGTGAGCATTACTTCTGAAAATAAGGCATTCATATTAGGGTCCCAAACATTGAACACCGTTAGGGTTAAAGGGGCACTCAAAACTTCCCTGCAAATCTATCATAATTGTCTTTTATTTCTTAATTTTCTTTGGCAACAGCTATTTCCTATAAATTTAGAGTATCATCTTCTTATTTGTTGACAAAATAGAAGCCATCAGATTGAAAAACTCTTACCTTCCCTTTACTACTTATTAAAATCTATTCAATAAACACATTTTCTCTTTATCAGTCCTATTTCAGAAGAAATGTCCCTAAAACTACCAAAGCCAAAATCTCTAATTGTCCTTTCTTTCTCCATTTCCAATAGCTTATTCCTATAATTTTAAAGCATATTACTATTCATATCCTAAGGTAAAACTAAAAAACTCAGCCACATCTCTTTGTCAGTAACACAAAACTCCTATCTCTGCTCTTCATAATCACACTTCTTGAAACAACAGTCTATATGTTCTGTCTCTTCTTCTCAATTCCCTTATTATTCTTAGATATCCTCCAATCTGGGCTTTACTGGCCAAGGTGACCAATGATTTCATGTTGTGTAATCCAGTCACCTTTTGTAACTTCAACTCATTCTACATTTTGGTTGATTCTGATGACTCTTTATTTCATTAAATATTTTCCTCCCTTCGCATCTGTGTTAGTACCAAATCTTAATATCCCCCCTAATATGTGATCATCTCATCTCAATCTCCAAGGCCATCTCATACTTCACATGAACAAATGCAAGTATATATGCCCTCTGAAAGCACACACACAAGCACAACCTCAAACAGATGTGAACTCACATAGATAGGCACAGTCCCATATACACAAGTACATCCCCATATAAACACTCACATAGAAACATGCATACTGCTGCACATCCATATACATACAGACACTACCAAAAGACAACCCTATAAATTATGTGTAACCTTGAACATCGTCACTTAGGCAGAGTCATTCCCTACCCTAATCAACACACATGCATTTCCCATACACACTCATATATATAAATATGCATCACACTTGCACACTCAGATACACAAATGCACACACAACCCCTATATGTACTCATTAACATATATACACATGAATGGTTTACATGCAGACATGTCCTCTCAAGAATGCACACCATACTTCTTTCAGACTTGGAGTATGTATCCTCAAAAAATGAAACCATGAGGACACAGACTAAAAACACACTTTCAGATGTTGGCTCATTTCCTGAAAGGTCTAAGGCCACTCTTTCTGCACAACTGCATCCTAATTTCATCACCTAAAACCATCAATCTAGAACTTCTCTACATATTTCCAATTTCTTTGTCACCCATCTCGATACGCCATTGTTTATCTACATCCTAACATTTCTCAAGTTGCCTATTTCACCCTATCTATCCTGGATGATTTGAACTGTGTAACTATTTCAGAACACAATTCAGATTAAACAACTCTAACATAACATTAACGTTCATTCAATGACTGTCCACCAACTTCTATTTTCATTAAAATTGGCCTATATTGAATATATAATGCTAGCAAGGAAATGATAAAGCAGGTATCATCTATTTGATATAATATTTTGTCTTTTAACATGTGTTTTTTAAAACATATGTAATATATTTCAAGATAAAAAGTAGTAATGTATCATTTCACTTACAATTCCATTTCAGAGACACTGTAACAAAATTTTAATCAAATGTTATGAAAGAATCATGCACAAAAATACATACTGTGGCACTAATATAATAGGGTCATTCAAAACAACATAATAACCCCAGGGAAATAAGCTATGAGGTACCCATTCAACAGAATATTTATATTCAAAGTATTACAGAATAGTTTTTATTTATATATCAATGTTCACAATAGGTTGATAATATATAAAATTTTGAACCATAAAGTATAACATGGGTTTAAACTTCTATTTGCACTATAATCATAGCTCAGTTAAAACTAAAACAAAGTAAAATACACAAAAGCATTAACAGTGCTAATAGTTCAGTGATTCAATTATTTTAGCTTTCCTTCTCTCTTTTCTTATCTGCATTTATCATTATGATAATATATAAAGGAAAAACCATTTAACAAAAGAATTATTATTTTCCTCTTTTCTCTACCTGATGGCAAATGGAATAAAAGTAGCTCTGGCAATCTCTGGGTCATTAACATTTTGTAGCCTTTTTGTAAACTTCAGGTTGTTACTTTTTTTTCTAGTCAGGAAAATTAATTTCAGATGCATTATTTATTTATTTAAAAGTGCCTTTTAAATATTGAAAGTATCTTTTATTTATTTATTTGAAAGCACTTTAATCAACATCCTGAGTAGAATCAAAGTTCAAAATAGATGCGATTTGAATGATGGCATAATTAGGATGGATGTCTATTTCATTAACTTCAAGGCATTACTGGAAATATTAAATGGAAATAATAAGTATATATGACAGCCAGATCCTAAATGCACAATAAAATTAAGAATTCTGTCATCCTTCCATTGTTTCATCACATAATATACTATAAGAAAATAACATTGTCACAGGTTGAGTTCCTTAGACACAGAATTTGAGGTTCTAAGATTTGGGCACAGATCTAGAGTGACATTTTCTCAAAAATACTATGAGTCAGGTGTACGAAAAGCAGGACTGGGCAGAGAAACACTTTGTATTACAGCAGTCTATACCCTCAAGGTGGTGGTAGAGTTGGCATGACTCTTCAGAGTTGTCCCCAACTGAGGGAAGGTCACTGACTCTTCCTTGCCCCCTACTGACCTTCTAAAAATGGAGGCATGTAACCTTGGTAGAAGTTCTTTTCAAGCAGGCCAATTAACAGAGAAGTACACAGATATTAGACACCAACACTCCTAAACAAGTATGAAAAAAAGTGCTTCTATCTTAAAAGGCATGGCGAAGGTTGACAGATTGAAATGGAGTACAACATGAATTCACGTTTGTTCATTTCACTAGTCTCCTAAAGTTGCTTAGCCAAATATAGTGACTATTTCCTCAGATTTCCCAAGGATATATTCCTACTTTATAGAGATCACTCCTGTAATAAAGAAATATTAAAATATTATTATCCTTCCTACTAGTGTGGAGATCACCGAATATTTTATTTTTTGTTTAAGATTTAAGACACGGAGAGAGACTCCTCAAGCAGTTTCCCCAGTGAGCATGGAGGCCAACATGGGGCTTGATCCCAGGACCCTGAAATCATGACCTGAGCCTAAACCAAGAATCAGGTATTTCACCAACTGACACCCCATCCTCATTGAGTATTTTAAAACAACAGTTTAACTTAAGACCATACAGAAGCAACTTAGAGTATTTGAAAAATAAAAATTACTTTGTCATACCCCCAGATATTCTGAGTTAGGTTTTTACAGGTAGTAAGATAATACAGAATTTTTCCTGTGTATTTTTCTTACACCAAAACCAGTTAATTTCTGGAAAAATAAAGATGGTGTGGTAGAAGTTGGATCGAGGCAAAGGTGGAAAGTTCTAGAATTGTAGTAGCAATAAATATATCCAGTGACCATGTATTGATTTCTAAGTCTATTTTCCAATAAGTGAACCCTGAATTCTGTGGAGAAATGGCTGTTTCTATGCCAGGGCAGTGAAAATAGATAGAGCATCTTATACTGTCAGAAAGTAAAAAAAATGCTAAGATGATAATGTCACATTCAAAGAAATAGAGGGCAATCTGAATTATTTCCCAATGTCCAAAATTGGAAAAACTTAAGCAACAAAATGAATGTCAGTTTCTGGTTTGGGCCCCAACATTTGAAGAACTTAGAAGCTCTCATTCTCATTCTTATAAGGGGAAAAAGTTGAACACATGGAACATTTATTATTTTTCCTGAAACTTTCCAAAAACTGTGGCTGCAGGACAGTCACCCCCAAATCTGGAGAGACAGCTAAACACAAAGAGTCAAAGTTGGGGTGCCTGGCTGGCTCAGATGGTTAAGCATCAGCCTTTGGCTCAGGTCATGATCCCAGGGTCCAGGAACTGAACCCCACTTTGGGCTCCCTGTTCAGTGGGGAGCCTGCTTCTCTCTCTCTCTCTCTGCTGCTCCCCCTGCTTGTGCTCTCTGCTCTGTGAGATTGACTACAGAAGAACTAGTATTAATATATAGTAACTTTTTTAAGTTGCTGGAGGCTGAGTATTAATGAGAGACTGAGAATAAAAATCTCTGGATACCCAAGTCTGGGAACCACATTTTCAATGGTTTTAACTATAGGAACCAGCTGATTCTCAAGGTAAAGTGCCAGTAAAGATCCTTTGATGAGTCTAGCTGAGAGAAAAGAAACATAATCCTTGTGAATAATTCCTAGCATGTTTTCGATACTGAAATTCTACTGTCCAAGTGAGAATCTTCTAAAACCTTAGCCGACTAGAGAAGGGCATTCCTTCCACAGAAGCATGCTTTATCTACCTACCTCATCTGAAAGGGGAGAACAAGTAAACTTTGCCACTGGAAGAGCCCTTCTGATGGTGTCAGCCCTGATAAAGGTCCCCATTACAAGACTTAAAAGATCTTAATAGAAGATTATAGAGTACTTCTGCCTAACAACTGAAAAATACATCAAAAGGGTTTCAGTATAGTAACAGTGGATTACAGCTGAATGGGTATTAAATTGCTCTCTCTCAGAGGTGGAAGACATTCATCCAGAAGACAATCAGAAACAAGGAAGCCTCGAAAAGGGATATAGGCAGCACTAACAAGAATAGTAGACTTCTCTATTTCTTCCACATCCATCCATTTTTGAACCTCATCATGCAATGCACCTTTTAAGTCCTGATAATTTTCCTTGTTCTGAAGACTTCCTGTTGAAGTACTACAAACAGGACCAAACTACATGCTGTCCATAGGGAAACCCTTTACACAAAGAACTGGGTGAAAGTTAATAAGAAAAAAATATGTAACATGCTAATGTTAATCAAAAGCAAGCTGAGGCAGCCATATGAATTTTACCCAAAAGTAAAAACATCAAAACAAGGGAAATCGTTAGTAATAAAGAGTCATTAAATAATGAGAGTCAAAAACAATTAATGTCAAAACACTAATTCTGAGAGATGTCATAGCCCTCTTTCCATTATAAATAAGGAAAGCAGAAAATATGGAAGAATCCTGTTGACACAAACAGAATTATCAATCAACTTAATATAAACAGCATTCACATAATACTCTAACATCTGAATACACATTCTTCTCAAGCTCTCATGAAATATTCACCAACATAGACAACACTCTGGGCTATAAGACATTCACAGAAATGTAAAAGAGCTAGAGTCATGTAAAAACTGTTGTCAGACATGAGAATTAAACTAGTACTATGGTTAAAATGTTTTTTTTTCTCTCCAAAATACTTGTGTTGAAATTTTAATCATCATTATAATGGTATTAGAAGGTGGGGCATTTGGGAGGTGCTTAAAATCATGAAGGTAAAGCACTCATGAATGGGATTAGGGCTCCTATAAAAGAGACTCCACAGCAACCAGCTCCTGGTACCTCCAACCATGTGAAGACACAACAGAAGGCACGGTTTATGAACCAGAAAGTGGGTGCTCATCAGCTACCACATCAAAATGGCTGGCACCATGATCTTGGACTTCCCAAGCTCCAGAATTTTAAGAAATTAGTTTATGTTGTTTATAAGTTACTCAGCCCCTGATATTTTGTTATAGCAGTCCAAATGGACAAAGACAACTAGAAATCAGTAACAAGATAGCTGGGAAATTCCCCAAAATGTGAACATTCAACAACATGCTTCTAGACAACACATAGGTATTATCTCAAAGATAAATTACAAATATTTAGAACTAAATAAAAATGAAACCTCAATATATGTAAATTTACAGGATGCAACAAATACAGTGCTGAGGAAAACATACAACACTCAATGTATATTTTAAAAAGAAGGAATATCTTACAACAATAACTTAAATTTCTGCCATAGAAAGTAAAGATCAGTATAAACCTAAAACAAGCAGAAAACAAATTAAAAATTAAAGAAGTCACCAAAATTGAAAACAGAATAACAAAAATCAAAAAAATCAAAAGCTAGTCATTTGAAAAGAACAGTAAAATTAATTTCTAGCCACACTAGGGAAAAAAAAAGAACACAAATTACTAATACATGAAATGAAACCATCACTATTTATGTCATGGACATTAGAGAAATACAGAAAAATTATAAACAAGTCTATGCTCCAAAATTTGAAGACTTAGATGTAATGGACAAATTTATTGAAGATGAAGAACACCAAAACGCACACAAAGATAAAGGGATAACTTGAATGGACCTATGTCCATTAACCTCAATTAGCTGAATCAAGAATTAATTACCTTCCCCAAAAGAAAACACTAGGCCCAGATGGTTTCAGGATGATTTCTACCAAATTTAAAGAATAGTTTTAACAATTCAAGAATAATATTTTAGTTAAATTTTCACGTATCTTTCTTAGAACTAAATGAATTGATCGGGCTGTGTATCGTTTGATATTTACTTAATTGTTTTCAGGAAAATATATTTTCAAGAAGCAGTTAACCTCAAAAAATATCATTAGCAACTTAGAAAAGGAAAATATAAGTTATTCTAACAATTAACAGCAATGGTCAAAATGGAAACAGAGAGAAGGAATGTTTTATTTGTTTCTCCAAATGCAGGGGGTGGGATATAGTGTGTGGTTATAATCAAATCTCTTTCTACATTTGGTTTAAGTGTAAAAATAACATGTCATGAACATTCAGATATTTTGTTTGTTAGGTCAAGATGTAAGTTAGAGTTACTCTAAGTTTCACCAGTACGATGCAGTTAATAAATTTTTCCTAAGCAGTAATTATGATCAGATTTTGACTACTGTATTTTAATCCTATATTTTAATATCCTTGAAAAATTTTATCATCATGGCAACAAGATTAATGCCTACCACCCAGTGAAAATTGGAGTTGTCAGTAAGGGTCAAGTTTGGGGACAATACATGTAGTAACTTGGCTCCATTATTAACTCCACTAGAGTGAACTGAAATGGCAGAACTAGTTCTAAGAAAAAACAACCACAAAACAACTGCAATACCGTAATGTATAATAATGCTTCAAGCCATGGGCCAATATTAATAATTATAATTACTACTGGAATGTAAAGGCAAAATAAGTTCCTTTTGAGCAAAATCACACGAAGGATGAAGAATTGTTGGTGATTCCAAATGATGAATGTCAAGTTCTGTGAAATAGCAAGACAATTGCTACCAGGAAGATAGGGATAGGGTGTATGTGTGTGTAAAGAATTCTTATACCATTGTACCAAACATTTCCTTCCTGACTCAGTTTTTGTATCTGTTCAAATGTAATTACTTTGTTGAAATCTCTATCAAGGTTGTCTTAAAGTCTTCGAAACAATCTAGTGATGGTAATACAACAAAAATAATCCTATTTCAATGAAAATTTTCTAAAGGAAATTTTCCTGGGATCATTTATACTTTCCACCTGATTTATATATCATGCATTTGTTAACTCTAGTCACAAACTTCCACTGTCCTTTACTTTTTTTAAAGTTTATTTTTTTTTAATTAAAATTTTAGGTAGTTAACATACAATGCAATATTGGTTTCTGGAGTACTTTTCAGTAATTCACTTCCGTACAATACTCAGTGCTCATCATATCAAGCGTGCTCCTTAATCCCCATCATCCATTTAGCCCTTCCCCCAACCACCTCCCTCCATCAACCCTGTTTGTTCTCTATAGTTAAACGTCTCTATTTAGAGTTAAACACTATTTGTCACTAATCTTTTATCAAATTGAAAGATGAAACTGTATTCCTAATTTTAAGATTTTTTTATGCTAAAGGAATGAATACATTCCTACATGATTTTTTATTTCCTTTGCCAGTTTTCTATACTTCCCTAAGTTTTCCATTGAGGTTTAAATCATTACTTACATTAATTAGTAAAATAAACTGATATGGTAACAGCATTATTCCATATTTAGTGGTTTTGTATACTGAAATGTTTTTCAAATTTTTGGTAGAAACATGCGACACAGGTTTTTTTTTTTTTAGTAACATAAATCACAATCTTGCTTTTACGGAATTGCCTAAGGTGTATTTCCTAAGAAAAAGTCTTCTCTAGCGTAAATATTCAACTACTAAGAATAAAAGGGAAAAATCAAAACTTATGCTTTTATAAATTTTATATTGATGTTACTATGAAGCATTAATTCAGAATTATATGAGAGATTTAAAGCAGGAGGATCCTTAGCTCATTTCCTATTATAAATACACCAATGCTACAAATGCATGTAATGCAGCTCCCTCTGAAAATGACCTCAGGACTAGCAGAACACCTTTTCCACAGATATGGAAATAAACAAAACACAATATTGAAAAGGCTAGGAGGGGCAGGCATACAGCTGGGAACCAAACTCCTAAGGGATTGACCCACAAATGGGAGGGGTATCACAGGCACAAGAGGTCTTCTTCCCTGAGGAGCAAGGAGACCAGGCCCCAAAGTGGGCACTCTAGCCCTGGGAATCTGGCACCAGGAAGACAAGCCCCCATAATATCTGGCTTTGAAAATCTGCAGGGCTTAACTCCAGGACAGACATGGGGCTATAGCATACTAAGACTCTTCTCTTAAAGAGCTCTTAAATATAAAATGCAAATGCGTAAAATTAACTGTAATGTAAACCATACTACTCTACTAATTTTGTAGCCACTGCCTATTACTATTATGATGAGCTCAAGTGTTATGAGTATCCATTTAAAACACCATGTGATGCTAATCATCTCCAGGGAACAATTTGTCCAGTAACTATCACAGTAGAGAAGACTTATCCCGGTTCTTACATATTTTTCACTGAACTTAGTGTAATACCATAAGCCTTAAATAATACCATTGGACCATATGAAGTAGCACTAGTGACGTTGGAAATCCTCCCCAAAGTAAAGTCCTGGCATTCCAAGGGTAAGTGGAAATGGTGGATGTGCACTGTGTACTGAGGTCTGCAGCTGCGGTTGCCCACCATTTCAGGATGAATCCAGCATGAGGACCATTACTTAAAAAAAGGGGGGCGGTATTTATGAGCTCTCCCTCCAGCCACAGAGTTTCTATTGAAAATGTAGCTTCTATGCGGGTGCAGGTTTGCAGTAAGAAAGGCATACTTATAGACTCTAGTTTTGAGAAAAAGCCAAGTCATTACCTGACAACTTAAAGCAAAAGAAAGGTGAAGGATCTAAACCTGGAGTATTTAATGCCAGCAAGACTTGTGTGGAAGTGGATAACCTATCTTTACATAGGCATAAAGTGAGATATATTTAACATACAATTTTAATAATGCATTAGTTTTCTTACTATTTTATAAATTTGCTTTTAGAAGAATTACATATAGTACACCAGTCTCACAATTCGAGAAAATCCATACCTATCATAGGCTAGCTTTTTTTTTTAAAACTATTTCACCAATACTGGATTGTTTTACTCTAATACTGTAGGTCCTAAAAATTTTGTAAGGATCTATTCATTAGTGTATAGGCTATGCTATCAAGAATCTAACTGATTCCATCTGGCTGCCACAGAATAAGCAAACTGCTCTTTTTTCAATAACACATGACTCATTACATCTATAAATAACTAATTTTTTTCCATATTACCTTTGCATTTCTGATATACAGTGTTACTAATCTGGGTAAGTTCTTTAGTGTTTTTATCATGTAGGACAATATTGACTTAGTTACTGACAGATGATTCATTTTATCCAAAGAGGATAGAAACAGTATCAGTAAATACAGTACAGTACTATAAATGTATTTTCCCTTTCTTAGAATTTTTTTTAATACTTTCTTTCTCTAGCTTGCTTTACTCTAAGAATACAGTATACAGTATATAGTACATATAACATTCAAAGTATGTCTTAATCAAGTGGGTTTTTTTTTTTTTGTCAATAAGACTCTAGTCAACAGTAGGCCATTAGTAGTTCAGTTTTGGGTAAGTCAAAAGTTACATGCAGATTTTCTACTGCAAGGGAAGTTGGCGCTCCTAACACCCATGTTATTGACACTATAGTTGATAATACTATTGTAACTTTCTATGTTGACTGTTAGTAACTACACTTATGGTGAGCATTTCATAATGTATGCAATTCTCAAATCATTCTGTATACCTGAAACCAATAAAATATTGCCTGTAAATGATACTTGAATTAGATATAATTTTTAAAGTATCATTTATCCTTCACTATGAAACAAAATACCATCTACGTAGAAATTACATCTACATTTTTAGTATCTTATTTTTATACATAGCAATGCCTAATATAGAAACATTATACATGAAGTAGAAATACATTATGTATAAGTTGAAACTTAGTATTTGGTTTAATCCCATCTTTAGACACCTGATGATTACTTTTAACTTAAAAATACAATAGGTCTGGGGTGCCTGGGTGACTCAGTGGGTTAAAGCCTCTCCCTTCGGCTCAGGTCATTATCTCAGGCTCCTGGGATCTAGCCCTGCATCAGGCTCTCTGCTCAGCAGGGAACCTGCTTCCCCCTCCTTCTCTGCTTCCCCTCTCTGCCTCCTTATGATCTCGGTCAAATAAATAAAATCTTAAAAAAAAAAAAAAATACAGTAGTCCTCCATTTAGAGAAATATACTGGGCCTTCAGAGTCTTCAAGTTTTTTTAGTCCCTACAGCTGCATACATGGAAAATACACTGTTCAACTAGTCCAGATTTTTCATTTAACATTGGGGAAACTGCATCCAAGGGAGCTTACTGGACACATGTGAGACCTCACAGCTAACAGTGGAAGAAGGAACAGGATTTAAGATCTGCTTATATTCTTTTTTTTTTTTTTTTTAAGATCTGGTTATATTCTTTATGTTAGCTCATGATGTTTTGTATTGCCACCTGCTTACACTTTTAAGGATAACTGAGGTAATATTGGTATGACTAGTAATATGTCCAGGAAATGAACATTAAATTAAATGCTTTCATATTTTCCCCCCAAATGCCTCCTAAGAATCCCTGAGCAACACCTTTGATGCTATCCTGGAAATACACATGAATTTCTTTTTGAAATAAAATGATAAAACTTTATTCAACTATTAAACATGTTCTCTTGAATTCACTTATATATACCTAAAGATCCAGTAAAACTCAATAGCATATTTTAAGATCTTTCAGAGGTAAAGAATTATGAAAATTAAAGATGCTTGAGTTTTAAAAGAACTAATTCATAAAAAAAAGATTACTTAGACTTGTGAATATAAAGAGCATCTGGTTTACCTTCTGAGGGCTTTTAAATATTACACTTAAAGTTACATGACTTCATGAAAATTTTACAAAACAAATTCTGAAATCTGAGAATAAGTGCACATTTTTAAGTTCACAGCTATTCATATTTCATGGTTTATCAGTGTTACTATAAGTTTGCCTAATAGACATTCTTTTTATTGAAAACTATAAAAACCAAATAAACATAGAAAGGAGTCTGAAGGCACAAACATGTTTCTGTAGGAAATGATCCTAAAAAAAAAAAAAAAAAAGTGAGGAAAAAAAAAATTCCCTAAGTATTTAAATTGGGTTACAAAATAAATTGATGCATGCCCATGCCCTCATATACAGGATATGAAGGCATCTAAATCTATGGTGTAATTCATTAGACATTTCTATTCCTTCGGTAAGTACAGTAGTGTATAAAGAAACACTAGAGAGCCAGTATGTTTGTGTGTCGCAAGGGAAGACGGGGAGGGAGGAGCCGACGGGGAGGGAGGAGCCGACGGGGAGGGAGGAGCCGACGGGGAGGGAGGAGCCGACGGGGAGGGAGGAGCCGACGGGGAGGGAGGAGCCGACGGGGAG
>CM052809.1:72674836-72783140 GCA_028533885.1 Nasua narica | reverse complement strand
TCAAACGGCCTATGTTGCATGCTGCTTACACCAGAAGTTTTATTGTTTTAATGCTATGTTTTGATCTGGGTGTTATTCAGGTCTGACAACCTTCCAAACCATGCAATGAATAAGTTGAAGTAATATTTCCTTTTGTAGTGGACAACATCTCCAAACTTCAAGCAGGCCTATCTGCTTGTCATGTGCTTCTTTCTTGGTGGTAGGAGCTGGAAGGTACAAGAGATTGTTCTGTGAGAGGATGACTCACTGGGTGATTTCACTGGATGCACTGTAGAATTAGAGTGCTGACCTTCTAGATGTGGCATATTCTTTAATTAAATGTCCCTGATCGGTGTAATGCTGTGTCTTCAAGGGGCAGAAGAACAGTCCCTGTTCATCATCTCTTCCTGTGATTGCCCTGAGAAACACGAGCTTTCCTTCCCCAAAACTTTTGGCTCTGATGAACTGGAATTCCTGATTCTCAATAGGGAAAATGCTTCTATCGGAAGACACCATAGAGGTTCCACTAAAAAATCTAAAGCCACCTTCTAGTCATTTTGTGCTCCTCATATCACTAGATCAAGAAGCAAAGAAAGGAGTTACTATGATTACAAGTGTTATTAACCTTGGTTTTCCTGAGGAGAATGAAATTGCCATTGCCTAACGGAGGTAGAAAGAAAGTATCATGTATTCAGAAGATTCAACGCTGCATTCATGTCAAACACTAACTCCTAATCTATTTTAAATTGTATGACAATCTTCCAAATAGCTAATTATTAAAGGAGAAGATAAAAACAGACATAGGTAACTGTGTATAAATTACCAACAAGCATACATCAATTAGGATGCATCCACCTACATGTAACATTATCATCTCCCTAGTACTGGCTTAATCAGTGAAGCGATTACATAATCAAATTTTTAAGACAGAACTGTAGATCTTCCTATCTGTAATGGCCTACTTCTCCCCTGGGGCAGAGGCTCTACCCCACTCTACTGAAGTTGTTAGCAGTGAGGGCAGTGACCCACTTTTCCTTATGTGACACCAGTACTCAAAGAATGGGCATTGAGGTAGTAGAGAAGCAAGACAGTGATAGCTTCTAGGCTTCTTGGATTGCCCCTCTGGGTGTGGATCCTCTACTCTAACAGCAAACTGTTTTGGACTGGATTGGGATCCCAGTATTCTTGGAGCCCTTATCCTAGGAATGGGAGTTGGGTGGGGAAATGGAGTCCCAGTCTTCTCAGTTGTGCCTGTTGCTAATAACACTTCTAAATATAGGCCTGGGGAGGACAAAAGACTCTGGTGCCCTACCCCTCCTGGAGTATAACCATAGCCCTAGCCCAGGAGCTGGCAAAATGGAGAACTTCTGTCTTGTTGGTCATACATGTCCAGAGTCTAGATCCACAATAGAACTTCAGTCATGTAGTTGGGGAGAGGATAATATGGGAGAATGTCATGGCTCAAATGCTATAGTCCCTTGCCATTCTTAATGAATTTTAGACAACTTTCCTGAATAAATGTACATTTGATATATGTCCTTAGGAAAATTTCCAGAGACCTTAATTTTTTAAAAAAATAGTTTGTATCATTTAAAGAAATGTTTTACTGAGAAGAGTATCTATTAATTTCCTCACTACACCATTGTAGAATATTTACAACATCTGTTTGAGGTCATACTTCATTATCTCAAAGTTTCAGGTGAAGAAATTAAGGCTCACAGAGAGTAGGCAATTGCTTATAAATGAATTTCCTTATTTAATACAATTTTTGGCCTGCAGTATTGAAATGAATACACAAAAAAATGGATGAATAAGAATTACAGAAGGTTTAAAACCATGGAATTGATGCAAAAGTTGGATATTCATTCGTTCTGATGGCTGAGTAATATCCCATTGTGTTTATGGACCACATCTTCTTTATCCATTCATCTGTTGAAGGGCAACCCAACTTTTGCATCAACTTGGATGGGACTGGAGGAGATCATGCTAAGTGAAATAAGTCAAACAGAGAAAGTCGATTATCATATGGTTTACCTTATTTGTAGAATATAAGGAATAGCATGGAAGACATTAGGAGAAGGGAAAAATGAAGAGACAGAAGTCAGAGGGGTAGACAAACCATGAGAGTCTATGGACTCTGGGAAATGGAGAGTATTAGAACGGAGGGGGATGGGAGGATGGTTGACCCTGGTGATGGGTATTAAGGAGAGCACCGATTGCATGGAGCACTGAGTGTTATATACAAGCAATGAATCATGGAACACTACATCAAAACATCAAAAACTAATGATGTATTGTATGGTGGCTAACATAACATAAAAAAAATTAAAACTAGCTTTGAATTGTAAATAAATAAATAAATAAATAAATAAATGTATGGAATTGAATCTAATATTCTTAAATGTCTTATAGAAAAATTAGATCAAATGCATGCCCATGTCATGACTAGAGTCACATTACCATAATTATAAGACAGAGATTAGTGAGTAGTTTAGGTTTTGTTGGTACTGTGTTTTAGAGTATAGTCTTCAACTCAAGATTTTGAAAGTGAATCCTCATAGAGTTCATTGAAATTATTATTACAATATCCTTGTAAGAATCCCTCTCTGTGTTAAAAAACTGGAGTGACACATACTGAGAGATATTTTCTTTGACCATTAAAACTTTGTGTGACACATACCGTTCATGAAGGGATGACCTGGGATTTGAATGGAGTCCAGTGCCTGGAGCAGATATGCTTCCCAGAGAAAATCACCCCTCTTGACTCTGAATTTTGCCAGATGACCTCTGCTTTGGGAATAAGGAAAAGTGCTGACTGAGACTGTAATGCCAAAACCACTGCCATCGATCAATGAATGGCTGCTTTCTCCAGGATATATAATGTCAGTCATGTTGCTTCTATGGGATCACTCAGGAAGGCATTCATGTTGTGGGGAAAATCAAACTTGTATAGAATTCAGTTAGGTTCACTTAATTAGTTCTACTATGTCAGGCTTTGTCTACCTAAAATTTAAGAATGACTTTACAATCTACATTAAGAGAAAATTCTGTAGTGAGGAGGAAGTGTATTTTATTTGTTTTTTTATAATTTTAGTTTTTATTTTTTTAATTTTTAAAATATTTATTTATTTTCTTATTTATTTATTTATTTATTTATTTATTTGAGAGAGAGAGAGAGAGAGAGAGAGAACAAGAGGGGAAGGGGCAGAGGAGAGAGGGCAAAAGAGGATCCTCCAGCAGACTGCATGCTGAGCATGGAGCCTGACAGAGGGCTCAATACCAGGACCCTGAGATCATGACCTGAGCTGAAATCAAGAGTCAGATGCTTAACTGACTGAGTTAAGCGCCCAAGCGCTTAACTTAATGCCCCTTAACCCAAGCGTCCCTGGCTTTTTATAATTTAGACTTACAGACTTTCTGATCAAAATTCACAATATATTTCCTTTCTTCTTAACTTTCATTATTAGTTAGAGCTTAAACAAGTGATTGTATGTTGAAGAATGGAAGTAATAAAATTGGAAATATTGGTTCATCTGGGCCCTCTTAGATCAGCTATGGGCCAAAATACTATTGTATTGTGGTTTTCAATTATCTTAATTTAATTTAATTTAATTTAACTTAATTTAATTTAATTTATATCTATATATAGAGAGAGAGAAAAAGAGAGAGTACAAAGCAGTACAGTACAAGCAGGGGAGTGGGCAGGCAAAGGGAGTGGGAGAAGCAGGCCCCCTGATAAGCAGGAAGCCCTGGGATTGATCCCAGGACCCTGAGATCCTGACCTAAGTAGAAGACAAGAAGCGTCACTGATTAGGCCATCCAGGTGTCTCTCTGGTTGTCAATTTACTGATGCTATGATTTAATCCCTCATGATGGGCTGTGCTAGAAAGAGTATCAAGCATCTGGGTTTGCTTTCTACCTCCACCAATTAAAATATCTATGACTTTAAACACCTTCTTTGTAATCTCTGATTAGCAAGTATTTTTCTTTAAAACATCTATAACAATGTCTACTCCACATAATTTTTAAAAAATATTCCTTTGCTCATAGTAGTGCTAAATGAATATAGCATATACACACACAAGTATTTTCTTCTTCACTTTCCACATAATGAAGCAGAGCTCTGACTGGGTGAACATGCTAAGTTTACTACTCTTAAATGAAACTATATGTAACTATAAAGGAAACTTTATATATTAATACACAATTTATATGTATGATTTATCAATGTTTTTTATATGTATATGTACTGCTTATAATACATAATGTATGTGTTTGTGTTGTACATAGGGAATGTGTGTAAATTTTGTAAGATGAATCATTAGAGAAAGGATTGTTTTGTTGCATAAGGGGTTTGGAGACAACTGAATATTCATATACAAAAAAAAGTCTTTGACCTATATTTTATGTCATATACAAGAATAAATTCAAAATCTTTTATAATTCTAAAAGTAAAATATAAACTGTAAAACCTCTAGAAGAAAACATAGAAGAACTTTGTAATCTATTAATAGGTGCCAATTTCTTAAATATGGCACCAAAAGCACAATTCATAAAAAAAGAAGTTGACAAATTGGTCTTCATCAAAATTAAAATTTATGTTGTCCAAAAAAAACACAGTGAGTGGAAAGATAAAATAGAAATGGGGAGAAAATATTTGAAAATTGTGTACATCCCCAAACTCTCAAGTTTACTCAAAACTTAATAAGAAAACAACAACAACAATTAAAATTGTCAAAATGTTTCAACATTTTATGAAACAATATATATAGATAGAAAAAAGGCACATGAAAAGATGCTACAGATTCTCAGTCATTTGGAAAGTACAAATTAAGATGACAATGAGATAATACTGTACATCTATTAGAATGGATAAATTTAAACCAAGCCAAGTGTTGGAAAAGATGTGAAAAATGTTTTTAACATTTCTGGGAGGAATGCACAGTGGTAGACCACTTCGAAAAATGTCAGTTTCTTAAAAAAAAAAAAAAAAGAAAGAAAGAACTGTACACTTACCATGAGATCCATTCACTACTGTTCTATTTACCCAAGATAAATGAAAGTATATAGAAATATTCATATGGATACTTTAAAGAAGATATAAAACTCAACACCCTTAAGACCGAACAACCCAATTTAAAAATGGGCAGAAGTTGAGTGCTTGGGTGGCTCAGTGTTTAAGCATCTATCTTCAGCTCAGGTCATGATCTCAGGGTCCTGGGATGGAGTCCTACATTGGACTCCCTGCTCAGCAGGGAATCTGCTTCTCCCTCTCCATCTGCCCCTCCCCTTGCCCCTGCTTGTGTTCTGTCTCAAATAAATAAAATCTTAAATTTTTTTTTAAAATAGGCAGAAGATATGATCAGACATTTCTCTAAAGAAAATATACAGATGTCCAACAGACAAATGAAAAGATGCTCAACATCACTCATCATCAGGGAAATGGAAATAAAAACTACAATGAGATATTACCTCACATCTCTCAGAATGGCTAAAATTGACAACATGAGAAACCAGAGGTCTGGGTGAGGATGTGGAGAAAAAGAAACCCTCTTGCACTGTTGGTGGGAATGCAAACTGATACAGCCACTGTTGAAAATAGTATGGAGGTTCCTCAAGTAGTTCAAAATAAAACTACCTTATGATCCAGCAATTGCACCACTGGATATTTACCCAAAGATTACAAAAACACTAATTCAAATGGATAAGTGCACCCCTTACGTTTATAGCAGCATTATTTACAATAGCCAAGATACGGAAGCAGCCCAAGTGTCCACTGATTGATGAATGTATAAAGAAGATGCAGTGTGCATGCGTGTGTAATATATAATGGAATATTATTAAGCCATGAAAAGAATGAAATCTTGCAATTTGCAAAAACATGGATGGAGCTAGAGAGTATAATATTAAGCGAAATAAGTCATTTCTAGAGAAATAAATACCACATGATCTCATTCATATATAACATTAAGAAACAAACAAAAAAAAAAAGGAAAAAGAGAGAGAAACTGAGAAACAGATTTAACTTTGGAGAACAAACTTATGGTTACCAGAAGGGAAGGGGGCTGGGGATTAAAGAATACAATTATCATGATGAAAGATATATAAAAAATAAGTGAATTAAATATGAACCAACTACAAGGAAAGAAAAAAAAATTATTACCTAGAGATCAGGCATTCAGGAAAAAACAAACCACAACAACCTCCCTACTCCTGTTAGTTATTCCCAAATATATTGCAATGGACAATACTTTGGTTTAACCAATATTGCTTCATTTAGACTTATTTTTTACCCTACAAACGTTTGAATTCTTTTGTTTCTTAAGAGCCATTAAACTTTAAAACACCTCAATTTTGCAACCCTATCAGTGGTTGTTTTGAACAACATTTTAATGTTGCGTTTAGCTATGAAGGGTTCAAATATAGATTTAAATTAAGTTATGAATATTACATGGTTCTTTTCATTGTGTTAATAATTTTGGTTTCATTATAGTATATACATATATTAAAGATGATAAAAGTCCATATATTTCATAGTATCATTGGAGAATGTAAATTTTTCCCTTACCTAGAAAGATGTATAATGTAATATAATTTCTCTTTGGGATAAATGTTATGTTTTTAACCTCAGCACAAGAATAATAATCTGTATGTACCTTTTATGCGTTTCCTAGAATGTATAGAAAATGTATTTTCTCCCCCTATTTCTATGCTTCCTTTATAAAGTGACATAATGACTTAATCTGAGTATTTGAAAGGCATCTCCACAACCCCCCTCTACAAGAAAATGAGTGAGTGATGGAATTAGAAGCTATCTGGAGATGCTATGCAGAAGTCAGAACCTGGTCTTTGTATTTCTGAGGCATGGGTTCCAAAGAGGTAGCTTATTCTACAATTGAGAAAGGAAATAGTCTCAACCACTACAGGTCAGAAGTTTAAAAGTAAAAGAAAAATGTCTGGAGCTGGACTTATGCATAATAAAACCTGAACCCAAAAGAAAGCCAATTGCACAGTCTGAGAGTGACCCTGGAGGAGGAGGCAAATCCAATTAATTGGGAAAAGGACTACTTTGAAGAGACCCCCTCAAATGGAGCTTGCCAGAAAGGATCTATCTCAGTAGTATACATGTGAAGAATAGCCATCAGGTCAGTTGGATTATCAATGCTCCTTCGCTAATCCTCTGGTCAGAGCATCAGATAGTTCATCTGCATTTTTTGGAAGCTGTCTTCCAATTAAAGGATAATTTATAAAAACAATGCTCTGTGCACTCTTAAGCTAAACATACCCTGAGAGACCAATAGGGGGGAAAAATAACTCACAAGGAATACTGGCTACAAGTTACTTTCACCAGCAGAAGGACCTTATGTACCAACACTATGGGGATGGTCTAAAGCAAATTAATGCAGCCTCAGCTGTAAAAAGAGCAGAGGGAGCCCTCTGTTAAATAAAATTTGAATTCCAAAGATAACATTTCATAAGAAAGAGAAAACAATGAAAGCATTCTTGAGCTAAAAATAAGATTTTTCATTTGTCTGAAGAAGAAGAAAAAGAAATTCACAGTGGTGTAGTTTACCAAGAAACAGAATTATTAACCTTAGTCTTTTGCTTTTAAGATTGTCATTAATGCAATGATGTCATTGAAGGAAGGTACATAAATGGAAATCACATTTTGAATCCATCAAAAATATATAAGGTTAATTGTTTGTACCTGGGACTAGTTTTTCACTTATCAAATATGTATTTAACAATTAAATGTACCAGACATTGTGTTAGACTTCATGAATTCACAAGTTAATAAGAGCTACCTATTCTCAACAAACTTATCTTAGGGGTTTAGATAGGTGTAGGAAAGAAGATTAGCAAATAAAATAATTAGCAGTAGGTACCGAAGGGATGCATCCGTAACTGCTACATCATTTTAACTTTTTAGAATGACAATTTCTTAAAATCATAGAAATATGTATTGCTTATGATACATAATAGAAATTTTATAAATCCAAGTATTTTATAGGTCATCTATGTAGTTTCCTTCTTACTCTCTGATTCTCCCAACTACTTACACCAAAAGCACTTATGGGGAACAGTGGGACTACAAGTCACAGGTCAAGGTCAGCATAAGGAATATTAGGTGCAAATCTGGATGACAAACCTTAATATAAGCACTAATGATTCTTTAAATGTATTAATTTCTCAAAAATTATTTAATGCCATGAATTGAATAGCATTATTATTATAGGGATATAAAAGTAAAACAGAGTTATAAGTCTTTGCCATATAAACAGGTACTTCAGTGAAGACACATAAGAGATTAATGCATAAACAAGTAAATTGATATATCCAGTAATAAACTATGTAAAGCAAAGTTAAGCTTTATGTACTCAAAATTAAGAGTAAGAAATAAAGATTGATGGAGAGGAAAGGTATTTTGGATAGGTGGTAAAATAAAATACAACAAAACAAACAACAAAAACACTTTGAGACGTCTTCATCAAACAGAAACAAGAAAGAATTGAAGGAGTGATGAAGAAATTGAGTGGAATAATATCAAAGGCATCTAATTTGAGCACGTGCTTGAAAAAGTTGAAGGGGAAATAAAAGACCAGAAAAGTCAAAACAGAATAAGAGGAAAAGCTTTTTGGGTTTTTTTTTTTAGGAAAGGAAACAATGTGGAGTTAGTTCTAGGCCATGGAAAAGACTCTGGGTGATATTTTAAAACAGATGGGATGCCATCGTACACAGGTATGATATGATATGATTTATTCATTAATTTTATTAGTATCACTCTACCTTTGGTACAGAGAATACCATGCAGGTGCGGAAGCAAGAATTAGAAAATATGGAATTGACTAACTACTTTAGTTTTGAGTTGCCAATCTTATGTTTAGAATATTGTGGATGCTCTGGATGATGTCATCTTCCTATAGAGACTGCTCTCTCCTCTAGTAGTCAATATAACATTAGATCTCCTCAACTTATCTAAGGACTTTACTGATCCAGGCTGGTTTAAAATTTGTATAATTCTTGGTTTACCTTTCATTCATCACCACTCCTGAAATTCCAGCAGAGCTGAATTTGGTCTAACTGCCCAAACTAGGACAAAAATCATTAAAGCAACTACATATCAACCACACAGTCTATATATTTATTATTGTTCTGATACAGATACTGCACAGTATTGACTTCCCAGTATCTTGTCTTACACTTTTAGTTCATCCCAATTGACCAGAGGTTAAAACTAGCAACTGTATTGCCATCACATATTGGGGTTTGATACTATACCACTTAACCATCTACGATGTGGCCCCTTAGTGTCTGGAGAGAAGTATGTGATCCAACTCAAAAGCCTATCTTAAGTTTTGGGGGAAATTACAAGGTAACAAGAATGAAAAGAATAAATGATATACCAGAAGCAAATTTAAAGTTAATCATAACTGAGCTGGACTCACTTTCCAAAAGAAAAGACAGTCATTTACCAGTTAAAGTGGGAACTCTCACAGGTAGACTGTATGAAACTACCAATCTTAGAGGAAGAAAGGAGAGTTCTTTGCCTATTCAACCCATCAATTATCTCTCATGCTCCCAGCATCACCCAATGAGAACTTAACATGTCACATTTCTCGGTTATAATACTGACTCATTCTGCCCAACCAATCAAAATGTCTTGCCTGGATCTGGTCGAGCTATGGCGTGTTGCAATGTTAGAGTCTAAAAAGGCTATAATAAAATCAAATCCTTATGCCTTGGGAGGTTGGGATAGCCAATAGGAGAGGTATCTAGTTTCTCCTGAGAGCAAGATGCTGAGGCCCACAAAGCAGATAGGACTAAGGACCTCTAGAAACTGCCTAAACTGGATCGGGTAGAGGGCACAGTGGGAGATATATATTTAAGATTCATTAGTACATTGATAATAAATAAATGGGATCCTATCCTGCCGTGATGCCAAGCTCCCACCTTTAAACTAAGATCAGTAGCTGCAGCTGTAGTTTTTCTTTTTCTTCCTCCCTTCCTCCCTCTCTCGCTTCCTTCTTCCCTTCTTTCCTTCCTCATTTTTTTCCTTTTCTTTCTTTATTTTTTTCGTGGCCCTTCTCTATCTTCTCCTTGTCTGAGGCTTTACT
The DNA here is from genome assembly GCA_028533885.1 of Nasua narica. Lineage (NCBI taxonomy): Eukaryota > Metazoa > Chordata > Mammalia > Carnivora > Procyonidae > Nasua > Nasua narica. Next base: position 72,773,046 of record CM052809.1, on the reverse strand, counting down.
TCGTGTTGATAGTTTATCTAGAACACTTGCTTCCTTGTCTTCCTGTAACTCACTCTATATCATTAAGATCCCAGTGTATATCACCTGAATAAACTTTCCTGTCATTTTTATTTAAAATGCCTTTTTCCCATACCCACTAGTCTTGTCATTTTTAAGATATTTTTTTAAAAGATTTTATTTATTTATTTATTTACTAGGAAAGAGAGAGAGAGTGAGAGAGAGCATTAGAAGGGAGAAGGTCAGAGTTAGAAGCAGACTCCCCATGGAGCTGGGAGCCCGATGTGGGACTCGATCTCAGGACTCCGGGATCACGGCCTGAGCCGAAGGCAGCTGCTCAACCAACTGAGCCACCCAGGCGCCCCAAGTCTTGTCATTTTTATCCTTCTATTGTACATTATTTTCTTCATAGCTTTTATCATTATTGGAAAATTGTTAAATTTATGTGTATATTTGGGTGTGTGTGAAGATATGCATGTTTTAACTTATTTTGCTTCTCCCATAATACAATATAAGATGCGTAACAGCAACAATTTTGTGTGTGTGTGTGTGTGTTTTACCTTTCTTAGTTCTTCTATCTCCAGAGCTAAGAACAGATCCTGAAAATATAAAGGCAGCAAAAGCTGTATCACTATGTATCAATGAGATGTCTAATTGCTTATCTTTGAAATAGCTTTGAATCACATCCTACCAACAAGGACAATAGGGAAATAATTGAGTCAGTTAGTACATAGATTAATTAAATCAATTTGACTGGGTATAGGGTGGGGGTAGGGAAAGAATTGCAAACATGAATGAGATCTAAGAATCAAGTAATAGTTAACTTCAATTTATGGATGTGGGCTAAGAGACCAACACCTTTGTTAAATATTCTTCATTTTAGGACTGTAGGAGAGCCTTAAACAATCTCCACACGAATTCCTGCTTTCCAGTCCTGACCTCAGGTTGATATGCAACTCAGCCAGGGGAAAATGTAACACCAATTTTCTTGAAATGTTATCATCAAATTTCGTGATTGTGTAACTATTTGCTGGTGACTAAGGAAGGTTTAAATAGAAAGATGAAGTAAATAAAATGCATAAAACCATGGTACTTTTATTTGTATTTTAAGTTTATCAGTACATTTTGTGTATTATTTTTAGACTTAGTTGTTTAATATAATTTATCATGGAAAACTGTGATTCTATTTTAAAATATAAAATTGAGTAATTGCTTTAGTCTTTGAGTTTAAGTTGTAAGTGAAAGATAATTTGAACTTTAAATTCACAAAAATAATTATGGTTCACCACATTTAAACTTGATTCATTAGACTCTAGGAATTACCCAAGTGCTTGAGACAGTTCATTTGGTTATTCAAACAATTTAAAAGAACTAAAATTATTAAAATTATAAATGTTGATAATATTTAAACATGTAAGTTCCAAAATTACAAGTCTTTTTAATAGTGATAATTAAATTGTACTAGTTTACTAGAGATAATATTTGTGGCTTGAATTTAAATGTTCAATCTGTTTTCCATATAATGAGTCAATAAACTGAATTATCAACTTAAAAAACCAAGTTGCTACAAATGAGGGTTTTTGTTTGTTTACAAAGATCACTATAAGTATACCATAGAACTTACTTCAAAAATATATATTAATTTATGGGATGCCTGGATGGCTCAGTCAGCTGAGCGACTGACTCTTGTTTTAGGTTCAGGTCATGATCTCAGGGTCTGAGATAGAGCCCCGTGTTGGGTTCCGTGCTGGGTGAGGAGTCTGTTTGAGACTCTCTCTCCCTCTCCCTCTGCCCCTCCCCCTGCTCACACACATGCTCTTTCTAAATAAGTAAATAAAATCTTTTAAAAAAAAGAAAATATGTATTAATTTCTAAAGAAATACTTGCTAAATGAATCAATGAATGAATAATTTTTTTTTAGTTTAGGATAATTTCTTTTATTAACCACTTTGTAAAATCATCTCTGATGTTTGTTAAACAATAGGGATTTGCAGAGTTTCCCCCACCTGGAACTACTGTTTGAATAGGTCTTGATGGAATCTAAAATCTATTTTTCACTAATGTCTCTTTTGACTCTCACAATAGGCAAAATTGTAGTCCACTGTCCTAAAGCACATTTCTAATTTACTCCCTATCCAGTCTAGGTCTGAAGATTTTTGTCTAAGTCCCATGTCTGATACCATCAACCTCCCTGACATAAACTTTCTCTGCATAGATGTGCATCAATGCCAGTTGATGTTCCTCTTTGCTAGCTGGGATTTCCTAGCTGTCTCTAGATAAGACTTGTTCCAGGCTAAGATTCCTGAATAATAGGTTCTGATCCATCAGCAGGCTGCTTACTAAGCTCATTTCATAATTCTTTTCAATTTATGACAGCCTGTTCATGTCAGAAATAGGCATGAAAATAGAAAATTTGGACGGCAACTCACAGTAGAGCTTGACTACTTTTATGTTCCTTTCAGAAAAGCAGCTCAGTTATGATGAATGTTTATTTGAATATGTTAAGATTACACTAAGGCTTTCGAGTGACACTTTTCTTTCTTTCTTTCTTTCTTTCTTTCTTTCTTTCTTTCTTTCTTTCTTTCTTTCTTTCAACACTATCCTAAAAATGATTCAATTTTTGTTATTTGTAATAAAATTAAATACTTTATTCAATTGCAGATGCAGAAAATAACCTTCCAGTTTGATCAATTCCTAGGATGTACTATTTGAACATTAATAATTCCTTTTATAATTCATGGATCCTCAGTTTGCTATGAAATGATACTTTTTCCTGTGTAAAATCATAGGTAAACATGCTTATTCAATAACTACCAGCCAAAGAGTTTGCTCAGACAATGGGAGATTGGTTCTTACAGTTATTGAAATCTATGCCATTTTCTACTGTCACTTCATATTCAAAATACTTCATCTGAATCAGAACTGTGATTATCGAGGACTGTCTCTTATATCCTATTGTCTGCCAGCAGAAATACTTGGGCTGTGTTGAATTTTTTAAATCTACTGGCTTTTTCTCAAAAAATAAAATGCATAAACTTATCATTTAAGATAAATGGGTTATATAGTTTCCAATGGATTAAAAAAAAAAACCAACCAAAAAGAATCCCCAAAAACGTTGCTATCCATGAAGTCTTACAATGACAAAGAAGTGGCAGCATATTATGTTACAAATCATCCTAAATTAAGTTCACTCACATATTTACCCTTGTTTTTATTTTCTTCTTCATAAATTGAAAGCACACAATTCAGTCTTCTTTATACTAAAAATAAGAATACCTTTTGTTAGTCATGTCGTCTCCTAATTGAGGACAGAAAGATCAAGAAAGCAGTGTTTTGTAGGATCACTGTAGCTGCAAATTTGCAACACAGTAATTGCCCAGCATGTGCTAACAAACTGTTCAGTTCATCCAGGCACACTCAAAGAGTGTAAGGAAGCGAAGAAGAGGAAGATAATCAATGGTAATCATTTCTGTATTTTTTCACTTCCCTTCAAATGCCATTGTCATCTCATTTATATGAGAAAAACAAAAAGCAATTTAGAAAGTCATCAAAATTAAAAGGAGAAAAGTGCAGTTTAGAGACAGGAAATATTCATGTGAATTGAAAAGAAGGATTGATTCTTTCAACACTGAATGAGTACACTTCTGCAACAAGAAAGGATAGCAGTATGTTGTTCTACTGGTAATGCTCATTGCCAGGAAAATCCAAAAGTATTTCATGATGAACTGAATTATGCTATGTATAGCAGACGGAGAAAAGCAGACAAGATTGGATTAGAGATTATAGTAATATACATTGTGGTCCACAGTTATTTTAGATTTTGAACATAAATAATTAAAAATGAGTACTCCAGTATTCCAAATGTATAGTTAACTGTTAATAGTTCCTACACAAATATGGCTGATCATACTATTCATTAACTATCTAGTATTACTTTTCTAGTGTGCAGACTTGTAGTGACCATTGTTTTTAGCAAGAATAAAATGAACTCAAAGTCTTTATCCTTCCATATCATTCCATATTCATTTGCATATATGTTTATATATTTTTTTCAGGCATGAGCTCTATTTGAATAAAGATATTCATTCAAAGTGATTTAAAATTGACATCCCAATCAAAATACCTCAAATAATATACTCCATTTACAAAATTTGATTTTACAATATCCTTTTATCACTTAGGCATAATAAAATAAACTCAAATGGATGCACTTAGATACTTGGATTTCAATACTTGGACATCTTTCCTTGTTTTGGGTTAAATACGTTTGGATAAGTGTCTGATTTTAAATATTTGGGGAAAAGCGTGACTATTTTCTTCAGAATTTTATATCTTTGTTTTGTGGATTTTTTTGCTCATAATTCATGATGAATATCAGATCTTATAATATCTACATTTAGGAGACTATCAACTCATGGTTTATGTTTCTTAACATTTATTTTTGTGGTGATAACCTTAGAATCAGTTGTCCTCATAGTTCTTGTTCCTAATTTCTGGCTTAATGGCAAGAGGAATGGGGATAGAGAGCAACCCATCCAAAGAAATCCTGACCCAAATTTTAACTAACCTTAGTATTTAGATCTCACTTGCTGCCTTTAATTTAACTTATTAAGATATTTGACATTTCATATAAGCACCATATTTAAGTCTATCATACTGGATAATGTTCTACAAAAGTCTTCAGATGTCCTGCCCACATACACAGTTATCTCCAGGACTACTAGGTCACTAGTTTTCTAAAGTAAAAACTACTTTTCAGCAAACATTTTCATAACTGATTACAACTCGTGAGTGATCACAATTCAGCATGCTTACTTCTTAGATAAAATGACCCACTATGAATCCTCAGCAAATTACGAGCTAAACAGATAGGAATCTCTTTTACTTTGCTGAAATTACAATATATAGTCCATTCCTTTTAGGTAAATTCTGCAGGTAAGAGTATATAACTTATTTCCTTAAAGCTATGAGGGCCTGTGTGTTAGACTTGTTCGTAATTTTGCCCAAAACACCTATATCATTTCTGTATATGCCCCGCCTCCTATCAAAGTGAAATATAAGTCTTCTACCCTTATAATTACCTATTTCTTTCTCTAGCATCCTTAATCCCTGGATTCCTTGGAGACATAACTTATTTTTATTTTTAATAAAATGTTTATTTCAGAATAGTTTAAGATTTATAGAAAAGTTATTAAGATAGCTTATGCCCCACATACCCCAGATACTTCAAACCTAGATTTTCCTATCATTAAAATCTTATATGACTACAATATATTTGTCACAACTAATAAATGCTGAAATATTATTATAACAAAAGTTCATAATTTATCCAGATATCCTTACTTAACACATGTTCTTTTTCTGTTCCAGAATCCCATCCAGGGAACATTACATTTAGTCCTCATGGCCCATTAGGTTCCTCTTGCTGTAACACTTCTTAGACTTCAATTGTTTTCAATGACCTTGATAATTTTAAGAAGTACTGGTCAGATAATTTATACAACACTTGTCAATTTTATTCTTCTCATGATTAGGTTGTGGTTATGGGCTTTTTGAGGAAGGAACACAGAGGTGAAGGGCATTCTCACACATCCATGTCAAGGGTACATGATATCAACATTACGGATCACAATTGCTATTAACTTTGCTCCTTTGGCTGAGGTAGTGTTTGTCAGGATTCTTCACTCTAAAGTTACTCGTGTTTTGCTTTTTTCATATTGAACTCTTGGAAGGAAGTGGTTATGCGGAGCTTACTTCCAGTGTGAGGACTTATGCTCCATCTGCTTGAAATATATGCAGTGATTAAACAGTATACCACTAAATAACACATAGGCCAAAGGAGAAATCTCAAAGAAATTAAGAAATATTTTGAAGTAAATGAAAGTGAAAACACAATTTAACAAAATTTAGGGGATGAAGCAAAAGTAGTGCTGAGAGGGACGCTTATAGTATTAAACACATATTAAAAAAGAAGAAAGATTAAAATGCATAACCTAAGTTTTTAGTTCTAATAATCTAGTTCAAATGGAACTATAAAAAGAAGAGAAAACCGAATTCTAAGCAAGCAGAATAAAAAAAATAAAAATAAGAATGGAAAACAAACTTGAAAACAGGAAAAACAGAGAAAATTAATGAAACCAAAATCTGTTAAAAAAAAAATCATTAACATCGATAAACCTTAACCAGGATAACTAAGAAAAAAAAGGAGAAAGGACACAAATTACTAATATTAGAAATAAAAGAGGAGACATCACTATAGATCCAATGAATATCAAAAGGATAATAAAAGAATGTTATGAACGACTATATATCTGTAAATTTGAGAACCTAGATGAAGCAAATCAACTCCTCAAAAGACTAAAGCTGCCACAACTCATAGAAGAAGAAACAGACAATCTTAATAGCCCTATGTCGATTAAAGAAACTCAGAGACTTTGGGTATAGTGATGATTTTTTAGATACCAAAGGCATGATATATTAAAAAAAATAATTGATAAGCTGGACTTGATTAAAATTAAAAACTGTTGCTCAGGGGCACCTGGGTGGCTCAATGGGTTAAGCCTCTCTCTTCGGCTCAGGTCATGAACTCAGGGTCCTGGGATCGAGCCCCGCATTGGGCTCTCTGCTCAGCAGGGAGCCTACTTCCCTGTCACCCTCTGTCTGCCTCTCTGCCTACTTGTGATCTTGCTCTCTGTCAAATAAATAAATAAAATCTTAAAAAAAAAAAGAAAAAAACTGTTGCTCTGCAAAAGATCCTGACAAAGAATGAGAGGATAAGCCACAAACTGGGAGGAATATATTTTCAAAAGACATATATCATTTAAAAAACCCTTGCTATCCAGAATATACAAAGAACTCATAAAATTCAATGATAAGAAAATAAACAAGCCAATTAAAAAATGTCCCAAAGCCAGAACAGACCTGTCACCAAAGAGGATATATAGATGGCATACATATCAACATATGAAGAGATGTTCAACACCATTTGTCATTAGAGAAATGCAGATTAAAACACTGTTAAGCAACTTATTAGAAGGGGCAAAATCCAGAAAAATTACAACACTGACTATTAGCAAGAATGTGGCAAGGATGTGGAGAACAGGAACACCCCAGTGAATGAAATGAAAATGGTACAGCCACTATGGAAGACAGTTTGGTGGTTTCTTACAAAACTGAACACATATTACCTTATGATCCAGAAATTATGTTCCCTGGTATTTATTAAAGGAATTCAAAATTTATGTCCACTCAAAACCTGCACACAGATGCAGAACAGCTGTATATATAACTGCCAAAACTTGGAATCAATGAAGATGTCCTTCAGGAGGTGAATGGGTAAATACACTAGTACCTCCAGACAATAGAATATCATTCCGTGTTAAAAATAAGTGAATTATCATGCCAGGAAAAGACATGGAAGAAACTTAAATGTATATTACAAAGTGAAAGACATCAGTCTGAAAAAGACTACATACTGCGGTTATTCCAACTACATGGCATTCTAGAAAAGGCAAAACTGTGGAAACCATAAACTGTTAGGGGGATGCAAATAAACAAGTTGTAATGAAGAGGATTTTTAGGGCATATCATTATATGATACTATGATGATGGATTCATGACATAGATTTATGCAAATCTTTAAGGCAAAACACCAAGAGTAAACCCTAATGTAAACTTTAGATCTGGATGACGATGATGTGTTAATGTAGGTTTATCAGTTGTAACAACTGTACCACTGTAGTTGGGATGTTGATAATGAAGGAGGCTATGCATGTGTTGGGGCCAGGGGATGTAGGAAATCTCTGTACTTTCAATTTTGCTGTGAACCTGAAACTGCTTTTAAAAAAAAAGAACTACCTGGGTGGCTCAGTTGGTTAGGCGACTGCCTACGGCTCAGGTCATGGTCCTGGAGTCACCGGATCAAGTCCCAAATTGGGCTCCCTGCTCAGCTAGGAGTCTGCTTCTCCCTCTGACCTCTCCCCTCCCTCTCTCTCTCTCTCTCAAATAAATAAAATCTTTTTAAAAAATATTTTATTTATTTATTTGGCATAGAGAGAGAGATCACAAGCAGGCAGAGAGTCAGGCAAAGAGAGAGAGGGAGAAACAGGCTCCCTGCCGAGCAGAAAGTCCCATGCGGGGCTCGATCCCAGGACTCTGAGATCATGACCTAAGCCGAAGGCAGAGGCTTTAACCCACTGAGCCACCCAGGCGCCACTCAAATAAATAAAATCTTTAAAAAAAAAAAAAAAGGTCTACAGTAAATCTCCGTTAGGTTCCTTAAAGTCTTTGCTGAGACATTTTAATCTTCTATTTGTTTCAAATGTTTTTGTAATTGGTTGAAGCATTTTAGGATGGTGATTTAAAATCCTTGTCAGAAAATTTGATAATCTGTATCACTTCAATATTGGCATATTTTTAAATTCAACTTGACATTTTCATGATTTTTGCAACAGGGAAAAGGAGGAGACACCAATTATTTACTTCCAGGTGGGATTGTAAGTTTAGCTTTCCCACTGAGCTGTTGATATCTAGTGGGGATGTTCTCCTGGTTTCTCAGAGCATGAGTAGGAATACTCACTAAGATCTTCATTTATAGCACTGGCTTGAGAGGGTGACTCCAACTTTGCCTCTATGGGAGTACTTTCTTTATGACAGGCAATGGTGAAAGTTTCTCTCCACTCTCCAGTAGGTCTCCCTGATGCTATCTCAACATAGATGGAAAAGATAGGGGGGGAAATTCAGGCTCCCTTTGTGGTCACTGATAGGGATGGGTAGGTATGGCTCAGTACTGTGGGGAAGTGATGAAAGTTCCTACTTCATATTGTGCCTTGACATTACATCAGCAGGGATTAATTTGGAGCCAGCTCATCCCGTTATAGTCTGGTGCAACCAAAGGGCCAGGCAGCTGTCAGTGGTGGAGATTAGAGAGAACTTTTTTTTGTGGTTTGTCTTTTCTGTGGAGTACGATGGTCATGTTTAAAAGATTTCTGTTTTGCTAGCTGTCCCTTTTCTGGTCTGTTGTTTGAAGGCCTTTTTTGGCCTACATCTGTTGATGTTTCTAGGTTGCCAGCTACTCCAGCACTTATTCGGGATGTGTGAAGCAAAAAGAAAACCCAGGAAATTCACTTTTCATTGAGTCCCAAGGCCCAAGCCTATTTGCCTTCTTGCTACCTTTCTGTCATTTCTGTAACATATATAATGTTCAGATGATTAACTTTCCACTGTGAGGGTGGAATAGAAAGAACTACATATATTCCACTTCCTTGGAAGTTCTAGGCTTATTGAAATATTTCACATATGAAAGTGGTATGATTAGACTTGGACTTTAGGGAGACAAGTCTTGTATGGAGACATAGTTGTAAGGCACAGAAACAGACAAAAGTAAGAAACGATGTAATGCAGAACTGAGATACTCAATGGCTGTGACATTGGAAGAGGGAAGACAAACACAAAAAAATAAAAGTGAAGAGGCTAATAAGATGGTGGTTGTTTGGGATCCATTGTTTGATAGAAAACATCACCCATTAAATGTTTAAAATTTATAGTATTCATAATGACTAGAAGCTTATTCTCTATACATTAACATTCTACAATTCTGAAGATTTTTTTCTCATTTACCAGACTCTAGTTCACAGTTTTTAACATATAAAAAAAGAGCCACATTCTAAAACATGGGAAATTATAAGAAGAAAATATGCTTTAATTGAAGGTAAGAAAGTGCAAAGTAGAGCAAAATAGCATATTTATAGTAGTAGCTACACTGCTTGCTACATTCAGCATCATTTATGACTGAGACAATATGGCTGGAGAGTAAGGTGATTTAATAGGAAACATCTGAAATATCATAACTCTATTTTTGAACACTAGAAAATATAAGACAAAAAACAAGATTCTAGTGATAATGATTCCTCAAATCAATGCTTAAAATGGTAAAACTTTTCCCCTTCTGTTAATAATAAAGTTTATCAAAAAGAACCACATAAACGGATGAAATTTTTAAAGCCAATCATTAATAATGGTAGCAAACATGTGAATTTTATATATGCATAAATTGGAAATATATGTGTATCACTCACACAAACACATGTGCACACATACATAGAGACATATGCACTACAGTTTGAGAATCTTAGAACCCTCAAGCTTTATTTTTCAAATGTGTTGATAATACTACTTTTGATTTAAAAAAAATAGCAATGGTTGCACCTCTGAAAACAGTAAGTTCTTTAGTAAATCTGAACTTAAAGTGATTTCAATGAATACAAAAATCTCAAAACTATGTTTTTAATACTGCCAATCAAACTTCATAGCCTGACTTTTATAATATATCTAGCACAACTTTTGACAAGTTACTCCTTCAGCTCTTAAATATTTTTGTAAAATTTTACGATCAAAGTGTTAATTATAACAGTCATATATACCCAAGTAATTGTTTATATACGCTCTCTTCTCATAAACACTATAATTTTGTCCTTATAAAATGATCATGATGCTAATAAAATGATATTAACAGCTAATATTCATTGATGCTTAACCCTAAAACAGACATTGTAATAGATGCTTTCTGTACTATCTCAATTATATTTAATAGATTCATCTGTGTAGTTGCTCAAATTATACCTAGTAGGAGTAAGAGCAATATTCAATCTCTAAAGTGTGTGTACTTATTCCTATTACTTTATCTTCAATTTGTACATGATTACATTGTCTTTTAAAATTTTGTGTACAGGGAAGCCTGGGTAGCTCAGTCAGTTAAATGTCCAATTAGATCTCAGGTTCAAGCACCAAGTTGTCCTCTGGGCTCATCTTGGAGTCTTCTTTGAGATTCTCTTCCTTTCCCTCTGCCTCTTCTCACCCCCTGCTCATGTTCCCTTGTACACGTTCTCTCCCTCTCTTTCCAAAAAGAAAGAGAGAGAGAGAGAGAGAGAGAAACAAAAAAGAAAACCACTTTGTGGGTAAGGAGAATAATAAAATATGTTATCCAAATCACAAAATAATTGTACCATCCTAAAAATGGTACCCATAAATATCAGTAAAAAATCCATTAGATTACTATAAAAATATTTCAGCTAAGAGTTAGATAAAATGGAATTTGTTGTTCCAGATATAGGTGTAAACAACATGCCATTTATCTTTATTTTTTTAAAGGATTTTATTTATTGATTTGACAGAGAAGAGAGAGATCACAAGTAGGCAGAGAGGCAGGCAGAGAGAGAGGGGGAAGCAGGCTCCCCACTGAGCAGAGAGCCCGATGTGGGGCTCAATCCCAGGACCCTGAGATCATGACTTGAGCCCAAAGGCAGAGGCTTTAACCCCTGAGCCACCCAGGCACCCCGCCATTTATCTTTAGAAGGTTGAGGAAAATTTACAAATACTTTAACCATAATATCTTTACTAAAATCTATTAGATTTTGCTGAGCTTTGGAAGATATTAGTTACTACTCTATTTTTACCGTCCCACTGACAGAGATTACATTCTAAAAAGATCGAAAGACTGTATCTAATACAACACAATAATTCTTATTTTCAAAACTATTATTTAGCATGTAGTACATTTTTTAATCCTAAATTTTTACTCCAAGAAAGTATGCAGGCATACGATCAGGCTCAGCCTTATCATTCATGTGTACCACCTGCAGCTTTATTCAGTTGACTTTGAACTATGGATCCAGGGACATATAACCGAGACTTTTCATAGATAAAGGATGTTTCCTGATGGAGAGTGAAATGATCAGGCTTTTTCCCCAAGGGAGGATAAAGCAAGTTGCATTTTTAATAGTTATCATATATAATCTCAAATTCTGTTTATCCCTTTAGCTGTAGATGATTTCACAATCAATTTTAATTCTAAGATCAAATGAATGAAAAAGAGATTATATTTTATATTTTGAAAAAATCAATTCTGAAACGCAACTCTGAGCCAGCTTTCAAAACTGTAAGAACTACTCGAGTAGCACTCTGCCTGACGGCTGCCAATGACTATCATGGACATGCTGTCTGTAGCCCATCAAGCTGGTAAATAAGAGTCGCCAGGTGCTCGGTAGGACAGGCTCACAGGTACGGTGCATGCAGTATGCAGCGAGTTCTTGGACATACCCGTTAGTGCATCAGTTGAAACATAAAAGGTCCCCGTGTGGAGGACAATGTGATCACCTTGATGGAATCGAGCAAGGGGCTCAGAGGCTGGGGTTAACCTACTGCATCCTAGATGTCTGATTTGATAACCACTTGGCCCATCTGCATGATTTGGAACTGTTTAAAAAGTGTTTAGAATTTAAAAAAAATCTGAGTAAAATAAACACCTATATTATGAAATAAACCACTTCCCAGAATGAGCAGTACATTTTTAAGGATAATTTCACATCTGTTGTCTTCCTAATTGGCAGTCAATAAATTGACAGAGAGAAAGATGCTAAATACAACTTATTCAAGTAGCCCCAAATAGTATATTGAAAAATAATATTTACAATTGTATAAATTTCAGTACTTTGTAAAGCCATTCACCAGACACACACACACACACACACACACATCCTGCTACACTTGGAATAGTATCTGAACTAACACTGAGTACAAATACTTTTCTACATTTGCTGATTTGCATTGCTGATTTTGACAAAAGACAAGGAAAACAAATGTTTCATCCCCAAACTCTCTGGTTCTAGTCAATTGTGTACCTTCTTGTTTTCCCCTACCTTTATCTTCTTCCAACATCCAGTAGGTTAAGGATACAGGGCTATCAGTAACCTCAGGTCCTGTTATTTGAGGTGGAGTGATTTCAAACTCTCAAAATCAGGAAAACGGAACATTTTAAATGTGGGATTTCAGCTTTGTCCCTAATGCTTTGATCCTATTCTGTTAATTCTGGATAATACCGGGCATAAAGTAAGCTAGTAATGTCACTGGATGTGTAATGATGTTAAATAGACAACACAGTCCCAGACTTCAGGATAAAATTAGCTCATTCCATCACAAAGACATCAAACCCCAATTTTCATAAATAGAATACATGGATGGCACTTATTAAAGCAAAACAATAATTACAGTTAAAGAAAACTATAGCTTCACGGAGTCATAGCCAATATTTTTCTGAGCATTTTAGGTGGAATCAAAGCCAATCCTAAAAACAATTGATGAAGACTGCATAATTAAAGATTGTTCTTTAGGCAAATGAATAAACAATGACTAAGTTTTAGTAATGACAGTCTTGAAGCAAGAAGCAGATATCTCTGTGTAATTTCCTATTATAGAGGACAGAATATATTAAAGAGAAACAAAAAGAACTATAATTGTTCATGATTGTATTTAGATACTCAGATGTAGTGAATCCTTTTCCAACATTCCCTAGGAGACTATATTTTTTTCAGGGAAAAGTTAGTGTCACTTAAAGATATACTCCTCAAATGGATTCTGTGGTAAGGAGACTTCTAGATGGCCCTCAAGGTTCACATGCACTGGTATACATGTCTCTATGGTCTCTTCCCTTGACTGTGGGAAGGACTCCTGAATATAGTGAGATATAAAGCTCACTATTTTGGTATGACCAAATATTTTCAGGTTAATTAAAGCCCCTAATCAGCTGTGTTTGACTTAATTAAAGGGGAGGTTATGCTGGGAGGGCTTGATCTAATCAGGTAAAGATAGGACTAGAGTCTTCACGGAGGTCGCATATGTTCCGCTGCTGGCTGCTTTAAAAATATAAGCTGTCAGGGGGCGCCTGGGTGGCTCAGTTCGTTGAGCAACTGCCTTCGGCTCCGGTCATGATCCCGGAGTCCTGGGATCGAGTCCCACATCCGGCTCCCAGCTCCGTGGGGAGTCCACTTCTCACTCTGATCTTCTCCCCTCTCATGCTCTCTCTCACTCTCTCTCTTTCCTAATAAAGAAATAAATAAAATCTTTAAAAAAATATATATAAGCTGTCAGGTGAAAGTGCTTATGCAGAGCAAATGGCAAAGAACTAAACCTAGCTGTTAGTCTCCAACTAACAGGGAACAAGAAAATGGGACCTCGATGATATAGACACAAAGAACTGAATTCTGCTAACAACCGTTTGGATTTGGAAGAACATCCTAAGCAACAGAAAGGAATACAACATGGTGACCACTTTGATTTAATCTTTTTGAGACCCTGAGTGGAGAACCCAGTGAAGATATGTCCAGATCTTGGAAACTGTGAAACAATACATGTATATTGTTTTATACAGTTTAGTTTTTGGTTACTTGTTATGCAGTTATAGAAAATTAATACACACTCTAATCCTCAGAGTAATTTCCAGCTCCTACCTATAGAATCAACATAAACTTTATCTATTATTTTTATAATAATCATATTTTTTAATTTACCAAGTCACATTTTCCCAAAAAAAAATCATACAATTTTTTGTCAAGATTATATTTCACACACAAATACCCTATATATTCCTACCTGAGGGAAAATATTCTCTTTATTTAGACATAGGTATGTATAATTTCAATGAATTAATTTCTACTTTTTCCTTCAAGCAGGCCCAAACCACTCATATTTCATTCACCAAAGCCTATTTAATTGTGGAACCTTAAACTAACACTCAGAGTTGAAGTAGTAAATGTTTTATAATGCATGTGGCCACAAAACTTACAAAGCATATTAATGCAATACATAAATAGTTGTAGAGATATGCAATCATGTACAAGCATAACCATTTGAGGAAGGAATTAACTGCTGAGATGAGTTTCAGTCTCCTGTGTTTTGTAATGACACACACAAAAAGTAATATTTTTTAGTAAAAAGAAAAATGTATTGTTATCTCTAATATTCATCACACTTGCTTGTAAAGGCTATTTGGTCAACAGTCCTGAGTACTAGCCAGGGAGTTAATGATACCATTTGCAAAGCACTCTCCAGCATGCTCCTGGGGTTACCTAGATTGTTATCTGCTCCCAGAGAGCTGAATTCTATTAGTTGGTGCTAGTGTTTTCCCTACTCAGAAACAGTTAACTCTTGATTCAAATGTTTATCAGCAAGGATAGATAATTAAAATAAATCTAGAACATGGATTTTATATTTTCTTACATTGTGGGAAATCATAACACTTCAAACAAAGTAATCATTCTTCATATTTTTTACTCTGTATGACTGGAAAGGGGTATGATGTCCTGCTCCCGACCCCCTGTTGATAACTCTTCCCAAATGACCTGCACGATTTATTAAACTCCTGTAATGGGTAAGCCCGCTGTGCACGTGGATCTTGTATTTCTCACAAAACCCCTAAAAGATATATTTCAACCTCAATTGCAAAGGCTAAAGTTGAGCTTCTTACTCTGAGGTCACAGCCAATGGAAGGTGAGCAAGATGCTAACCATCTATCTCGTTCGGGAGCCGCTTTTCTTTCCCAGTTCAAATGACTCTCCATCTTGTCTCTATCTATCCTATCATTAGTCACCACAATAAACAAGGAGAAAAACCAAGATGGAGAAAATTAAAAAAGATCAAGCTCTTCCTTTTATAGGCTTCCATTCCGAGACTGGTAAAAAGACTGAATGCAGCGGCAACTTAGGCTTTGTATTCTACTGTGGGACCGAGCAATATTACTTCTGAATCACTGAAATTAAGTGATTTTTGGAACTGTTTATATGATAATATGCCATAAAATCACAATCATTAGGATTTTCATCTGGGTCAGGGAAGTTTACACTTAATGCATAAAGTTTAAGGGGGCAGTGGAAGATGATAAGTTGCACTAGCCACCAGCTAAAGTTTGAGCATTTTGTTTACTTTTCTATTTGCATTTCATACGCTCTTATTCAGATAGATTTAATCCCTATAATTAACTATTTCGGTGACAGAAACATCAATGCAAACTGGTTTAAGCAACAAAGGAATATATTGACTCACAAGGATAATCCAAATGATGACACTGGCTCATGCTTTCTTTCTACCTTCTTCTATGTATTGACTTCATTCTGTGGGTACATAATGACATCATATGCAGATACAATAGATACTGCTTTGTTAATGTCCAGTGGAAAGGGGATCTTTTCTTGAAGTCATCTGAAAAGACCTGAAAGTCACTTTGATGAGACTAGTTTAGTTTATGTGCTCATCCCTAAATGAATCATGTGGCCAGGAAATGTTATCTAAGGACAGGTGCTGGTTTGGTTCACATGTCCCATACTTGTTGCTAGAGTAAAACCTGCTTCAGACCATACAGACTGAGACTAGGAGAAGGATAGAACACCAAATGAAAAGGCAGGGCTGTCATAGGAAGAAAGAGAAATGGATGCTGGGAAAGCAAATAATTATCTACTGTGAATTTTTGCGAAAGTTCTGTTCCAGTAGGATTTATTTATTTCTGACCATTCCAAGCATTAGACCAGATTTTAAGGACCAGATCCATTCAATTTAAGTCTTTTTGCTACAAAGTGCGGTCTTCATACTTCTTACTTCTATATTAGCTTTTTACATCTTTGACTGTTATCCACATATGCAGGTGTTCAGCCCTGGGTCATAATAATTGTTGAGAGCTTCTGTTCCAGAAGCTTGATGACAGTCTTTCTCCCTCGCCCCATTGTCAAATATGGGTTCAAGTACTGTTCATAAAAGTTTAAGAAGAAGATAAAATGTCTAAATCAGCCAAATGAATAGTCAAATGTAATATGCAGTCTGTGTAGCTTTTACTTAATGCTAAGTTATGGAGATTTTCTCATAAAGACTCCAGAATTACAGTTTTCTAGAATTTCTTTGTCAGAAAACTCACCGAGTTTGAAAAGCAGCACTGCAATGATGAAGCCATTTAATGGCCTTCAATCCCATAGCCATTTGCTCCCACTAGCACATTTAAATTTGTAGCAGAAATCCAAATGTTTAGCTTAATTGCCCTACTATGAAATACAGAGATTTATGAAAAGATGCTAACAGCCTGTCCCTGTGCCATCATTGAAAAGGCTCACTGGGTATTCAATAATAGGAAAGAAAAAAAAGCATAAGTATAAAGAGGCAAAAATTACATTTAAATCAACATGGCAAAAGGTTTCCATGGTACAAAGAAAAATTAAATCAAACAGTGGGGTTCTTTTCAACTGAGGCCTTTAAGGAAACAGGCAAGATGTAATGTTCTTTATTTGTCAGACAAGTGACACAGTTAATCAGTGCTAATTGCCCAGGATTGGCCTCTCAGTTATGTCAGTTAATTAAAGTACATTCTCATATGTACTGACCAAACCCCTCTATGTGGTAGGTAGGCAGAAAAATGAAAGGCATAGATAGTGGGTCCCTCTGTCACTTGGAAAGAGAAATCAATACTGATTTAGTTGTAGCAGAATTGAGCTATTTTGTCTGCAGTCTTTTTATCTGCAAGGCCCCCTGGCCATCAGTGTGGGAAAACATTCATGGAACGAATGCATTTAGCAGGAGTAATCATCATCATCGTGAAGTGCTTATCAGAAATGAAGACAAAATGCAATTAGGCTAGATTTACAGTTGGACCAATAATTACCACTCAGATGTTTCAGCTGAATGGAAAATACATGATTCCAAACCATGACATTTGTGTTCGATTGCTTTCTCCTCCTTTCTCTTGTGATCTCTAACACTCCTCCATTTTCTTTTCTTTCTTTTTTTTTTTACTTATAAAATATGTCAGTCATGATGGAGCACAGCTGAATAATTGTCATAGAGTCAAATGCTTGCAGGTGGTTAATGGAAACAGAAAATTAAATGAACAGCAGTAAAGAAACTCATACAAAATTAAAGAACTCTATTGCAAATTTAAAGGGTCATTTGGTTTCATCAAAAATCAAATAATATGAATATGTTATCCTCTGCATGAAAGAGACTATGTTAAATTGTTTTGAGAGCTGAAAAATGAGCAATCAATGGTGTGCTAATGAAATTTGTGAAAAAATCATGCACTATTGAAATATGCTGTAAATTGTCATTTAGTCCCTGCAGATGAAGGTCTACTTTGAGGGATCAATTTTTTTTCTCTTGAACTTATTGTTTACCTAAATTATTGAATTGAAGATATGACTTGAAACAAGTTAAGATTGTTCCTAGAAAGAAATGAGAGTAAGATTAAACTAAGCAGACCTCTTGGAGTTAAAAAACAACAACAATAAAAATACCACCAAACCAGTAACTCCCTCAAAAATCCTAATGATTGTGATTTAACTGCATATTATCATATAAACAGTTCCAAAATCATTTTTAATTTCAGTGATTCAGAAATAAGATTCTAAGATATTTTTTCTTATATGACAGAAACCCAACAATTCATAACACATTCATGATATGTCCAAAGAACAGAATCAATGGCCCCATTGACCTGCAAGGACTTAAGATGGTTTAGACCAACTAAGCTCTCATCTGCCTGGCCTCTTTGAAATATATAATTGATAAAACTTTTGTGAGAAGAACAGCCGTCTTTCTGGTGAAGCATCAGATATAATGTTGTATGGTGTCATTCAGAAGTGGATTTCAGTTACAGATTCTTTAAGAATAGATTTTAAGATTACAAAGCATTACATTCTTTATTCACTCCTTTTTATTTTTCATTATCCTCTTCATTCTCTGGGAAACCCAGAAGTCAATATGAAATGTCTTTTGTCCATCATAGAAATGATTTTCGTCTTTGATGGTTTCTCATATCAAAGGGAAAGAAAAATGAAGACATATAATTGAGGTTTCATTGGAAATAACTCAGACATTTGTGACATTGCCTTGAACGGCTATCTGGTAGCTGAATATTTTTAATGACTAACAAAATCTTAGAGGGTGTTTGAAAGTGACTCAGTTTTTCACATAAAAAAAAAAAAAAGACAAAAATAAATACTCCTAAAAGAACAGCTTTAAAAAGGTTAAAATAAAACAAGTTTCTTAAACAATATAAATCCCTTCAGATGAGTCAGTCTTTTTAAATGCAAAATGAAATGTATCTTATATTGCACTAGTGAGAAAGAAATAATATCATAAGCACACAGTTTTTTCTTTTCAATTATCCTTGATGATTTAAATCATTAAAAGTATCTTCGTTTTTTTCTTTTTTTGTTTTTTTTGCCGCCTCTCAAACTTATGAGCTGTCAGTGTATTGTACAAAAAATTGATGCAGAGGTGAAAATATTGACTCAACCTTTCATCTGCATGACTACAAAAATATACCTTATTTTAATAATACCTAGCAAAGGTAAAGCTTAGTTGCTTGTCATTTCATGTTAAAATAAGATAAAAACTAAAATAGCTTGACAAACATGAATAATTTGCATGAACAAGTTATCACAAAATGTCCAATTTTTTGAGTTAAAGCATTTGTCTGTATATTTTTCAAATGTTACTCCCATTTTAAAGATTTTCTGCCCTTTTTCTAACTAAAGCTCTTTAATGCCGCTATTTTTACATAACAGTAATATTGTTGTCATTTACATCCAGCCATCCAAATACTAAACTTGTAGAAACATTGTACAATATTCAAAACAGTACTCTTTGAAGACTCAACACTACAAAAAAAAAATAGATGAAATTTGTAGCAGGGACATCACCATTAGTCCCACTTAATTAACATGACCGCTGTTCCATCCTTATTTTAAATTAAAATTTTAACATTTTTACTTTTCAAATAAAATGTAAGAAATTTTTATGCTGAAGCCAAACATCTTTATTTTGATGTATTAAACTGTAATTTCTACAAATATCTGAGCCCAACTAAAGGCCTGTTTTCAGCATTTCTGTTCAGTACAAAATACATTTTCATACAGAGTACAGAGCATAGGTATGTCTGAAACATTATATATCTTGTTAAGAATATCCCCTTTCAATAATTCTATTCCCTTAAATGAATATATATCAAAGCTGCAAGTTTGGGGGGGAAATAGAAAACATTTATACTAGTGTTCAGAGTGCCTTTCTGAGTTCAGGATGATACCGATGGCTAGGAAAGATGTTTACTCAGTGGTTTGAGATCCTGTGGATGGGACTAGTTAAACAAATATGAAATAAGTACAAAAATCAGTATAAGTTCCTTGTAATTTTCTAAAGCTGTCAAGCTCAATAAATTTATAGCAAAATTATAGTGGAAAGTGTGTTACCCTGCCAGGCCCACCTTCAGGAATAGGGCGCTCATTTTCCCAGCCACCAGGAACCTTTGCCACAGGCAGCCCAGAGGGGAGTCCCTCTCCTGCAAGTACACTTCACCTATAGCAACTGCCTCCAAAACTTGCTTGCCTTGACCTTGGTCTGCATCTGGTGATCCATGTGGGTACAACGTGTGCACCCTTGCCCCAGTTTCAGGCCACCACAGACTCAATGCTCCCCATGGGATCAGATAAGTCAGTGTTATTCCCTCCTTAATTTGCCCACTACTGCTTCTCTTATGTCATCACTGAGGGTTGCTTCAGAGCAAGCCTCAAGAAACTTTTGAGTTTCTTAATGTCAGATTTGGGTTTCCAGTAACCCAATCGAAAAGAGAGACCATTTGCACTTGAGTGATAGGCAGCATTTGGATGATTACAGAGATGAAGGGAAAGCATCATAGCCTGGTGTGGCTTGAAATACACAAACCCTGATGAAAAGTGGAAGTGACTTACTATGTTTGGAAGACAGTATAGAGCCCTTGGTCTGAAAATTCCCTGAGGAATTTTCAGGGAATTATTGGAAATGAGAAGGGAAAAGGTAGGTATTGGTAGAATGTAAAAGATATCAAACGTCATATAAGGATTTGGATTTTATTGAATAGATGTTTGCAAGTCACTCTAAGTATGGAATAAAAGCAGAATGTTTAAGGAAGCTTGGTATAGCAAGGATATACAGTATGGGATAGAAATGGGAATGATACCACAAATCTGTATCTTAGAGAGTGAAGGCCTGCATAGGGGCAGAAAGGATAAACGAATCTCTCTTTCTTTCTGTGTGTGTGTGTGTGTGTGTGCATGGATGTGTGCGTTGCTGAAAAAGAGAAAAAAATCTCACATATACTTTCTAAGGAAGCCCTGGAAAGTATGAATAGGTAGGTCTTTAATGAATCCACTGTTACGAACTGTTTTTCCAAATATACCTTAGAGATAAATTACTTGGTATGTTTTTCCTTCCATTACATATTTCCTATTTCTATCTTGTGGTAATAATTATGAAAAATAAAACAAACTTGTGAAGAAAGCGAGAGGAAGAAGGAGGATAATCAAAGGACCTGGATAATGGTACATAGCGAAATAATTGCCTTCTGGTATAACTGAGAGTGGTTTTGCTCAGCCTGAATCCTATGTTCAAATCACCTCTCTAGGATACAAGGGTAATGACAAGAGACCCAAATGAAATAGTAAATGTCCTATAATTTAATTATTTCTTTGCCAACCTCAAACAAGACACAAGGTATTCACCACCCCCCTTGTTCCCCATGGACTGATTTCCATATTCTTTTTTCCTTTTAGGAGAAATTTGAATTTGTCTTTGGACATGACAATATCTATCATCCTTCAGTGAATTAGCAAGTTTATCAGTAGGTTATCATTAATATCCAATAAAGATTCCAAAAGTAAATTACTGAAATTCTTATCATTACTCTCAAGTACTATAGGCATTTCTATTATTTATTTATAACTCCTTCAAAATCAGGAAGATGTCCAAATCAGATTATCTTGCAATATCTCCTCATACACAGATAAAGAAACAATTAAGAAGGTAAATATTATTTCCAATCACAACTAATACATTGTTCTTTAGATAAAACCTGAGGCTACCCTAACAGATTCACAGAGCACTTTGCTGACTCAAGTGTCGCTTACCCAGCCATGGACTAAAAAAATATTATATTACTATGGGTTCCTTTAAATTTTTGTCTTCCTAAGAAAGGAGTTATCCAGATATATTGATTTAAAGACTTCTATATAATAGCGTTTGAATTTAAATGGTTCCCCTTCATTTTGATTTTATATTCTTATGTAATTCAATGTACAGTCAACATCCAAATTCCTCCAAGTGATGGTGAGAAAAATGAGGGTAGACTAGGATACATACTTTCAACTTCTACAAGACCTCAAATTTCCATTAACTTAACTTAGTAGTTCTAAATGTGAATCCATATTTCCTATCTTTTAGGAATATCTGAATATCTTTTAGAAATTTTGGATTTTAGGAATGCAAAATTCCTATCTTTTAGAAATTCCATGTTGCCTGATTATGGAAAGCTTGAGTCCTGATAAAATCCATTATTAAAAAAAATGATTTTCTTCACGAGTCATTGACTCTTAAATATATTGTCAAATAGCAATGATGTTTTGCTATGCCTGGCATAATGTAGGCATTTAATATAGAACAATAATGTACTCTGTTGTTCTTTATGCCTACTTTCCTAAGAGCATGCTTTGACTTGATAGTGTGATGAAGCAGAGGAAATTGTTTCTGTGTTTTTCTCTTCTATTTCTATTTTGTCATGTACGAATTATCCTGAACCAGATGATAATAGGACATCTTATAAAATATGAAAATCATGCAGTGAATTCTGATATTGCTCTCGCCACACTGGAGCTGAACTGCATTCTGGCAACTACATTGCTATTTTGAGACTGAAGTTTGATTATTAGAACTCAAGTTGGGCAATCAGTGCCTGAAAATCTCTGGAATCCTTCAAAAGTCTCTTTATACCAGTCCCTGCACTACCACTATTGCTGTAGATGGAGATTATGTAGGAAGGGTGAAGAGAATTAGCTGACTTTTTAAAGTCACTTACCACCAAAGTGAGGGGAAATGGTTCTTCTTGGAATCTAAATTAAAGGAGTGACAGTGGAATACTTGACAGTGATTTTATCACATGGAGTAGGTGACAGTGATTTTCTTCAAATATAGGTCATCTTGATTATGCTACTGACTATCCTCTCATCACAGAGAACTTATCAAGAAAAACAGTAGTAAAATTACCAGAAGTATTTTTCTTTCTCATGATTAAGGACTTGTATATTAAAAAAAATTAAATAATGGAACAAAATTATGTGGAACTGTGGACATTTAATAGTAAAATTAAGAATTAGGGACCCAAACTGTTTGCTTACCTAGGTAATTACAGCTGATGATTTACACTGAGAATAAATCAGTGTATTTTAGGTGTTTAAAAATTATTCCAATCAAAGTATCATCTGATTAATTTTGAAAATAAAATTTTTATCTTATTTTTACTACTTGTAATTGGGCTAAAATGTTCAAGGCTACTGAAATTTAAGTGGATAACTTCATAAAGGCTAATATTTATTTGGTAATTAAAATGCAAACAAAATATAGATATGACCATTGTTTGGGGGCATTTTAGGGTATGGCCAGTTAATAATGAAGATAAATAATAATAGCGAGGAAACTCATCATTCCCAGGAAATTTTCTATGTTTAAGGCACCATATGAAGCATATTTGCACATTATATCGACTCATTCACATTATTTAATATAACCCAAATAGTCTCCCACACCTTGTATCTTCTTTTTAGCTTTGCCTGAAATTTCCTACTTACAGCCATTCTTTGAGTTATGCAAGAAAGTAATGGAAATATTCCATAAGGTTCTTTTTTTAAAAAAAAGATTGTATTTATTTATTTGACAGAGAGAGAGAAAGATCACAAGTAGGCAGAGAGGCAGGCAGAGAGAAATGGGGGAAGCAGGCTCCCCGCTGAGCAGAGAGCCTGATGCGGGGCTCGAATCCAGGACCCTGAGTTTATGACCTGAGTCGAAGGCAGAGGCTTTAACCCACTGAGCCACCCAGGTGCCCCCATAAGGTTCTTAATTCATTTTGACTGTGACTTTGTGGAAGAGATTCTGTACTTGACATTTGTGGCAAACAGAAATTCATATCTTTGCTCCTGATTCTGCTGATAATTAGCTGATGGGGTTATGGCAAATTATTTATGGATTCTGAATATACAAGCAACTTTAGCATTAAGGTAGTTTGTAGTTTAGAAGTTTTATGTTCTAAATCTTGGGAACATATGACCTTCGATCATCAATAAGAGCTCTGGGGAAATGTAATTCAATATAAGTGACTTTCCCCGAACTTTTAGGGGAAGGGTTCCAGAAGATAGCAGAGACTACGGGTGATGAGTGATGCCTCAATGTCAGAAAACCCATCCTATTAGCATACAAGAGAAAGCAAAGGACAATTATATGGGAAAGAATGCCAGAGGGAAAAATCTAACACTTCTACCACCTTCATCAAAGGACAGGTTGATAGGCACCTGAAACCAGCATAACTCGACTTTCAAGTTGTCTTTCCCTAGGGACTGCCTGGTCACTAAGAGTAACCTTTCTGCCAACTAAACAGCAGTAGTTCTACTTCTCCGCCATATCAGTTCTAATACTCTGCCATTAAGTAATAAATGGCTCTCCAGATGCATAAAGTGTTTCTAAGGCAACCTCATCTTAGGGCAGCTGCAATTATTAGTAGCCATCAAAATATCACACAGTTTGGATTTAGAAATCCAAAATATTAAGAACAGAGCATAATTACCACTAATCTCAAAGCCAATGCTTGCTTGATCTCCTAAGATAGAGAACTATTGTCTACAAATAACTCCCTGTGCATATATTCAATTTAATTTACTCACATACTCTTAAAGCTACCTCTTTATGGCTAATGTAACCTATTGTGAACCACAAAATTTTCTTCACAAAAATACAGCTGTCAAAGTGTCAGGGCTTAAAGTCATCGTGTGGTGGTTTCCCTAATTCAAATTGCGAGATGTCTTTAGATAGAATCATTTCTTGATGTGACTTCTCAACACAAAGCAGTCTTCATATCAGTTCTTCTTGAAGATTTCTTTGACTAATTTTATTTGCTTAATCATGCTACCAAGTTGTAGGCAGATCTGTGAGTCAGTTTTACTTTTTATTTATTTATTAGGAAAGAGAGAGTGAGAGAGAGCAGGTCAGAGTGAGAAGCGGACTCCCCATGGAGCTGGGAGCCCGATGTGGGACTCGATCCCGGGACTCCGGGATCATGACCTGAGCCGAAGGCAGTCGTTCAACCAACTGCACCACCCAGGGGCCCTGTGAGTCAGTTTTTCAATAACGAGTCTACTGAAACTTTGGATTTAGATTTCTTTACACATTTGTATTGTAATAGGTTTACAAAATAAGCCCTGAAAATGCCTTAAGGGTATCTAAATATTATTTACTCATAATATAGTAGAAATAACTTTAGGATAAGTTGTATTCACTCTCTGCAATTAAGAGCTTGAATCAATAGAAGAATACAGTCCAATAGTTCTTTAGAAGGTTATATAGTGAAGATACGCAATAGAGAATACTTTTTAAATGGAAAAACAAAATTTTCTGTAGTGTTAGATGTTTTTATGGACTTACAGTCCAGTTTTACAAGTCTTTCTCTAATTTATGCTTTTCATAATTTTCCATTAGGAAGAAATTAACCTGCGTTTGAGACAGAGGGGAAAATAACTTTTATCCTGAATTAACTGCTTGGGAAAGTGAAAAGTGGTATAATATATTTGCTACTTAGGTTCAAGTAGTACAAAAATGTTTTGAGTTATTTTATAAACAAAGACATAACCAACATTATTATCCTACATACAAGAAGAAAATGCTGTACCAAAAAAATTTATCTTACCACTTTCAATTGGTATGTGACTGCCTGAAATTGGTCATATACGTGTCATTTTTAAGAAACCAAAGGAACTTACAAATTATATAGAAATATAAAACTGAACTTAAAAAAAATCCTACATTGTAGCATGAATCTACATTTATGCAAAATTCTTTGTACTGATAACTATATAATATCCAACCTATATCTATTTGTTTAAGGAACAGAAAACATAACCACTAAATAGTTCTATAACTAATTACTGTAAAATAATGCAGTGGGTATCTATTATTTTCTACTGCTGTGGTAATTATTACCTCCTGACTAGCATCCAGATTTCCCTTTGTAGAACCACCTCTTCTTCTTGATCAGCAATTGTAGGTGGGGTTGACCCTAACTGGTCACTCTATGAGTGGGCATGAGTATCACACCACCCTGGCCATAAAGATTGTCTCAGGAATGGACAGATGACTTAAATTCAGTCTACCAAATGAAAATAGCATTGGCCCTATACATTTTACTATAAGCTTCAGAATGAAAGTCTCTTTTTGCATTGGAGTTGTCAGGCTGGAGCTCTGGCAACTATTTGATTGTCAATTATGAAAAAACTATTTGAGAATAAAAGCAAAACACATGGAAGATATGAAAGGGGATGGATTTCTGATGATGTCCTTTGAGAATCAATATCCTTTTATGTTTGAAGCCATATTAAGCACTTAGTATCTTTTTTGCTGGAGTCAACTTCGAGTGGGTTTCTATGATGTAAGATTTACAGAGTCCTGGCCAACAAAATTACACTCATAATTAGAAAGATAAAAGAATATCAACTTGAAATAATCGTAAAATGTTAAGAAAAAACATCAGGAAACTCTTCAGATATGTGACATCTGTGGTCTTAAGGTTTGGTACACATGAGTACCTGACTCATTCTATCCTTTCTCACCCATTTGTAGATGACTTACTTTCTCAATCTCAATGTGTTTAAGAATCTAATGAGGATCTTGTTAAAATGCAGATGGTGCCTGAATAGGTTTCTGGAGGGACTTGAGGTCCTGCATTTCGAACAAGCTTCCAGATGATTAGAGGCCACTGCAGTGGAAGCAACTAGAGATAATAAAAAGTCACTGCATACATAGAAGTCAGAAATCTAAAAAATATGCTCCTGAGATTTCTTTGCAGCTTGGATTTGGCTTGTGGTTGAGCTTCCACTAAGCAGACAGAGCAGGAGATTTAGCGGGAATTTACAGGGTGGAGAATATTCCCACTCTTTAGCTGATGCTTGTGCTAGCAAGTTCCCTCATGGTATGGAACACTCTTTGCTGATTAAGATGGTGGCTGAAGTAGTATGGGCCTGGATGCAATAGTTTTGGAGGTAGCTTTCTGGTCCTGAGGTAACAGCCAGGGCAATGTGGTCTGCTAGCTAGTGGAAGAGCAAGTTCCATATTCTTTAGGTTTCTAATCTTAGTGCAGCTCCCTTGGGGTAAGTTCTGGTGTGTGTTTTTTTGTTTTGTTTTGTATTTGTTTTGGTTTTTCTGGGAGGCAGAGCCTAGAGTCTTCTCTAGTCCTTACACAACTTGGTAAACCAGTAATTTGCCATCTTCAATCCCTTTCACTATAAAACAAAAATATTTTTATATGCTAAAATTATAAAGTACAGGGGCACCTGGGTAGCTCAATTGTTAAGTGTCTGCCTTTGGCTCAGGTCATGATCCCAGGGTCCTGGGACAGGCCCCGAATCTGTCTAGATCCCTGCTCAGCAGGGAGTGTGCTTCTCCCTCTCCCTCTGCCCCTACCCCCAGCTCGTGCTCTCTCTCTCACTATCTCTCTCTCAAATAAATAAGATCTTTACAAATATATATTATTATTTTTCCAAAATGGGTCATTTCAGTTTTATTTCAATAACACCAATATAAATTTAAAAAGCTAAAATAGAGATATTAGAAATGGATTTGAATATACATTTCCAATCTTTAAATAAAAATAAATTTACATTTTCATAAATTTGACATTTTTGTCAAATTTTGTTTCTTATATGTCAAATTTTGTTTTGTTTCTTATATTTACTTAGTTTCTCCCTGATAAATGATGAATTCAACTAGTTCGCCATTCCTTGACAAATATACTTTTAATTTAATGCCTTAAAATTCTTTTTATAATTTAACTATTACCTTTTGAGATTTATTATGCCAAAATATTGGGTTTTTATTTTCTAATGCATTGTATATATGCACATATATACATGCAAATATATGCTCTATGAACATGTACATTCTACATATCATATATATAACACTTTTTGAACCATAAGAGGTTAGGAATTTCTACCCATTGTAAGCTTTATTTACTTATTTATCTATTTATTTGTTTAGAAATATAATTATTTTCCAAAATGATATGAAATTTGTATATACATGCTTTTGTTTTTTTCAATTTATAGGCACTACAGTGTTAGAACAGAGAACAGAAAATTATTCAACATTTATTCAACAAAAAACTATGTCGGGGCACCTGGGTGGCTCAGTAGGTTAAAGCTTCTGCCTTCAGCTCAGGTCATGATTTCAGGGTCCTGGGATCGAGCACCGCATCAGGCTCTCTGCTCAGTGGGGAGCCTGCTTCCCCCCTTTTCTGCCTGCCTCTCTGCCTACTTGTGATCCTTCTCCTTTCTGTCAAATAAATAAATAAAATATTTTAAAAAAAGAAAAAGAAAAAACTATGTCCAGGAGCTGGAAAACATTGTATAGGACAGTGGAATATGAAGTGAAATTTCCTTTGAAGGATGATTACTGTTTTGTTCCAAATTGGGAAAAAAAAAAAAAGATACAGAGAAGACTACTTCTTGCACAATAAATAGTACAGAAGCAAATAATGAGGGTTTACCTAGCAAATGTAAGAAAATGCAGGTGTTTGATGGAATTGGACCATAAGATACACAAGAGTGTGTGAGGGTAAGGGAAAGGTTATGATGTATGACTTGCCAAAGACTTTGAACTTCATTTTAGAGATGGGGCAGAAATCAGGACACAAAATTTGAGGAACATAAGCATATTTGAGGAAAAGAGAGCAAAAAAATTGGCACTGGGAAGAAAGAGAATATAGGAAACAGGAAGGACAGTACTTGTTTTGTTTATTTTGACATGCACTGTCTGTGGGGGTATTTGTCTGCTGATAGGAATGCACCATCAAGTGAAACTAGAGAAATGAGGAAGAAGACACTGCTGGAATAAGACTCCATGGCAATAAAGTAAGAGGGCCTATTCATAAGTGGTTAAGAAATGCATGGAATATAAGGCTTATATGTTTTTATATGCATTTTTGAATGTTAAAATCTATATAGAATGGAAATAGGAATGCATTGTGTATAATAGAGCACATGCAAAATAAAATGGTGCTATATGTGTATTACGCAAGTAAGAAGACATATTTAAACATTAAGATAACCCATAGCAATGTGATCAACTCACATACATAGGGCAGGTGAATCTCTGCTCAGGTAATAGTGATGTTATAAACTGATTACTCTGTGGGCGTATGGACATCAGGATATACACAGCCATGTGAAAAAAAGTTTTTCCTCTGAAAAACTGTCATTAGATCAAGGGTATCAGTGGGAATTCTGTGCATTTTTGGAAGTACAGAATTTCATGGTTGCAATCTGTCATACTCTATGAAAGAAGATAAGTGACCTTTAAAAGATTTTGACAAATCATCAAATGTTATTAAAGCAATAAATCACCAACTATAGTCTTTGAACATTTCTTTAAACTCTACACCCAGGCCATTCTCTTTCTCATAACTTTCTTGGCTATTTATCTTCAAGGTACACCAAAGACCCATATAAGAACCACGTAAGTATTTCCATGTGATGAGTGTATCCACCAAATACTTCATTGTCAACTGCAATACTCTCAATGGAAATTCAAGTTTGGCCTTTCTGTTGACTAAAAGAATACTTTAACTGTAGCAAGTACCCTCAGTTGTGATAAAACAACAATAAAAATTTTTTAAAACAATGGATACTGTTATGAAAGAGAACATAGCCCATAATTCATTAAAACACATTTAAATATTTATAAAATACAACTATAACATAAAGTAGCTATACCAAAACTGTGCCATGCTTAAATTATGAATTTCTTTTACAACAAGATTCCTAAAACAAATTGCTTTGTAGCCTTAAACCATGATTATAACCAAAATAATTGCTAGTTTTACCTTTTGTAAAATTTAATTTAATGTACAAGATCTTGTTCTCTTTTTCTCTTCATAACTTCAGTTGATGAAGCCTAGGATTTTTTTGTTTTGTTTCATTTTTGTCTTTTGCTTTTGAGCCCCTTTTGCTCTTCTGTCAATTTTAAGTTCATTTTCCTGGAGCCTCCTCTACTGTCAAGAGAACTATATTGTGCACAATTATTCTTCAAAATAGACAGGGTCAACTATTGTTTCACTTGTTATCATGGGTTATGAATTCTGATAGCTGACTTCCCTCATTGTTGCCAGCACACTAGATGCCTAAGGAAATCTCACTGGTACAATGGACTGTGGAGGACGTATAGCTCACAGCTACACTTGCTTTAGAAGTGAATGTTTTAGTAGGGATGAATTTATTCTTATATACTTGAGACCATAAAATCAATAGTTGATCTATACACAGAGGTATGTGTGGCTCAGATGCAAACATTTCAAAAACACATGTATGTTTTACATGACAGTATATTCAGTATTAAATAATGGTTTGACATGGTTGCCAAGTTATAGAGAGGTAGAATAAGGTAAATAATAATAACACTTTGCTTGAAACAATTTGTAACTATCCTTCTAGTTCCAAACACCCTGATTTATAAGGATTTAAGAGAGATATTGACAAACTTTGGTTTCTTTTTTTAAATGATTAGAATGGTGATTTGGAACCATATCATGTGAGATATGTTTCCAAGGAAATGGGATACTTAGCCTACACTGAAATAGATTCAGGGAGATAAGTCTTTAAATATTTGAAAGGAGGGGCGCCTGGGTGGCTCAGTGGGCTAAAGCCTCTGCCTTCAGCTCAGGTCATGATCTCAGGGTCCTGGGATCGAGCCCCGCATCGGGCTCTCTGCTCAGCAGGGAGCCTGCTTCCCCCTCTCTCTCTGCCTGCCTCTCTGCCTACTTGTGATCTCTCTCTCTCACTGTCAAATAAATAAAACAAAATCTTTAAAAAAAACCACAAAATAAATATTTGAAAGGATGTTATTAGAAAAAATGATTGGATTTATCTTGTGTATTGTCAAGGCTTAAATTCAGAAATGAAAGAGTAGAAGAGTTATAAGGATAATTTTAAACTCCATTTAAGGAAGTATATTCTAACCATCAGAATTTTACCTTGATATAACTTCATATATATATTCCTAGCTATCTTTCCCTCTATCTATATAATTATGAGCTAATAAATGATAGGCATTCTTTTAGACCCTAAAAGTAAATTGATAAATAAAACAAAAGGTCCTTTTTTTTCCTTAGAGTGCATATCCTAGGAGAATTCAGAATTCAAGGGTAAGAGTATGAAATTATGACTTCTTTTTTTTTTTTAAAGATTTTATTTATTTATTAGGAAAGAGAGAGAGTGAGAGAGAGCATGAGAAGGGAGAAGGTCAGAGTGAGAAGCAGACTCCCCAAGGAGCTGGGAGCCCGATGTGGGACTCGATCCTGGGACTCGGAGATCATGACCTGAGCCAAAGGCAGTTGCTCAACCAACTGAGCCACCCAGGCGCCCTGAAATTATGACTTCTAAGAAAGAACAAATATATCCACAAATGGAAAATCATCATTCCATATATTCAAGGAGACTAGAAAGCCCTCTGGACAATATTTTATATAGATGCACTGAATTGTTGGCTATTAGCCCAGCTTCATCACTATCGACTACTAAGAATTTCTCTCAATTACAGAGGAGTCAGGAGCTACATTTGCCATAACTTTCCTCACTTTATGGTTCTAGCTTAAAGTCTCCCAAGAGGAAGCCATTATTATCCAGAGATAGTGACAGCCACACTTGTGGGACCACAAAGATATTTGCTTCTTCAGGTTGAGCCCTTGAGAATAAATTGCTTTGCTGCTGTGGACTGATACTATTTGTCAAAGCTTCTCAGAGTTGAGGTTTGCACTAACAAGCTAATATTCTCAGTGATAATAGCCTTCCTAACCTCACTCTCCTGCCCTTTCAAAAACTGCATCAGCATCTATTCCTGTATATTAATATCTTCTACATTTTTAATTAATAGAAAGTCTTCTCTATTCCTAAATGAACACTGACTGGTACATCTGTAGCTACCAGAAACGATTTCGGGGGGGGGGGAGTCTTCAAAAAATGACAATCTAGAATTGGCTCTCTATTCTGATTAGACCTGAAGTCAGTAAGGCCTCTTTGAGATCGGAATAGTCATGGACCCATACTTTGATTCCCAGGTGTAAGTCAGTTCTTGATCCAGATCTCCACAAAAGACAGAGGCAAGGACCACTTCTACAAGAAGCTAGAAATGCTGCCACAATTACACAATATAACACTCCTCCCAGTCTTCCTCAAGGGAACCTGGACCCATTTTTCAGAGTGAATTTTTTTTTGTATTGTTTTTTGAAGGGGGGAGAGGGAAAAATCAAAAACTTTTCATGGATTACTTGGCACTGCCTCTGAACTGAAGTTAATTCTTTGGGACCAGAAACACTCCTCTGGCTCACCAGTAAAAGCAAGGGCTATTGGTAATGAGATGATAAATGGAGTTTGTCTTGGTCCATTTCACAATGTACCTGGTGGGTCACATAACTTACTCTGTGGTTTTTCTCCAGTTCTTAGATACACAATATGAACAGATAAATTCCACACTGTCAGAATTCTCACATTAGTCCCATGATAAATGAAGTATGGACTATCAGGATGGCAAAGGCTAAACACAAGTCCCTAGGACTCCCTCTTCCTACCAAAAGAATAAACCAAAAGTAATAGGCCACATCCTAAAAGACCTGCAGAGATTAAGATCACAACCAAAGACCTGAAAGAGGCAATGGTGAATATTACACACACATTCCCAAACTCCTATTTGGCTTGTGCAAAACAATTACTAATCTTAGAGAATTAAAGTGGGTTTCCAGAAACTCTTACAATTATAACTGTATTCCAGATATGGAATTAATTTGCTTCTTATAGGAAGCAAAATTAATACCTCTAGTAGTAGTTGGTATGTTTCTATTAATATTAGGAAAGCTGTTTTTGTTTTAATTTTTTTTTATCTTAGAGCAGAACTAAAATAGCTCCCTACTTCTATCATCAGCCAGTCCTTACAGATCTTGGTTATCTTTCCATTACTCAAGATCTCATTCTGATCCTATATTGTATGACCTCATCTGTATTGATGACCTCATGCTCATTGGACTTGGTGAGCAAGAAAAATAAAATACCTTAGAAGCCTTGTTACTATTCACAGGTACCAGAAAGTAGGCAATATATCACCTCAGTGAAGTTCATAATAGTCCAGTGATCTGTACCACACTGAGATACACATAACAGTGAAAGACAATTATGTTGCAAATTGTACCCTCTGACATTAAAAAGGGGAAGCGATTCTTGGTGGGTGTTTTCAGATTGTGAAAGTAACTTGTACCACACACAGTTGAGTATGTTACTTTAGTTCATTTACTGAGCAACCTATAAGGAGAAAGAAATGTCAGTAATGAAAGTCCATATTGCCACAAGAGGCCCTTTATTCCTTGGTCATATAATCCTGCACATCCAATGGTGCTTAAAATGTTTATGGCTGATAGAAATGATGTATGAGCTTCTACATGCCCCAGTAGGAAAACTGTGTATTTCCTTAAGAATTTGGAAAATAGCCATGCTCTCTTCAACAAATAACTCTTTTTTGATAACAGCCTACAAGAGACAATGAATCCTTCACTAACAAACATTAAGACATTTGATGTTCTTCACGTTGTCTGACTACCAACCATAAAGTTGGGCATGCAAAACAGTACGCAACTACCATGTGCCTGTAACCGACAGAGTTTTAGAACAGATTCTGGAGGCACAAGTAATTTGCATGAGATATGGCTCAAATTTCATTCATACTTCTCCTTCTTCCTCCTATAGCCACACAGGCAGCTGTGTACATCTAATGGACTTGGAAAGACAATACTAGGAGTTGTTTTCAGATAATTCCACATGATGTTTTGGCACCATTCAAGAGATGATGGCTTAGGCAGTAACTTCTCAGTAACTTCTCAGCAGGGAAGAAAGGTATTCCCACTGAAAAGGATTTAAAGTGGTGCATCTGGTTATTCACTTTACTTGGAGGAAATATTATCAGGGATACAGATCTATCCTAATTTGTGAGTTAATAATGGTTTGGCTGATTGTTCAGGGACTTGAAGGAGTATAATTGGAGAAACGGATATCTGGGTTAAAAATATGTGCAGGGCCTCTGCAGGGCACCTGCGTGACTCAGTTGGTTGAGCATCTGACTCTTGGTTTCGGCTCAGGTCATGATCTCAGGGTCATGGGACCAAGCCCCGCATGGAGTTCTACACTCAGTGTAGAGTCTGCTTGAGATTCTTTCCCCTCTCCCTCTCCCTTCTTCTCTGCTCCTTCCCTGACTCACATTCGCTCTCTCTAAAGTAAATAGATGATAGATAGATAGATAGATAGATAGATAGATAGATAGATAGATAAGTGTGTGTGTGTGTGTATGCATGTGTATGCAGGGCCTCTTAACAGACAGACAGTATAATTATATCCATGTCTCATGTAAATGTTCACCAGAGGATATCCACCACAGAGCAAGCTTTCAATAATTACATGGACAAAAATAACATTTTCCGTAGATGTGAGTCAGTCTCTTCCTCTAACATCCAGTTATTTAACAAAGGGTTTATGGATTGCAGCAAAGGTGAATGTTATATACAATCACACCTGTATGCTTTTATTCTTACCAGGATATTCCAGCTGCAACTATTACTAAGTTTAAAAAAATAAACACACACACACACACACACACACACACACACACACTGTCCAAAGGAAAAATCAGTGTAAAACTTCTTATGACAAAATCTTCCAAGGAATAGTATCTAGCTAGTATCCTTGGGGAACAGAGCCATATAAAGAGTTCATCCAATAATAGCATGGCTAGACTATAGAGGCTCCAGTTTTCTGTTAATTTTAATTTGATTTTTGAAAAAAGTATTAAAAGACAACCAAAACTGTGCCCTATCCCACACAGATAGGACTAATATTTTGCGTAGATACTTGAGGACCCAATAGAGGCTGGTCCTGATTCAGACCCTTCTGGGTACCCCACTGTGTTAAATAATAATGATAGATGCAGATGCTGAAAGCAATGAGATCACGGAATGGACGGTAATAAAAGGAAAATATAAATCCAAACCCAACCATATATTGCATAATCTAATACAGTAATAGCCATGACTATTTCTTACTTGACAATAATGTATTTGTGGCCAATCAACTGATATTTCTCTTCCCCATTGCCCACCTACCTAATGTCAAGGTGGATTAAGGGTCGCTACATTATAATTCAGCATACATTAAACTGTGAAGGGGGACTGTGATTAAACTGGAAAATAAATGATTTCGATTTCAGAAATCATAAGGGTACATTTTGGAGCAAAGAAGAGTGGTCTATGGTTGTACTAAGAATACTTAGATTAGGAATAATGCTGCCTATTCTTAAAAGATTAGATGTCATTAAAAGCAGATGCATATGGATGCTAAATTGGCAAAGGGTGGACTGTGCTGGTTTGCATGGTTTAAGTAACATCTCTTCTCTGTCATAGAGTGGGAGACAGGAGCAATTTGCTCCAGAATCCTCTTCCATCTGTGGTTTCCAGGTTCAAGTTGGTAATAAGAAGCATTCTCGGGGGCATCTGGGTGGCTCAATGGGTTGGGTGTTTGCCTTTGGCTCAGGTCGTGATCCCAGTGTGCTGGGATCGAGCCCCACGTAGGGCTCCCTGCTCTTCGGGGAGCTTGCTTCTCCCTCTCACCTCTGCTTGTGTGCTCTCTCTCTTTCTCTCAAATAAATAAAATTAAAAAAAAAAAGAAGCATTCTCATAGGTGCCTAGACCAATATATTTGATAAATATACACTTAAATATGTTTGCGAGTATTTTAATAATTCATGCATATCATAAAATAAAAACTGTTTATAGTGTTTTAGATTTCCTTAAGGGTATTTTTGCATGGTATCTCATGTAATCTTTTTTAAATCTCAAAACTATTTTTACATCTATCTTCTGGAGGTATGTATATCTAGTTTGTTGCTTCTTACTGCCACATACTAATCTATAGTATATATCTACCATATATTGCTTTCCTTTTTCTTTATAGATGAGACTTAGATATGGTCCAACTGACTGCTGTCATGATCAGTTCCATAATAAATACCCTTATACATCTTGCCTGGAAAAAATATATGCTTCTCTGGGACATTTACAAAAATCACTGTGTCACATGGCATAGCTCAAAGTCCATTCCAACTTCTTTCTCTTATACTTCTCCACTACAGAGTCTAGAAGCTACATATTGTGTTTCCCAGAATCCATGCAGTTCAAGTTTTAGATATGCATTAAGTTCTAACAGTAATAAGCACCCAGGTGAGATTTGTAGGGTACAAAAAAGTCAAAGGTGACTTCCTGCCTCTTTTGTCTGTTTTCTACTGACCTAATAGGCAGGTCATTTTCTTTCTTTGTGCTTCCACTTTATTAATGAAGGAAAGTAGTAAGCTGCCTATTGCCTAGCATTCTTCTACTTCTACATTTTCCTGGTTATTGTGATGTAAAAGTAGATTTTTTTTTAAGTGTAAAGAGATTTTTGGTAAGTTTGGAATCCATGTAGGCATTTCTAAGGGTCCTGAGTATAACAATGCCTTGAAAAAAAACAAGACCTGTCAGATTATATAGATTTCAAAATTTCATTTGTTGTCATTTGTATTATGGTAGATTAATCACTTGGGGGAAAATTTACATTAAATAAGCTCTCAAACTAATGCATTAAGATCAGAATGCCAAATGTGTTAAAGTGGAGCACATAATATGATACTTGGGTTCATAATCACACCCTCTAGGCAAAGTTGTATGAGAAGTCAAATTAAAATCAGAATATTGCTACATACTAGATAACCACAACAAGAGTTGGAGATAAACTGTATGATCTTTATGATTAATGTCCTCAAGCCATGAACATTGGATGCATCCATCTTCTTTGTAATGACAGATCTGGTATATACCATAGAGACATTTTCCTGAGCTTGGTCACTTTCAACCCTGGTTAGTCATGGACCAATTAGATTTCTTGACTTTTCTTTTTTTTTTTTGTATATATATTTTTTATTTATTTATTTGACAGAGAGAGATCACAAATAGGCAGAGAGGCAGGCAGAGACAGAGGAGGAAGCAGGCTCCCTGCCGAGCAGAGAGCCCAATGCAGGGCTCTATCCTAGGACCCTGAGATCATGCCTTAACCTACTGAGCCACCCAGGAGCCCCGATTTCTTGATTTTTCTAAATCATGTGCAAATCATCTTCCTTAAATAATACATTCTATCTTGGGAAAGAATAGCTTTCATATGCATAATAAGACATAATTTTTTAGTTAAAGTTATGATTTGAACACAATCTTTATGACTCTAAAGATTGTAAAAGGTATAGTCAGCTTCCCTCTAATTGATTCTAGGTGTTCATTCCCATTATATGCTTGGAAATGTGCCAGCAAATCATAGGTGTTTAAATAACATTTGTTAAATGACTGAACTTTTTTTTTTTAACCAAATTACTGACTTTATCACTAACATATGATATAGGCCAGTTTCACTCTTTAAGAGTAGTTTTAACTTTAGAGGTCTGGATAATTTCTAGCAGCTCCATGTGCCATATCAAAATGAAATTCTACTTTGGTAATATATAAAGAAGTAATATTAAACTAAATGGTGTGCAACATTATTAAAAATAAAATTTATTAAACTTTATAGTTTTAAGACTAATTATGCATGTATAAAATGACTTTAAGTCACTTATATTTACATAGCCAAATTAGCTCTGGTAATATAATGTTAAATTATTTTATATATCTCTTCTAATATTCAATATCATTTGTATATATGATTTTTCAATAATTTGGGATAGATTAATTCATAGCTTTGAATGGAATATAATTTTAAATAAAGTTAGACCTTCAAAAGCCTTAAGAATTAAACAGCTAATAATGCTCCATTTTTCTCCCCCACTTACATATTAGAAAATAGAAAACTTTGTTATATGTATGCTGAAATCAAGATCACTCTTCCTTATAAATATTGTAATTGGAACAATGTGGATAATTTCTCAAAGCTGAATTTCTCTTTTTCTGCATTCCCCTGCTTGACTGAGGTCATAGGCATGAATTTAATATCTCTAAAAGGTAATCTTGTAAGGGACATCACTTGATGGAGTGATTCTTAATTTATGGGGAAAAAGAGAGACTACATTAAATATTTCCACATGTTCTGATTCTGTTACACCTTTCTTATGAAAAACTGTTATATGTTCTCCTTTCCATGTCCCTTTGCGGTTGCAGTGTGTGTGTGTGTGTGTGTGTGTGTGTGTGTGTGTGTGTGTTAGTTTCTTCCTCCTTTTTTTATTAAGAAGTTTCAATTTGACTCCTTTTTATAATCTCATTGTTGAACACTCTTTATGCTTAAAGCACCTATCAAAGATTTCCAAATGCCTCACTTTCCTGAAATAAGGTCTGTTAGGCTCTTTGGAGGTAGCAATTTTAGTTCAATACCTTTTTAAATATTTGATCTTTCACAGCTTATAGATATCATCTACTGGATGTTCAGATCAACTGATCAATTAAGATTAAGTGATAGCATACTACAACAGAGAGGCACAGATTCCATCTTTAGAATTGTATGCTATCAGTATCAGATAGTGAAAAATGTGCATACATTATCTAATACTATAATATATACATTCATATAATTAATATGTAAATGATTATTACATACTTTTGCATATCTTACATAAACTTATTCTAGGAAGAAGTCTAACATTTCTTAAGAAGTTGTTCTGAAAAAAAAAAGAAGTTGTTCTGGGTTCCATTTGTCTGCAGAAAAAGAAAAAAGTTTACTTGCCAAAAAAAATTATTAAAAAGTCATCTTGGTATTAGAAATTCACAGTAGCAAAAATATCAAGTCAAAATGAATCAAGTGATAGGTCATAGTTCTGGCTTCACAACCTGTTATTCCTTCCCTCCTGTAACCAATTACCTAAACTAGACCCCTCAGAATGAATTATAAGGATTAACAACAATAGTCCAAGTGTTTATACTGAGTCACAATGAAATGATATAGCCTCTAGGAAAATAATGTTTTTAGGTATTTCATGATTCATTATTTAATGTTGTTATATAATTGGACATTTTTTTCTTCAATAAGTAATCATGTTTTAGTTCAGTTGCTCACCATGGAAAATGCCCTTTTTAATTAATAAATTTTAAAAGTAGTTTTCAGAGTCTCTTATCTTTCTCATTCTGTCTTCCATCTATGCATTCATTGAAAAGAGGTAAGATATGTATAATGCAAATTAATTTCACACCACACTAGAGCTGTTAAGCCAGGTATTCAAATTCTTTTCCAATTCAAATGCATTCTAAAGCTTAACGTTATTACTGGTAATGAGTAATTTAATTTACTTAATTTAATTAAACTATATTTAATTCAGTTACACGAAGGCATTCTAGGAGACTTTGAAAATACATATGATGATAATATCCATGGATTTAAGAAAAATATTGTGTTGCAAATATACTTCATTATATTGTAGAATCACTGAAGGATAATAGTTCTTGAATCCTGAATAAAATTTTCTAAAAGATGATGATTAAAAACAAATCAGACAGCAAACAATGAAGGGTAAAATTAACATATAAAATATGATTTCAGATTGAACAAGAAAACCTGAATGACACTCAAAGCTCCCTGCAAAACAATATCAAGAGAGCACAGAGAAGCATTTTTTTTCCTCAAAGGAATAAATTAAAAGTCAGAAAAAAAAATCTAAAACAAAAACTTAAGGAAGTCAATGTCTGCCTGCTTTCTTCTAATTTCTTCTCTATGAATTATGCATGGTGGAAACAATACCATGTGAAAGTTTCTATTAGGTTCCACTATGTAGTGCTTTTTTTTTTTTTTAACACACATTATTACCAAAGCTTATCCATATGCATGGAGACAAAAATTTATAATGGCTTTTCATTCTTCACTAAAGCTTACACATTGAATTTCTCAGAGGAAGGGAACACTGGGGCCACTTATGAATAGTGTGTTGTGCGGTGGCTACGGGGGCCAAAGCATAGAGTGCAGGCAGCCCATTCTCCAGACACTGAGCTGCTTGGTTCCACTCCATCTACTAAAGGCATTTTATACCCAAAGGCTTTGGGGGCTCCCTCTTGATGAGCTCACAGAGTGAACAATCAAAGCCTTCACTATGTGTTTTAAAAGCAGAATCTCCTTTCCCAAACTTTCCCATGTCCCTATTCACTTCCTGTTCTTGCTTATTTTTGGACGTTTTTTCCCACCCCTTGTACAATTATTTAGTGTCTGCCCTGATTTTTCATGTATTAACTTTTGTCCCTCATAGACTACACTATGCATTCTTCTTCTTTTTTCTGTTACTCAAGCATCCTACTCTCACCAAATTGTATTTTTCACCGTATTTCTTTTGCTTTCCTTACTTATTCTGTCTTCTCATTCCTTTTTATCCTTTCAATAAAGTTCTATTATTTTCAAAATATATTCAACAAAATATACTCTGTGTTCACTATGTGTTTTAAAAAATGCTAAAAATTATCTTCCTCAAATAACACAAAGATCCCTGTCTCTCAATGGGCTCAGACATAGAGGGGTGGATTTAGAAATATCATAAACTAGAGAAGTGAAATAGCAGAGAAAAAAGTACTTGGCAGAAAACAGAATAGATGCAAGATGAGAACAGGACAATCCTGGGCAACATTCCAGGGTTAATGTAGGTAGATGGCGAAATGTGCATGGGAGGGGAGACTAGAGGTCAGAATGAAAATTGAGTTCAAATTTTCTGGCCTCAGGAGCAAAAATAATGACTGTGTGCAGAAACTGGCACAAAAAAAGAGAAATACTTAAGGGGAACAAAGACAAATTTATTTAGATACTTTGACATGAAGACTGAAATTACTAAATTAAGGAAATATCTAAGGAATGAGAAGTTAATACATTAGAAAGAAAAAAAAATGTTAGCATCTAACATTCTCCAGGGATAAAAAATTAGGGTATGAGGAGAATAATTTATTTATGTAAATACATCTCTGAATAGTTTTAAAGGAGCAACCAGTTACATAATCTATTCTACTGCGCTATCTAAAGTCACTATCCAATCATAAAAACAGCTTTGGATTATTCAAAACTTTGTAAATCATGGGCAAAGAGAAAACAGAGATTGATTCTCCAGGCCCTAAAAGGATACTGAGATTCTCTGACACTTAAGGAAAACAAGATCATCGATACCATCACAGGATATAGGTTATTGACACTTCTGTACAAAAGCAGAATAACCACTCAGAAATCCATTTTATTTTTCTGATGCAACTTACTTACTGGAGAAATAACAAATACAAATTTCTTTAACCACTTATAAAGGCCCACGCTAAGGGAGATGTGATGGTCACCACAAAAAACTAACATATTCATCAGAGATCTATGATATATTGTTGCCTTTTGTCTTAATTATTGCTTTTTTGTTAGATTATGAATCATTCCTGAATTCAGAGAGCAAACATCTCTCTCGTGCAATGTATAATTTCCTCACAAAGCTGCTTATCTGTACATTTCTTCAACTTCCTTTTCAAATTTTAACAATCACACGTGGGGCCTTTCTGGAAACAACTGATGTGCAATGATAGCTCCCCCCATGACACACGCACACAGACTGGATTCAATATTACATGGTTACATGTAATCATAATATTACATGTAATCATAATATTACATGATTATTACATGGTTTTGTGGCTGGCTCATTATGGGTGTCAAAGAATTGTTCCCTATATGTGGTGTGTCTGAATAGCAATGCATGGAGAAAAGTGCCAGAAAAATAATACTTTTTCAAGAAATATTGAAGAAGCTAGTCTTTTATTCTTTTATGTTCCAATCACAGTGCTCAAGATAAAAATACAAAGAACATAGGGATGTCTGGATGGCTCAGATTGGTTAGGTATCTGACTCTTGATTTTGGCTCATGTCATGATCTCACGGTCATGAGATCCAGCAAGAAGTTGGACCCATGTTCAGCATAGAGCCTGCTTGAGATTCCCTCCCTTCCCTCCACCTCCCGCATGCATTCTTGCTCTCTCTCTCAAAAAGAAAAAAAAAAAAAAAGGTACGAAGAACACATGAAAAGCCCTCATTTATAAGAATCTTGCAGTCTAGAGGAGACAATTATATAAATAAATAATTCAGGTTCCATGCTAGAATGGCAACATAGAAAACACGCAGTAACAACAGAGAGGACAGGCAACTGCTGATTAAGGGGAATCTTCATTAAAAAAAAAAAAGTCAAGTATGCTTTCTATAAGTTTATGTAAACAGTTTCATTGAGGTATAATGAATATAGTAAAAATTAATTCACTGAAAGTGTACAATTCTAGGTTTTCACCAGGTTCACAGAGTTGGGAAACCATCACCAAGTTTTACTTTACAGAGTCTTAATTACTCCATTATAAAACACTATACCTATTAAGGGTCACCTTCTCACCCTAAATAAAGAAAAATCTACTTTATGCCTCTATAGATTTGCCTATTTTGATATCAAATAGATGGAAACATGAATAAGTACTCTTTGGCTACCTATTTCATTTACTTACACTATTTTTTGGGTTCAGCCATGTTGTACCATGTACCAATGCTTCCTTTGTAATGGCCAAATAATATTGCATTACATAAATATATATTTTGTTAATTTATTTATGAGTTGATGGAGATTTGGGCTGTCTTCTCTGTTTCTCTACTAAGAATAATGCTGCTCTGAAGATATTTGTCTAAGTTTTTTTTGAATGCCTGTTTTCAATTCTTTCAGGTACATACCTAGGAGCAGAACTGCTATGTCATATAGTAGTTCTATGAGGTTCTATGAGGAACCACTGAAACTGTTATTCACAGCAACATTTTATATTCTCACTATTAATGCATGAGTGTTCCAATTTCTCCATATCTCTTGCTAACACATTTTATTGCCTATCTTTTTTATAATAGCCATTCTCGTAGTTATAAAGTAGTATCTGATGCCTTTGATTTGCCTTTGTTATCTAATGATATTGACCATTTTTCACGTCCTTATTAGCCATTTGTATATCTACTTTGGATAAATGTCTATCTATTCAAATGTGTTACCTATTTTTAATTGGGATATTTGTTAGAATTTTTTATACATTCTGGATAAAATTGACTTATTAGCTATAAGATTTGCACATTTTCTCTGGTACTGTGGACGGGCTTTCACTTTTTTGATGGTATATTTTGAAGAACAAAAGCTTTTTTAATTTTGATTAAGTTCAATTTATGTTTTTTCCCTTTGTCATATGTGCACTTGGTGTCATATCTAAGAAACCACTGCCTCATGCAAAGTCACAAACCTACTCGTATGTTTTCTTCTAAGAATTTTAGAGATTTCACTTTACACTTGGGTCTATAATTTATTTGGGATGAGTCTTTGTGTATGGTGTAAGAAAGGAATCTATTTTATTTATTTTCTCATGAAGATATCCGGTTGTCCCGGTTGTCCCAGCAACATTTGTTGAAAAAACAATTATGTTCCACTGAATTGTTTTGAAAACCATGTTACCATCAACTACCCACAAATGTGAGGGTTTTTTTGTGGCCTGTCGGTTCTACCCATTTGATCTTCCTGTCCATGGATATGGATGTTTTTATATTTACTTAGATCCTCTTTAATTTCTTTTAGGTATCAGTAGTTATCAGTGAACAAGTCCTGCACTTATTTTTTTGTTTGTTTGTTTCTTTTTATGTATTTTATTCTTCTTGATGCTGTTTTAAAGGAAATTGCTAGGGTACCTGGGTGGTGCAATTGGTTAAGTATCCAAAGCTTGGTTTCAGCTTAGGTCATGATCTCAGGGTTGTGGGATCATGCCCCGTGATGAGCTCCATGCTCAGAGTGGAGTCCCCTTAAGATTCTTTCTTCCTCTGCCTCTCCCTCACATAAATAAATAAATCTTTAATGGGAATTGTTTTCTCATTTGGATTCCTCATTTCTCATTTTTGGATTGCTCATTGATAGCAAGTATTACTTCGATTAAATTTTTAATATTGTCTTAATATTGATTGCATATTTTGTAGCTTTGGTGAACTAAAGTATGCACTTAGGGTCAACTAATAGTTTTTAGTGAACACTTCAGGAATTTCCATATACAAAATCATGCCATTACAAATAGAGATAAATTCTTCCTTTCCAGTCTGTACCTTTTATTTCTTTTTCTTGCCTACATGCCCAGGCTAGAACTTTCTATAATGTTGAATAGAAGGGGCATCCTTGCCTTCTTATGGATCTTAAGGAAAAAGATTTGAAACTTTTCCAATCAAGTAGGATATTCACGATAAGGTTTTTAGCAGATGACATT
This sequence comes from Nasua narica, assembly GCA_028533885.1. Taxonomy (NCBI): domain Eukaryota; kingdom Metazoa; phylum Chordata; class Mammalia; order Carnivora; family Procyonidae; genus Nasua; species Nasua narica. The sequence continues at coordinate 72,728,825 of CM052809.1, read as the reverse complement.
TTTCAGGTTGAGGGAGTTCCTTTATATTCCTAGTATGTTACTTTTATCATAAATGGATGTTGTCATTTTCCAATTTTTTTTTCTGCATCTAAAGGCATGGTCATGAATTTTTTCTCCTTTGTTAATATGGTCTATTATACTGATGGATTTATAGATGTTGAACAATGTTGCATGTCTGGGATAGAATCTCCTTGTTCATGGTGTATAATTTTTATGAGTTGCTACTCTTGATCTGCTAGTATTTCTAAAAATAATTTGCACCTATATTCCAAAGAGATACTGGCCTGAAGTTTTCTTTTCTTGTGATGTCTTACTTTGGCTTTTATATCAGTGTAATATTTGCCTAATAGAACGATTTAGGAAGTAGTTCCTCATCTTTTTTTTCTGGAAGAGTTTCTGAAAGATTGGTATTAATTGAGTTGAACTGTAGGACACTTAGCTCGTGTTTGGAGTATTACTTCTTGGTGGTGAGGAACCCCGCCTCTACCACATTGAAAACTGGGTCTCAGAATACCTTTTTAGTTCCAATCCAAAAAGGGGGTCCCTGGAATCTCCAAAATAGCCAGTTGGTCAGAAGCATAGATAATAACACAGACGTGTGACCAGTATGTGAAGTGCAGAGCAGTGGGGTAGTCTTTAGGATTCAACTCTTAACCTCTGGAATGTGATGCTATCTCCAGGTAGAGAGTGTCAGAATTGGACCTAGGACATGATATAGGGAAAGGGTAGGGAGCTTCCATGCCCTCCCAGTATTTCTCTTTCAGCACTTTGAATATGTCATGTCACTGCCTTCAGGCTTCCATGGTTTCTGAAGAAATGAGCTGTTAATTTTTGAGGATTCCTTGTACATGATGCAATATTTTTCTCTTTTTGCTCTCCTGATACTCTCTTTGCCTTGATTTATGCTTACTGTGGATCTCTCTTTTTATTTTATTTTTTATTTTTAAAATATTTAATTTATTTATTTATTTGACAGAGAGAGACACAGCAAGAGAAGGATGACAAGCAGGGGGAGTGGGAGAGGGAGAAGCAGGCTTCCCACCGAGCAGGGAGCCTGATGTGGGGCTCGATCCCAGGACCCTGGGATCTTGACCTGAGCTGAAGGCAGACACTTAACAATTGAGCCACCCAAGTATCCCTGGATCTCTCTCTCTTTTTTTTTTTTCAGAGCAGTTCTGGGTTATACCAAAATTGAGAGGGAGATACAAAGATTTCCCAAATACTCCTGACACTGACTTATCATAATCACCCAAAGTCCTCAGGTTACCCTAGGATTCACTCTTGGTATTGTATATTCTATGGATTTGGACACATGTATAATGATATATGTCATTATAATATCGTACAGAGAATTTTCATTGCCCTAAAAATTTTCTGTGTTCTGTCTATTCATCTCTCCCCACTACCAGTCCTGGAAACCACTGATAATTTTATTATCTCCATAGTTTTGCCTATTCTAGAATTTCATACAGTTAGAATTACAGTATGTAGCCTTTTCAGATTGCTTCTTTCACTTGGTAATAAAAATCTTTGATTTTCTATAGTCTGAAAATATTATCTCTAGCTTTAGTTGTTTGGACATTTCTCCTTCTTGATGTTCTCTGCGCTTAATAGATATGCAGTTTGGTGTCTGACATTAGTTTGCAGGAAGTTCTTAGTCATTATTATTTTTCTTCTGTTTCTTTCTCATTTTTTTCTTTTGTCTCTGGTTTTCCCATTACACATATGTTAAATGTTTTGTCACAAAAACTTTGGATATTCTGTTTGGTTTTGGAGGGGGTTTTTGTGGTTGCTGTTTTTGTTTTTCTCTTACTTCCCACCCCCCCTACCTGGCTCTTTTCCTTTACTTCTAGGTTTTTGAAGATTTTATTGATATATTTTCTACCTCAAAGATTCTTTCCTCAGCTATGTCTAGTCTACCTATAAGCCTGTCAAAGGCATTCTTATTTTTTTTTAAGATTTATTTATTTGAGAGAGAGAGAGAGAGAGACAGTGTGAGCACACACACACAGGGGGAGGGGAGGAAGAGGGAGAGAGAGACTAAATCAGATTCCACACTGAGCATGGAGCCCAATGCAGGGCTCAATCTTAGAAACTTGAGATCATGACCTGAACTGAAACCAAGAGTTGGGTGCTTAATTGACTACACCACCCTGGTGCCCCCATCAAAGGCATTCTTAATTTCCATTACAACGTTTTTATCTCTAGCATACCTTTCTGATTTCTTTGGATTTCTATGTCTTTGCTTTACCTTATCCGTACCTTTTTGCATGACTTAAAGAGTCAACATGTTAGTTATCATTGTTTTTAAATTCCTGGTCTGATAATTCCAACATCATTGCTATGTCTGGTTCTGATATTTGCTATTTGCTTTGTCTCTTGAAGTTCTGGTTTTTTTGTTTTGTTTTGTTTTTTTCCTTTTCGTATACCTTAAAATTTTTTATTGGTTGCTATACTGGGTACAGCTGTACGGGTCAGGCAATTGCAATGTCAAAAAACTGTCTCAAATTGTTTGTTACAAATACCCTGGGGATAAGGATTTTTTTCTCTTTTAAGGATTTTTTTTTTTTTTTGCAGAACTCTGCCAGTTCTAATAGTAACAATATTCTGCGAATGGGGGTTTTCTAGTGAGACCTAAATAGTATTAAAGGACAGGCCTTTTTAGGAGTTTCAACCCTCCTCATTGATTGCATGGTGCTGGCTTTCAAAATGATCATGGAGCTTGGAAAGATCAGAACACAGATATAAGGAGAGTATGGTAAGTGAAAAGGCCATAAAGCCTGTTTTAGGAAAGGTTTAGTAGTCTTTGTTGAATATATATTATGAGATCATTGCAAATCTTTAGTTATTTTTTAGTTTTGAAAAAGTTTAACAGTTGTCCATGTAAAGGTAGACACCTGGATCTATAGAACAGAACAAAAAACTTAGAAGTAGCCCTAGAACAAATGTGACCAACTCATTTATGATACAGGTGCAAACAGAATTCAATGGAGTTAAGATAATATTTTTAATAAATATTATTCCAATAATTAGATATCTGTAGACAAAATAATAAGCCTCCACTAAGATTTCACACTTAAAAAAATTAAAATGTAATATTTCCTACATGTAAGATGTAGGACTATAAATTTAAAATCTTCAGGTTTAGAGCAGGGAAAGAGTTCTTAAGCTAGGCAACAAAAGTATAATCCATAAAAGGGGAAAAAGTGAATTTGGCTTCATCAAAATAAAAAACTTCGGATCTGCAAAAACTCTGTAAAAAGGATAAAACAAGTACTCACAAACTATATATCTGAGGAAACACTTTTATCTAGAATATATATATCTCAAAATTTAACAGTTACACAAATCCAAAGAAAGTATACAGAGGGCATATAAGCACATGAAAAGATCTTCAACATCACTACCTATTAGGGATCTTCAAATTAAGATTACAACGAGAAATCACTACACACATTGGAATAGCAGACAGGGAAGGGAAGGTGAACAGAAATGTAATAATCCTAAATGCTGATGAGGATATGAAAAACAGGATGTTTCATACATTTCTCACACATTGTTGGTGGGAATATAAAATGGTACACACACTCCAGGAAAAACAGCTTGGTAGTTTCATAAGCAAAGAAACATACATTTTCCATATTATCCTGCATTTTACTTTTAGGAATTTCGTCCAGAGAAATGAAAAAATATGTGTACACAACTTGTACACAACTGCTTATAGCAGCTTTATTTGTAAAAGCCAAAAACAGGAAACAACCAAAGCGTCCTCCAATTGGATCAAAGTTAAACTGCATTCCATTCATATAATCAAAAAACAATGACTACCGATGTACACAATAACTCACACGGAACTCAAAGACATTATGCTAAGTGAAAAAGTCAATCTTAAAAGGTTATATTATATATGATTCCATTTAGATAGTATTTTTAAATGATAAAATTATAAGGATAGGAAACAGATTAGTGGATTTAAAAGGTTGGAATGTTGAGGAAAAGGGGAGGTATAACTGTAAATGGTAACATGGGAGATCTTTTGATGATACAATGGTTCTTTTTCTTGATTGTGGTTGCAGTTCTACACATACAATGAAATGACACAACTGTAAAAACACACTGTTCCAAAAAAAAGTCCTGGTTTAGATACTATACTATAATTATGTAAGATGGAAAAAACTGGGATAAGTGTATATAGGATCTCCCCATATTATTTCTGAAAATTCCTATAAATCTATTATTTTTTTCTCAAGAAGAAACAAAAGTAAATGGATATAATCCCTTGCTGAGATTCTGAATGTAAGAGTTTGCAAACCTAGAAATCATTGACTAAAGAGCCCGTCAATACAATGGCAAGTATACATAGTAATGATTCAGTCTACTCCAATGGTACTGTAAATATTTATTCCAATAACATTTGGGAAAAAGGAACCCACATATTTTCAAGACAGTTTGATATAGTTTTCTAGTTGATATTGATACCAAGATACTCCAAGCATCGTCACTGATCCCTAATTAAAGAGTAATAATATGGGAACAAGGTCATAAATGGAGTATGGCTTAGGTCTGGCTCATATTAGATTTATGGACATAAGGAGTGGGCATTTTCCTAGTCACAAAGTGTATAAATATCTGATTTATATACTTGTCCAAATGTATAACTGGTTTGCACATACTTGGTATTTGTGTGTGTGTGTGTGTGTGTGTGTCTCAGAGAGAGAGAGAGGGAGATCTAATAGATCTAATAGATCGATTTATCAATCGATCTATCATCTATCATAGATAGATCTATAGATATAGATACCTCTATCTATATATAGAGAGATGGGGGCTATGGTTAAGAATTTTCATTATAGGGAAAGCCAGTTGTAAGACTGAAAATTCTTTCTGCATGGGCCAACACAGAAAATAAAAAGCAATATAAAATTTGGAGAGCAAAGACAGAAATTAGTCCTACCCTTAAAGATCAAAAGAATACAGGGATAGCGATCCTTGTCATTTAATTTATGTATGTGCCCCTAGCAAAAACCAAAAAAATCTGGAGAATAGAAATGGAATATAGGAAAATTAACATAATCAGAACATGAATTGCAGCTGTTCTCCTTTTGATATCTTTGCTAGAGGAGAATAGACATGACTTCAGATCCATGACATGCAGCTACTGACCTGGAAAATGCATTATTTCTAACTTTATCAGAAAGCATGATCGAAAAACATACACATGCAGTTTGAATGGAATACAGTATATATTTACAGTCTTGCCACTGGGCTCTCTCACTCTGCAAATACATATTCTAAAGAGATTTGGATCAGCTTGGCATCCTGTGGAATATCACACTGAGCCATTTTATTCATGATTATACCAATTTCACAGGATGAGGATGAAGTAACTAATATTTTTGAGTACTTGGTAAAACATATATATTCCAAGGAGTGATAAGTAAATCTCAGGAAGTTTCAGGTATCTGTTACATCGATATATTTTGCAGAGGTCTACCGGTCTGGGTACACCAGATTAACCTCCTCAAATAAAAGATAAAGTGTTTCATTTTAACCCTCTCACCACAAAGAATGATGCACAATGTCTGCTAGAACTCTGGATTCTACCTGAGAAACTATCTTAACCCATAAACTAGATGATGCAGAGGACTTCCGGGTTTGAGGCTTAGCGAGAAAATTGCTTTACAACAGTTCCAAACCGCAGCACACGTGGCCCAGCAGCTTGGGCCATATGATCCAGCGAATTCTATGCTTTCAAAGTTTTCAATATTGAAAAAAAGACACCAAGAAAACTTTCTGGCAATCCCCAGTGAGAGAATCACAATGTGTTTCCTTAAAGTTCGGAAAAAAAAAATGCACATTGTCTATAGTAAATAATTACAAACATTTGAAAAAAATAGCCACTGGCAGGCTGCAAAGCCCTGGTGAAGACAGAATTACTTTCCATACTATACCAAGTAAGCCTGCAGTCAGAACTGCCTATCAGGAGCTGATTTGTAACAGATTTACACATTCATGGTCATAACGTTAGACAAGCTCAGCAGCAAACAATCATAAGTTAAAAAACATATCAGGAATCAAGCACGGGCCAGAGGCCACAAACAAGCTTCATAAACATCCCAGTTCATCCCAGAGTATCCCAGACTCCCACAGTTCCTCCCACTATTACCTAGGTGCCTGGCTATTCAATTCATGCCTATGATTACAAGAGATTCTTCCCTTTCGACGCGCTGTCAGGGAGGCCACAGCCCGAGTTTGACTCACAGATGCATTAGCTTAGTGGGTGGAAGCCAAAAAGGACAATGGCCACAATATAGGCCCACCAAAAGATGGCTTTGAAAGGAAGTGCTTTGTGGGGAAGTCTCTCACTGAATAGAGCTTTAGGTGTTGCACCCAACATCTGCTTCATGTGGATGGGACAGGGACCTGAACTAAAAATACACTTACACCCAAAAGTAGTAAATGGCTGACTGCCTGGTCAGGTGTCTCACAGGATAAATATATGAAGATTGGAGAAAAAAAACTCTGGGGTAGAGACATGTAGACTGACATATGAAAATGAGTGCTTACAGAGGAAATATTTTTATTGCTAGTTAACACCCATGAGAAAGTACTACAGAAGAGACATTAAATAGCAGAGTAGACAAATGCTTCCAATGGCCAAACACATTAGGCCTCTGTTGTTGGCTACCTCATTGTTGGCACAGTGGGCTCTTACTTGTCAGGGCAGATCTAGCTACAGCTATGTATAAGGATAATGTAAAATATATTATCTCTAATTCAGCGAGTTGCTAATAAACATCCTAATCATGCTCTAAATCTATCTAATCTATCTAAAATGATCTAATCATTTATAATTTTGAGAACAGACTTGAATTTGTTTATTTATTTACTGTGTCTTGCTTATAACCATCCAGTTGTGTGTGTGTGTGTGTGTGTGTGTTATAAGCATCAGTAGCATTTTACATCATTACGCAATCAACAGTACATATTTAATATGGAATAAAATATTCCATGAGGTGTAGCATTAAGTCCCATATAGAAGTGCTCAAGTTAGTTTTTGTTGCTATTTTTATTGATGATGATGATGACGATGATGTATTCGAGTGTGCAAACGTAAAAAAAAATTCTGCTCCTAGTATGGTACATTCAATGAACTCATCAGAACACAAAAGCCTTAAAATAACTACACAGGGTCATGTTGCAAACTGTTTGGCATGATTATATCAACTGTGAACTCTGTGCCAGTCTTGGCATTCGAATCCACTTCTACAGTGGTTGCTATGGTAAGCAATTGTGAATATTCTTTTTCATATTAAATGAAAAGGAAGTTAAATAATGTGAAGTGTGGAAGTGCATAAAAGTGGTTATAGAAATCAAAGCTAATGTTAAAGTTCTGGGGCATAAAAATAGGGGTTGAATAGAGATTGATTCACTAGATTATTTTAACCCAGAGAGTTTCCTCCAATTTACAAAAGAATCAGGGCCACTGTCTAGATAAAATAAACTGGCAGCCAAAAATGAGAAAAGACACTTAAGATACAGCCACTCTCTCAAAGTCTCAGAGCCTATCTCACTCACACAACTTTGGGTACGAGAGTATGAAACCGCAGAGGACCAAGAGCCAGGATCACAGTATATGATGTTTTTCAGGAATCATTTCTACATAGAACTCGGATTCTGAAACTATCTTCAAATAACAAGTAACACCTAATGTAGTCTTTTCAAGATGGATTGCAACACTCATTTACTAGCCATTATAAACACAGGACCAGTGTGGAGCTTCCAGATTACAACTGTCAAAATCTGTTATAGTTGGCTGCTTGCCACCTGTTATTCAGATATGGGGCAAAGCCATCTTCTAGAATGGAAAAAGCTTTCTGTTAGCAATAGCCAATACAAATAAGCATAGAGAAATGAATGACAGAAAAAATGCTCAGCAGACAGAATAGGGCATGTGAAAAAGATAATTTTAATTATGCAGTCAAAACAAACAAACAAACAAACAAACAAGCACCTCCAAAATCTTTCCTTTAAAATCAAAAATTCATTAAGAGCTCTTTTATTTCTTATAGGTCTTGGTTTTTATTATACCAACAGGTCTGGCCTCATTTATTTAAATACTAATTATTTATTGAGTAAGCCCCATTAACTATTCATTATGAGGAAAACACCCATCACATAGCTCAAGAATACACTTTCAGAACTGCTTTAAAAAATCTTCATTCCATAGCTTTATTGATGTTGAGCTCAGTCTGAAATTAATGGTATTAATTTAAGGGAATTTGGTTATTTAATTTGATCTGCAAGGCTTTATTTTACCCAACTTATATATTAAAAGGATTATAAGTAAATGGGATGTGTTAAGCATAACCATGCCTGAAGCAAAAGTTAACAGAATACAGGACGATATAAATGGATTCAACAAAGCATAGCAGCCTGGAGTCCAGTCAGCAATAAAATAAACAGCTTCACATGCTAAATAATCTCTCCAAGGCATTCAATAACAATATATATACAAACAATCTGCCAACAATTGTGGTCATACATGAACATGAAAAATATGGTCATACATGAACATGAAAAATTTTCTATGTTTTTATGATTTCCCAACAGGAGACACAATATTTGAAATACATCAATCAAATACTTGTGATACTGAAGAAATGGTAAATATTCTCAAACGTTTGAAGATTTCTTATATGCAATAGAGATTATAGTTCTTCTGAATCGTTACAAACTGAAAAACATGGATAAATAGATGGCAATTAAATAAGGTCAAATTTTGGGTCAGTATTGAAATGAAGCCTGTATCATCTAGAACTGCCTGGTTAATGGAATGAAAGCTGCCTGATATGGAGAAATTTCTGTCAATAGGGAGAGGTCAAAAATAACTCTGTAATTCACTTATTCGCATTTCAAAAAGGGATTTTTTATTTGAAATGTGGACTCCTAACATCCTCTGAACTCTTTTTCAAACATTACCTTCCATATACAAAAGCAACCACTTTTTGAAGGAATATGTCAATTTCTCCTCCAAATGTTAGATTGCACTGATATAAAAAGTTTGCAAAACATGAACTCGTTTAAAAAATCGTGCATAAAAAAAAAAAAATCGTGCATAAGTGAGGTCTTTGCGGCATCTGCTCAGATCCACACATTTTTCTATCCAGCCGCAACTGGACGCCTTACAGTGTCTGCATGCATACTAACAAACACTTCAAAACACTTCAGGCACATGCTTTTTGCGTTATCGAACTTCTCAAAGTGGCAAAAGTGTCTTCTTCACTTCTCAGATTAAAACAAAAAACAAGAGATAATGGCCATAACTGTCATTCTTTCTTGCCTCACCTCACCTTCAAGTTGTAAATTTTAAGACTGTGAGTTTAGAATCAGTGTCAATAAGAAAATCACTGCCTGCTTTGGACTGTAAATCATTTCAGTGCTCTTAAAGTTAACATGACCTCAGTATGAAATGCCAAAACTTGAAGTTATTAAAATATTTAATTATTACGGAATGCTCCACAAATAGATTCATCAGAATGTTTACCCAAAAACAGAATTAAATATTTATATATGCACAGCAGCACACCTTGTTCTTTCCAGAAGAACTTAACATTCTAAGAATGCAGGCATCTATACTTTCAAATAAAAGTTAACACCAACAATGAAATACTGCATTTTTTGATTTACTAATATATGTACAAATATCAGTGATTCCTATCCTTTTCAGAAAATTATCAAGAAATTGACTCGACGTCCCCGTCTTCTCAGAGGTTTACTATCAAATTCCACTAAAAAAATAAAACAAGAAAAAAATACATCACTGATGTTCGTGACAATTTGAAGGTCATAATAATCTCTGAAGGTCAATTTTTTGAACCACAGTTCAGTGCTTTTGCTACATGACAAGGTGAACTGAGTGTTTTGGTGCAGCCTGTTTCAATCAGGAGTCAACTTGTGAATAATAAAGAAATACTTCACGAACTTCTAAATTCCACTTTCCTAATCCAAAGGTGTGATAGGGTGCAGCCAACCATGGTGATTCGACTTGGAACAAGTTATTATCAGATAGAAAACATGATGGTTGGCTGAAAGGAGCTGGAACTTTAAAGTCATCTAATGTTTCACCACGTATAATATGCACTTTTCCATTATTTGTCTGTTTTTTTCAAAATGGATCATTTGTGCTCTACAGTTGAGCCTCTCATGTCAGACACCTGAACTAGGAAAATACAAGAACAAATCTTTCCCAAATTTTGTATCATTCCCATATAATTTGCCATGTATTAGATTTTTGCCACCTTCTTCTTTTTCTTCCCTCCCCCCACCCCCTTTGGAAACTCTACAGATATTCCCAACAGAAAATAAAGCTGTATTAAGCTGACTGCCTGGCCTTTCTGTCTCAGAGAATCTAGGGCTGATTTATGAACAATGAATCTAATGCAGTCTTGCAAAGAAATGGGATCACAAAATTAAAGATTTGTTAAAAAAAAAAAAAAAGATTAGGAGTTAACACAGTGTTGATGTTGAGTTCTTATATTTGCATATTAAAAGACGGTCTGTTCTTTTGTTTTTCCTTAGAGACGCTGAGCTTTTTATGATCACTTACATTTATAAAAAAGAACTCAGTGGGCTCAGAGGTCCTCCCAAGTCTTTTTAGTTTATTCTTAGAGTTCAGATGGCATTTCTGCAATAAAACAGCCACCCTGAATAAACTTGAAGAGTATTTTGGGTATTAACATGCAAATGAGAGAATCAAGCATAACTCTCTGCTATGGTAATTATTCCCGGACTGTTTTTCTTAAAAGGCTATCTGTGCGGGACTAAAGCATCCACAACTGAGGCTGATTGCCAAGACTGTGAGGTTACAAAGTTCTATGCAAATGTATAGTACTAGACTGCAAAAATCACTGGCTTATCTTGTTTTTGGTACAGACTGTTGGAAATAATCTGATAAAGAGTATCAAATGATACATAGATCAACCCTGAAGTAAGAGGAATTAGACCTTTGTTACAAAAGAGGCTGCACATTACCATTACGTGACTAGTCTTACATGCTTGAGAGAAAGAACTGATAAATTGACTATCAATAAGACTTCCTGAGATTGTATTTTAAAGCATAAGAACAAATCTTTTAGTGAGGATTATTCTTTCTGTTCATCAGTGAATTCAGCGGTTTTTGTTTTGTTTTGTTTTGCTTTAGAATGTCTAGGACTCTGTATGGTGAGGTACTTTAAAAAGTGTATTATGACCATTTGACAAATTAGATGGTATTGAAAACGAAGTTCACTTACAAGTTACTTGTTTTACTATGTAATTGAATTTACTGTGGATTTTATAAAGATCTTGTTTGTATTTTTTTCCCATTACACCAATTCTGAGACATTTTAACTGATTATTTTTTTCATGTTTCTGAAAGTGGTAATACATAATCTCTACTAGCGTCTACTATTTCAGTTTCCAGTTTAGGGCACAGAGAGAAAATATACATGCTTGCCTAGCAGTAATAATTCCCATTCATTTCTAAACCAGAATTGCCCTTAAGGCTTTACTATCCTTAGGGACTAAGAATAACACAGGTCAGAAAAAAAGAGGAAGAAAAGGAGTAAGAGGAAGGTAAAGAGGAAGAGGAAAAGAGGTAGCATCAGGTGAGAAGAAAGAGATGTTAAGAAAAAAACTGATTTCCTTCTGTGTTGATGTCTCTTTTTTTTTATTATTGTCATAATATTACTCCCAGAGCAGGACTTTTCTCATATTACTCCTCTGGCCATATTTCAGTGCACTCAGCACTCAGAACAGCTGTCCTAGTCTATATATTCACTCATTTACCACTACAATTCTGTATAAATACTTTGCTAGGGTAAGTCAGTATTTATTCTTTCTTACTTCCTTTCTCCTCTCCCCATTTGTTTGTTTTTTTGTTATTTCCTTCCTGTAAGGTAGAATTAAAAGATGGAGGTAGAGAGTAACTCAAAGGTGAATAAGATTATTGCTACTGCCAAAGTTAACACATTTGTAGAAACTAAACTCTAAATATAGGGAGTAGGCTTTATTGAAAGGTAGACATTGATTAAGTTACAACAGAGATTCAGTGTGCTGAGGATCAAAGGGAAGCCACAGTATTCTCCTTCCCCAATTAACATATATAAATCATAGGGGAAACACTCAAGATGGCGATGTTTAACATAAAACCAAAGTCATGCTCATGCTTGACATCGGGAGAAGAGTTCTCCCTCAGTCCTGTTAGATGATGATTAATGTTCGGGTTCTTCTTTGGAAAAAAAAAATCAAAAAAATTCTGAGCAGTCTTATGAGAAGTGGCAGCTTTTTAGATATAGAGGGACAGTATAACTTATCATCTGAACTAGGACACTTCTGAGAGTAAAGCGGAACACCTTGATACATGGGACTGTAGCTGGCTGATCGCCCTAGTTAGATGGCCAGAATAGACCAGTATCACTTTTGTGTCTCTGAAACTAGTTTATCTCAATTGATTATACCAATCTGGAGAAAACAAAACAGCCAAATGTATACTGAGGATGAGGTGTTAAATGTGAAACATGAATTAAATGTTAATTAACATGCCAAAAGACATATTTAATCGAAATAGGCTCAGTCCTATTGCAAGTAGAAGAAAATGAAAAAAAAAATAACATGCTTATCATAAAGGTAAATGTAATTTCTTTCTAAGAAAGCTTTTGTACTGTATGAGAAAACTTACAAAATACTAATTTACATTTACAGGCCATTTATTTTAATTAGGCTGGAAATGTATTCCCCAAGTACATTAGACTTCAGATCCAAGCAAACAGCCACTTGTTATATTATGATAAAAGTAACTATATGAATAAACCTTACTTCTTCATTGTATCACACTAATTGTCTGTATAGTGATAATTACAAATGCCATGTAATAAAAAAATGTAAATTGTTTTTTCAAAAAAATCACTTTACTGCCAAGGAAAACTTAAAGTAAATTGATAATCAAGGTAAGTGACTTCAAAGAAGTATTTATATTCAACTTCTCCCCCATATTATGGTATATAACTCATTAATCCTCATTTCAAGATTTTCCTAGAATAGGATCTAAATGAAATGTAATTTACAAAGGAAATGAAAGTAATCATAATATTATTGCCCTTCACAAGGCTGGAACATATATTTTTCCAAAAACTTAGAAATAATATGATTAGATTTATGTTTCCTTTCCTTATGCAAAAAATGTAAATGAAAGTTTCTAGTAACTACTCAATAAATATATCAGGCTCAAACATGAATATGGATATATGGCACTTGCCAAAATTTACCAAATTGGAACTACTGTTGCTTAGTTCTTACCCTAAAACTATATAAATTCAATGACATGGTGTGTGACCTTGTATCATACAATACAGAACCTTTAAAACTACTCAGGTGATTAAAATATATAGTAAAGATTGAGAACCAGTACACTACGTAGTTAAAAAAAAAAACAAACAAAAACAAGATTTTCTAACAATCCATCTAACAATCTAGCTGAATAATCAAACATCATGTTTTGGAACAAATATCAGCACTTGGATTTCGTTTGCTGACTTAACTTTCTCTTTGTGCACTAAATCTGACATATTAGAGATCTGATCTTATATATTCTTGCCTCATTGTGTGGCATTTTCTTTTCTCTTTTTCATTTTTTATCTTGACTATAATTTCAGCCTATGGTGATAGATATTTAGATTTCTAATCTCAAATGCTGACATTCAGTTTGACATGCTAAATATTATCTGCAAACATGGATGCTTTAATTAACCAACCAATTTGCCTGTCATTGTTTTATATCTATCATCATCCTTCTCAACTCTTTTCACTTTCCACTTCATGAAATTTCCATTAAAACTGTGGCCTTCAATCTATCTGGGGACCTACAGATAAAAACAGCAATAATGTTTTCAATAAAATTTTAAAAGCTTCATTTCTTTTGTTATCCCCAATCTTAATGGTTCAATATGAAAACACAGTAACACTTTCATATCTTAGATATGCATTTCTATTATGAAATTTTCTGAGAATCTACTAAATACATATATTAAGAATTTTAACCAAAATGATCAAGTTTTTCAATAATCAAGAATATTTTTCTTCTTACCAATGCATTTTTGCTCTAAAATATCCCTGCCATAATTAACCATGACCCTGGAAATTTTATATTTGCTACTAGTATCTTCTCCTACTGTGGGACAAGTAGAGCAGCATCAATACAAGATAAGAAGTGGAGGCCAATATAAAATTAGGTATTAAATGAGATTTCCTTAAGGGAGAAAATGAATGAATGATATAATTCAAGATTTATTATTTCTAATTTATTAGGCCATGACCTTAGAGATATTCATCTAGGCCACTTTACAATAAAAAAAAAAAAATACAAATAACCTGTTGCCCAGACTAACACTATTAGAGAAAGGGTGTCTCCAACTACCATGCTGAAGTTTAACAGAATTAAATGCAGTACAAGTACAACAAAGGGTATAAATTAAATGGAATGGGACTATGTATTTCTAAAACAAAAGGCTACTAGCAAAATTATGAACTTAATTTACTTTCTTATTCACATGTTTCATAGAATTAATGCATAAAATAAAAAATAAATAAAACACAATTTGCTAGGTAATTTATAGGGAGGAAATTAAAGTGTAATGGCAGCCATGTACATTTCTTTTTTAATGTATAAAGTTTTGTATTAAATTATAATACCATCTGCAACATAGAAATTCCCTTAAAAGTTTACCTAACCCTGTTACAATTAGCTAAAATAAATTTTAATTTATCTTCAAAAGGTATTTTATCCTCTGAGTTCTAAAAAGAACATAAAATAGATTCCACTCCTGTCAGGCCTTCCTAAGTTTAGCCTTCTCTTCTATTAAATGATTAAAAATAATTTTAAATAACAAAGCTGCACCAAGTAATTCATCTTTTGAACATGTCAAGGTTCTTTAAAGCTAAATTGCTTTTAGTAATAGTCGGTTTCAATTACGAATTAACTTTGATTTGTTGCTGTTCTTGTCTGTGGCATTTGACTGGAATGAATAACTGCAGTCTATAAATTCTAGTCTCAAACCTACATCTGGCAATTCATTAGGAATCATCTTTGAGAGACTCAAGAAAACATCAAAAGAAACAAGAATAATTCCTCCATGCAAAGCATTCTTAATTTCAAAGACCCAGTTCAAAAACAAATAATCTTTCTCATATTTTAACTAAGGTGATTAAAATAAAAATATATTCAAATTTTTGTCTTCTTAGGTCTGAAATAGGACTCCATTCAAAAAAATATTGAAGCTAAAGCTCCATGATTAATAAACGTTTTAGTCACTTATACTTTATATCCTTTTGTTATAAAAACTATCCTGGGTGCCTGGGAGGCTCAGTCTTTTAAGCGTCTGCTTTCCACTCAGGTCATAATCCCAGGGTCCTGGGTTCAAGCCCCACGTCAGGCTCCCTGCTCAGCTGGAAACCTGCTTCTCTCACTCCTGCTACCTGTGTTCCCTCTCTCGCTGTGTCTCCATCTGTCAAAATAAATAAAATCTTAAAACAAAAAACAAAAAAAACTGTCCCAGCTTGACCTTTTTGGTTTCTCATTAAAAAAAAAAAAAAAAGACCAACTGTGGCTTTGCTGTTTGAATTGGAATACAGGTAGTTGAATTCTAGTTGATACCTTTAGCTTAGAAATGGAAACTGGAGCTCCAGTGGCGCAATGGGTTAACGCGCGGTACTTATACAGAAATGGAAACTTTCCCATGAAGACTTTCTCAATGAAGCTCATTTACAGGGTTATTTCTGTTGCTCTAGACTTATCTATGTCATTATCCTTGCAATTTTAGAATCCCTTTAAGATTAACAAATCAGTCCCTCTACTCCTTCCCATCACTCCTTCTCTGTCAATAAATAAATAAATAAATAAATAAATAAATAAATAAATAAATAAAATTTATAGAAATAAATAAAATCTTGAAACAAAAATCAACAAGCTAGGATACAGAAAGCAGTTAATGTGAATACGTGCAATAATCCATGCAAAAATTGGCAATACCGGCCAAGCACTCTCACATATAAAATATGTGATACAAAAGAAACTAAATTTAAGTTACCATCAGCAACTCCCACATGCCCGTGTTTAACAAAAGTACTTTTCTTGCTGGCTGCACTCCAGAGACTTTTAGGAAATTCTGCTTGAACTATCACATCCACTCTACTTCAGTAAGTTCTTTCCATAGTTAATTCTTAGCTTTGCATGTACCTGTATCTTAATTCTGCAAATTTAACACCCTCGCATATAATTCTGAGCCTCAACTTCATATTCCTTTCCCTTCTTATGCCCTTATTTCATATTATAGGTTATCAGAAATGATTGAGAATCTAGTTCCCCCAGTCCTTTCTTCTCTTATATTATCTCTGAAAGGCTTTAGTTTTCTCTCTATAGGTCCTAGAAACCAGGATCTCTTAGATGACCTATAAAGAACCATAAAAAGTGACCAATTTTGCTACTTCAATTTCATAGATCTTTACATTTAGAACAGCCAAAACCACTTTCTCTGTTCCCACATCTGGGATGCTAAGCTGTGATACATAAAACCAACGAACATATAGGCTGCTGCCCTTCTATTTCAGTGGTCGCCAGCCTATCAGAGTGAGCCCTCAGCCCCACTTGTTAATCCTTTCAAAAGCTGCCTGTCATCACTCTCTCATTCTTCCTACAAGTCACTAGATTGGAGTAAATGAGGGATAATTACCATTCCTTGTGTTTTTTTGTACTTCAATATTTAGGAGTGCTTAGTCTATGCTAAATGAATGCACAAGTTTTCCAAACTTAATGTCTCTCTCCAAGTCTTAAATTTTTCTCTAAGTACTATCGACCTCAGCAGAGAAAAAATTGAGATTTTTCAAATACAATTCCTAACATTAACTGGCTACTTCTTGATTTTGACAACACCCTCTGTATTTTGATATTACCCTATTTATTTTTTCACAGTATTTCTAATAAAACAGGTACTATTATTCACATCTTACACTTGGGGAAGATGATGATTAAATTTTTAAGTAGTTATTCCAAGTTCATATAGCTAAAACAGGGTATAATGACCTATGTCTGACATCATATATGAGTCTGATGACAGAGTTCTAAATCATTATCTTAATTAAAATTTCTCTACCTTCTGCACACTTTCTTACAAATTATTTTTTTAAATCTTGAAAATTGTGCTTCAAGTTTAACATTTTTTTGCTATCTTAATGTAATTAAAATGTGATTTTTTACACATAGATTTTACAATCTTAACTGTATACATTGTAAAGTGAATATTTCTTTCCTTTTCTATATAATTAAGTGTCTCAACACCATTTTTTTTACTACCTCATTCTTCTTCACTGATATCCAATGCTAAATCTCACTGCCTTATAGTCTTTCATGTACACAGGAACCTGTAGGTTCTCCATTCTGTCTGATTTATTAATTTGTATATTCTAATATTAACACTCCACATTTTGATTATTACTCATTATAATATTTATTTACATATGGTAGGATGTGCTCCTTGAAATTACTAGACCTCAACATGTCTTGGCAATTAAATATTCAAAAAGTAATTATTGCATTGAAACTTGTCCAGGTCATATGGGACATCTTCTAGCACTAGGGATGAGAAAGAATATTATTTTTTTCTAAATTTAGAAACTACAAAAATCTCAAAGATTTCAAGATTCAAATTAAACTCTAATCATCAAAGATTCAAGTTTAATTTATTCTTATTAAATCACAGAATTTTAGGTATGGAAGGACTTTTAAAGATCATCTATTTGAACTCACTTCTTTCATCTGAGAAGACTGAGACCTAGAGAGGTAATTTGCAATTTGCAAAATACCACACAATGAGTGGCAGAGTATGTACTAAAATTACAACTATTAAGTGAGTGAAATAGAAAAGGTTCTATTCCTAATTCTCATAGTGTTTAAGCTAGCTTTGATTTTTCCTGATTTCTGAATTCATTAACCAAAGAGTCAATGATAATTCAATCTATAATCATAAGATGACATTGGTTAGCTAATGAAAATAATTCAGAAACACATCATTAAAATAGTTTAATATGCATTTGAATATTTGTATTTGAAGAGTGTAATATTAATTGAACATCATAAAAGGGAAAAATGGAATTCCCCTTCTAGCAGAGGAAGACTATCCATTTCTAGACCAATACTGTCAGTCAACAAGCAAAATGAGATTTGAATAAATTTTAAAAATATCAAGCATAAAAAAGTAGGGAACAAAAAAAAATGAGAGAACTAAAACAGTGTGAATGTGAGGATCCAGTACTATAAAGGGAAGGAAATGGAAGAAAGGTAAGCTAACATTTTGAGCCACGCTTCTTGCAATCTACTGAGTCCAAAAGAGCAGCTGAATGACTTAAAGCCAAACAGAAAGTAGCTGCTCAGAAATTTTAACTGGAACAGAATTTCTGACATTCTTAACAGACCAGGATATACAACTTTCAAATTTATGGCCCACTATGATAAAGAAATATTGGTAAACAGCCCAGGATTTCACATGCAATTCCAGAAGAGCTATACTCCAACAGTAAGGATAAAATTGAGTTAGACAACTCATCTCAAAGACTGAAGCCCAGCTTCTTATCAGGTCAACCTCTGAGCAAATGAAGGCAACCTGCCTCTGCTTGGCCAGAACAAAAGAAAATCTTCCTTAGAGGAAGATAACGCTAAAATCACCTCTTCAAGTGTTCACATAAACTTTAAAGATTTTTGTCTGTTTGTTTTTTTAAGTAGGCTCCATACCCAGCATGGGGCCCAAACTCATCATGACCCTGAGATCAAAAGTTGAAGCATTAACCGACTGAGCTACTCAGGTGCCTCACAACTTTAGAAACTCAAATGTAAAAGAGCCAAATGTACAAAAAGACAGACTGGATTAGAGAGATAATAGAAACAGACCCACAGAAGATCCAGAGACATTATTAAATATAAATGTGATTGAGGCTTCAAAGAATAACATGGAGCATTTTATCAAAGATATTTTAACTAAATCATAAAAATAATCCTAAAACAGAAATTATAGTAACTGAAAATAAGTAACCAATCTATCATTTTAACAGGAAAGCAGTTATGGTGTAACTAAATACAACAGAATTTAAGACAAATAAGAAGAGAAACAAATCTATAAAAATTCAGTTTTATAGGTGAAAGAAAAATAGACCATAATGAAAGCATGGAGATATAAGAAGGAAAGAGTAGATAGGTGACTACTTCTAAGTGAATGTGGACTATATAATAAAAATACCATCTTGTAGAATTTATAAATTCACAAGAAACATAGCACAAAGTGCAAAAAGGGAGTTAAATGAAAGAAAGATAGAAAGATAGAAAAAAAAAACCTCAATGTGTTTAGAGTATCAATAACTACAAATTTTGTAAATGACATAATATATGAAAAGCAGAAAACTCTCTAATTATAGTTAGATATTTTGATACATCTCTGTAACTCCAAACAAACAAAAATATTATATGGAAGTTAAATATTTAACATGATTTAAAAAAGGGAATTGAAAAACAGACTCTCAAAAAAAAAAAAAAAAAGAAATGGGAGAGGAATTTATTTGAAATATAGTCATAGTATTTTTGAACTCTGAGTGGTCCTTGGAAATGAGGGTTACAGAGCCAGAAATTGATTTCGCCCTCCAAACTGTATGTAATAACACATGTAATTTGAAGAGCTCTCTCCCTATGCCTGGCCTGAAGCAGTAAAGGGCAAGCCCATGAGATTTTGCCTATCAGCAAGCATACAGTTATAGTAACAACTTCCACTCTTTGAAAGCACGCTCTTTCCCTAAAAGCAGTTTTCTTGATACTTTCTTTAGCTGGCATTGGATGAGAGAGAAGTACTTCTACTCTTGTGCTTCCCTACAAATAAGTGAGACAAAACTAAGAGTACTATGCAAACTATTTTTAAATAAAAATTCACTACTTCAGCAGTCTCTAGATTTCTCTTCCATATAGATTACAATTGCTGATAGGCTAAGATTTGCAATTCTGGTTTTATATGCTGCTTTTTCAACCCCAACAGTGATGATTTTAATGAGTCTCTTTGCAAATTGGTGTATTTGTCACATTTAAATTCCTGTAACCCTTAAACTAAATTTTTATACAATTAGAAAAGTTTGATTTAATAACCTTTTGTATGCACATTTATGTATATAAAAGATGTATAATTTGGGAAGATTGAGCTAATTTACTTTATCCTTGATAATGCCTAATCCCAAATCATTTCAAAATGTTTAGACAGGAGCCATCACTACCTAATTAAGATCATAGAAATCCTTTTTTACTATAAAGAATACTAATTTTGATAGCTACTTCATGTCTCCAAAGCCAGATATGAAATAGAGGAAATAAAAATTCCACCTCTTCTGTACTGGAAGATAGGAGAAGAGAGTAAAAAATGTGAGTTATATTCTTCTTTAAGTACAAGAAACAAGTATATGAGAGTTATTCTGTATTAGGTATGGTAAAGTAGTAACTTATCATCCTACAAATAACAACTATAAACATTTTAGCAAATACTAAACAAACTAACAAACACCTATTCAACTCCCTGCAAACATTCCAAAAAAAGCTCTAGGAAATAAACAAAAGCAGGCAAACTTTTGGAGGAGAGTTAAAACTTTGAAGAGAATAGAGCATGAGGTAAGATTTTTTATAGCGTTAGCCTGAAGGCAATTTCAACATAGTACAGAGTGCTTGAATCTCCAATGGAAGATATGGCATCTTTCTGTCCTGAAGAAATAAAGGAAAGGAACTGAGTCAAAACACGGCTGCTGGAAAGGAAGGAGAACATCACTGAAAAGAGAGAGACAGGTAAGAGAAATCCCAAATTTTATAAATTTTACCCAAATTCTGCTGACCTCCACATCATGTATGTGTGAAATATACTGCGACAGCTGGTGGCTAAGTCAAAAGAACTGAACTGAGGGGCCACCTGGTTGGCTCAGTGGGTTAAGTGTCTGCCTTTGGCTCAGGTCATGATCCCCGAGTCCTGAAATGGAGCCCAGCATTGGGACCCCTGCTCAGCAGGGGGTCTGCTTCTACCTCCCCCTCTGTCCCTGCTTGTGCTCTCCCTCAAATTAAAAAAAATAAAATAAAATAAAAGAACTGAACTGAGATCTGGGTTGATGCACACTGCAGTTTTGACAAAATTAGTAATTTGGGTCTAACAAAATTAACTGCTTGCTGAAATACAATTAACAGAGACCAAAATTGAATAGACCCAGATGCTGCAATTATAAAAAATGACTAGGAGATACCATTATACCTACATTGGATGAGGTAAAGAAAAATATGCTCAGAATGAATGAAAAGATAGAAATATGGGAAATATGTAGTTTAAAAATGGAAATTCTAGAAATGAGAAATACAGAATCCAAAATAGAAATTGGCTGGAATAATAGCACAATAAAGATAATGGAGGAGTCAGAAATTTTAATATGAATCAATAAAAATTATCGGTTGGGGGAAAATAGGGGGAAAAATTGGAAAAAAATAAGCAGAGCTTCTAGGACTTGTGGGACAGCAACAAAAAATCTATAACATCTGCTAACAGAGGGAAATATTGAGGTAAAAATATTTGACAAAATGAAGGTCAAATACCAGTGAAATGCAAAAAAAAAAAAAAAAGTATTGTTATACATTGAAGAAACTCTGAAACCAAACAGGATGAAGACAAAAAAATTCACATCTAGGTACATCATGGTTAACTACTGAAAGAAACAAAGAGAAAGAGAAAAACAATCTGGAAATGAACCAAAGAAAAATATATTACATACATGACAATCTAAGTAGAAAGTTCTAAAGAATATAAAACTATAAAGAATATAAAACACATGAATGTAATTAGAAAGGCCCTGGTATATACACAAGTAATCTACAAAATCCAAAGCAGTAAAAAATTGAAAAATGAAACTTCTAAAAATTCTATTTACAACAGTGTTAAAAATAAACTCATAAACAAAATTTTAAAAAATGCACATGTAGTATATGGAAACCCATAAAACATTGCTGTTATAAATAAATTCAAAATGAATGGAAAAATATATTATGCACATGCATTGGAAAAGTGGGCATTATTAAGATGTTAATTTAACCTCCGTTGACCTGTAGATTTGAATATAACAACTATCAAAATTATGTCAAGAATTTTTTAAGCAGAAATTGACGATCTATTCTAAAATTTACATGGAAAGTCACACGAATAAGAGCCAAAGCAATTAAAAAAAATTGGGGGACAGGACACTTAATCTTATTAACTACTCTTGTGAGACATTAATTAAGAAAGGAATTGGTAGAAGGTTAGGCATATAAGTCAATTAAAAATAGTTGATTGTTTGGGCACCTGGGTGGCTCAGTTGGTTAAGTGTCTGCCTTCAGCTCAGGTCATGATCTCAGGGTCCTGGGACTGAGCCCCTTTTTGGGCTCCCTGCTCAGTGGGGAGTTTGCTCCTCCTTCTCCCTCTGCCCTTCCCGAACCTCCCCACTGCTCATGTACTCTCTCTTTCTCTCTCAATTAAATAAATAGATAAATCTTAAAAAAAGAAAATAGGTGAGACTTGAAGTCTTGTCTTATATTTTATGGTATGGCTATTGACATACTACAGAAAAAATATTTTGCAAAGTATATAAACTTAAAAATCAAAGAGACCCATGTTCCAGTTTTATTTGGATAAGTTACTTTTTAAACCTGGTAAGCCTCTAAATAAAAATTAAAAAAAAAAAATCAGGGAGGGGGCACCTGGGTGGCTCAGTTTGTTAACTGTCTGCCTTTGGCTCAGGTCATGATCTCAGGGTCCTGGGATCTAGCCCTGTGTAGGGTTCCCTGCTCAGCCGGGAGCCTGCTTCTCTCTCTCCTTTTGTTGCTCCTCCTGTTTGTGCTCTCACACGTTCTCTCTCTCTCAAATCAATAAATAAAAATCTTTATTTTTTTTTAAAGATTTTATTTATTCATTTAACAGAGACAGAACACAAGCAGGCAGAGAGGCAGGCAGAGGCAGAGAGAGGAGCAGGCTCCCTGCGGAGCAAGGAGCCCGATGCGGGACTCGATCCCAAGAAGCTGGGATCATGACCCGAGCCAAAGGCAGTTGCTTAACCAACTGAGCCACCCAGGCATCCCTAAATAAAAATCTTAAAAAAAAAACTTTGTAAGCCTCAATATCCACATCTAAAAAACAGAGGTGCGTAGTGCTACCATATTGTAGGATAATTTTAAGTCAAACAGACCTCAGTTTGACTCCTTAACCTATTATTAGCCAGTGCAAATTTCTGCATCTTTTTCTTACTTCAAATTAAAAATGGTCATAACACTCAGCCATAAAATTGGTCTGAGCATTTATTGAGCTGGCAAATGAAAAACAACTACTAAAATGTCTGGCACATTACAAGTGCTCGATAAATTAATTTTCCTCTTCCTTTTTTGGTAATACTAGAACTAAAATATGATATGAAACAGTTGGCAAGATGTTAGCATTGGAAAGAGATTTCTCTTAGTATAGACAAATTTATTTTCATATTTTCAAAGAATAACAGCTAAGGCTCCAATTGTTGAATCTCAAAATACTTCCCTAATTTACTTAAAGGTTTGAAGAGCAGACTTCAAACAGACACATTTCCTAAGATCAAATATTTAAGTAAAGGTTATCTGAAATACCTAAACCTTTGAAAATGTCTCAGAGGGGAACTCTATTTCTAGCAAAATGACAGAAAGATACTCTGAAGGGACTTCATACTAGAATAATACTTGAGCCTCGATAATTTACAACAAATACACTTTTAATGAACAGTTGTAAGCAAAAGAAATGTTCAAGGACAAATAAAAATAAAAATAAACCAGTAAAGTAAAACTGACTCTTGAAAACTAGTGCACACAGATATCAGGCTGCATTCAGGAAAAGTGGCAATGTCAGACTGGAAATGGAAAAACTAGGCTGATGGTTTGATTGTACAGACAGAAGTTAGACTAAGAAATTATCCTATGGATCTATAAACATTCAGAATTAGAG
Organism: Nasua narica; assembly: GCA_028533885.1. Taxonomy (NCBI): domain Eukaryota; kingdom Metazoa; phylum Chordata; class Mammalia; order Carnivora; family Procyonidae; genus Nasua; species Nasua narica. The sequence goes on along the minus strand of CM052809.1, from coordinate 72,704,739 downwards.
TACGTTCATTTGGTATCTCCCCCTGGATTCTCAAAGAGAAATTCCAAGTCCTCTCAGGAAAAAGTCACCACAATTTGTTCTTAAAAGATGCAAAAGAAAAGCCCAACAAAGGTCAAAAGTTGGCTCTAATGAAAAGGAAAAACTTATGGCAAGACTGACAAAAAGAGGGAAAGAGCACACAATGAAATAATACTGGAAACTGAAAAGGAGGCAAACTAAAGAAATAACAAGGATTAAAAAGTTAATGAGAGGGGCGCCTGGGTGGCTCAGTGGGTTAAAGCCTCTGCCTTCAGCTCAGGTCATGATCTCAGGGTGCTGGGATCGAGCCCCGCATCAGGCTTTCTGCTCAGCAAGGAGCCTGCTTCCCCCTCTCTCTCTGCCTGCCTCTCTGCCTACTTGTGATCTCTCTCTCTGTCAGGTAAATAAATAAAATCTTTAAAAAAAAAGTTAATGAGAATATTATTAAAACCTCAAGGTCAGTAAAGATTATTATAATTAAATGGGAAAATACTTTGAAATAGATAATTTAATAAAACTAAATCAAAAATAAGTCCTGGGAATAAAAGTACAGTATAGGGAATACAGTCAATGATATTGTAATAGCATTGTATGGTGACAGATGGTAACTATACTTGTGGTGACTGTAGCATAATATATAGAGATATAGAATCGCTGTTATTATATGCCTGAAACTAATTTAACATTATGTAATTATACTCAAATAAAAAATAAAGTAAAAATCAAAATTAAAAAAAGAAAAAATACACATTTTCTATAATCATACTACAAATTGAGTCTGTGATTACAAATTTCTAGGCCCAGATGGTTTTACAGGTGAGCTCAAGCAAAAGTTTAAGTAATTTAAAATTAAAACCTTAAGCAGTTTCTTAAACAAAGCAGAATAAAGGGGGAGGGGGAGAGTTAATAAGTCCTAAAATACCTTGATATCAAATCAAACAAGGACTTTGAGATGCAAAAATCTAAAACACAGTATTAGCAACAACATATAAAATATTAGGGCTATATCCTAGGAATGCAAAGTGGCTTCACATTATAAAATTCATAAATATAATTTATCTCATTAACAGGTTATGAAGGACATCTATATTATCATTTCAATAACATCAGAAAAAAACACATGACAAAATTTGTGACCTAGTCAATGTATCATCCCCTAGCAAACAAGGGATAGGAGGAAACTTTCTTAACTTCCTAATCTCTATCAAGACACTCAGCAAATAAAATTTCTTCTGTGAAATTGCTGGAGTTATTTCTGTAGATCAGCAGCAAGACAAAGACGACTATTACAACAGGCTGTATATAAAGATGCACTAAAGGTCTTAGCCAGTACAAGAAAAAAAGAACTTTGAAAGGAAAAAGACTCTTATTATTAATTATTTATATGGATATTTCTATAATGGCCCCTAAAATTATTTATAGGCAATTATCATTATTAGAGTTATTTAAAAATTTAGCAAGATTGCAGATATTAGCATAAACAACAAACTGCAATTCTATTAATCAGTAAAAATAGTTAAAAACATTTAAAAACAATATTTAACAAGAATAAAAATATAAGATATTAAGGACAAAAGATAGTCAAGAAAAATTGAAGATAAAATGTGAAACATACCTAAAGATGTTAAAAGATCTAAATAAATGAAGTAATAAAGTCTTTCAAAGACAGGTATAGTCAATACCATAAAAATTGATCTATTGAATCAATACATTTACAGCTAAATAAAAAAAAAATTTAAAGGAAATTAACAATAATGATGTTGAGACAACTGGATATCCAAATAGAACAAAAAATTAAAATGTAATCCATATATCAAGCATTCACCAAACGTAATTTAATATGGACTATTTTAATATAAAAACAAAATATTTAGTCATTTCTAGAAATAGAAAACAATATTTTTATGTCTGGATGTCAGAGAAGGATTTGTTATTAAAAATTAAACAAATATGAACTATAAAGAAAAGCATTAACTAAATTTAAGATTTATATTCATCCATTAATGCCATAAAGAAAGTTAAAAGGCAAGCCACACATTCTTGAAAGACATTTTCCAAATTCTATAACTGAAGAACTTACAGAATATATATATGGGATTATGGGGAATGAGAAGGGAGCTGTAATGTTATTTGTAATGTTGAAGCTGCTGTGTTACGCCCAGGCTCACCAATCTGCCTTTCATTACTAAGCATTATAACATGACATGTATGTGTAGTTCTGTGTGTATTACCCCCATTTTCATGTAGTTTATGTATTAAATATCTCATACTGATTGTTTCTTTATTTCACAGGAATCCCTTCCTATATTATTCTAGAATTTAGCATTTCCAAAAATGCTATAGAATTTATAAAAAGCAAGTATAAAAATGGAAGCATGGAAGCAAAATATATAATGAAATGGCAATAATTTTGAATTTCCAGAGAAATTTAAATTCAGAGTTGAAATTTATACAAACCTTATTTCATCAATTTTTTAAAAATTCTCATTCACTTCATTTTTCATACTGATTTTGCATCTTGAGTTAAGATACTGAGTTTGTATTTACTCTTCAGTATGCCGTGTTCAGCTGATGTCCAATCCTGCTGATGTCTCTAGGCTAATAGATACAACATTTGGCACATGAACATCAATACACACAAAGCACACTGCCAGCACCAGCAGCTTGCACAATCTGTGCTTGGAAATTTACATTGATCATAATTACTGCTCCACCTGTATTAAATAAAACTCTTCTAACCTTAGGAACAAAAGTGGCTTCCCAAAGTATCAGTAGTAGCACAGTAAGTACATGTAAAGAAACGGGAAACAACAAAGTACTCTTCAATGTAGAATTTAGTGGAATCATATCAACTTGTGGATTTTTTTTTTAGTAGGGCAAATATGCCTATTAGCATGTTAGGGATTTCTGTGTGTTTATCAAACTTTTATAATCTCTACCTTAGGTGAGTCTACAGAGATTATCTATAATAAGTACTTAAATTATTTCTCAGATCCATATTCAGTCAAGTAGAAGGCATTTATTGAAGATCGCTTTCATTTGCAATACTCAAGGTGCTATATATAACAGGTATGAAACCTCCTGGTATGTCTCTGAGTAAGATCCTTAATTAGAGAAAGGAAAGAAGCGAAACTACCTGTTAAGTTTTTCTGAGGAGAGATTCAAAGATAACTTACCAGAAATTATAAGAAAGATTCAAATCATGGCAAACTTCTTATTGATTTAACTTTTCAGTGCTAGTTGTGAAAGGATATATTTCTAAATATCAGTAGGCTCCTGGATGGATCTCAGTGCACATTTCTTATAAAAAAAATTAACATCTTAGTAGGTTAATCTCATTAGGAAAAATCAAAGTGTTAGAATTCATGATGACACAATACCTTTCTTCTACCTTGCCTACATTTTCTGGCTTTGCAGTAGGTCACAGAAGAACCAGATAACATGGTCAATATAAGAATGCAAAACTAGAAAATGCAGCAAAACAAAACAAATGAAATACAAGCAAAAGTTATTAAATAATAAAAAGTCAGTTTTAAGATGTGGTATCAGAAAATAAGCCAGTTTGAAAATTTCTAATTACTAGAACCTGAGCATCCCAGCCTTTGTTTATATGGCACTTCCTAGAGCTCTGCTCTCTGTCCTCCCTTACTCTCTAACCCTCACGACCTGCCTAAAACAAACTCATCACTGAAGTCACAGAAGTATCTCTGAACTCTGTGATCACTTGACTGACCACAATCCCCATTGACAATTCATCATAGCGTTAGTGCCCTCCCTTTGGGTCCTATCGTACTCTATGTTTACCACCACATACACCATCATTTATGCAATAATTTAAAATTACAAGGTACTATCTGTTTTTCCAAGTAAGTGTCAAGATTCCTTAAGATACTGAACAGCTTGCTCATTACTTTTTCTCTTGTGGTCATAATACCTGATACATAATAGACACTCAGAGTTGATTATATTTCTCCAAAGTAATGCATAAAATTCCAAGTCTTTTCTAACTACCTCAACGACATTGAGGTTTAGTGGTTAAAAGTAAATGGTAGATTTTGTTGATAGTCTTATAATGCTTTGGAGATAGAACAGACATTCTTCATTCTGAGTTACATCAATAGAAAAATACTCAAAGTCAAATAGATTAAGACCTAAACACAGTGATATCATTGGGATCTGTGTTCATAACAAGTACCTTATTCCCAACCTTTACAAAAATGAGCAGACACATCAAGTACTTACTTATATAATTAAATAGCTGTCATACAAAATGTATCTAGTTTTATCAAGGTAGGGGGACGGACTTAGAGGACAAATTTTCTTTGAAGAAAGTAACTTTCAGTGTCCAGCAGGAACTGCCAGGTCAGGGGGAGAGAAAAATGCAGAAGTCATGAGGTTGGGTATTGCTATTCTTGTCTCTTTCCACACTGACTATGGTTTGGATCTTGATCTCTTTTTCTCAGAAGAGAAACAACAAGCATCATTCAAATAATATTTTAATGATACAGACTCACCATTTTTCACATAACTATCTTCTTTAAAATTTATCCCTATTTACCAGAACAAATCATAAGATGAGGTATTTTAACATGGAGGTTATGGACCTCCAGAGAATTTCTTGGTGAAACATCAATAGGTAGCTTTGAGGGTAACTGTGTGGAGACTCACAGTCACTTGATTTTTTAAAATAAAATTACCAACTTCTCCTAGATGATTTTTCTTTTGTTACTTCTTCAGAATTAGTTGGATGACATGTTATATTCTCACTGCCTATTGTGTCACAAAGAAAATGACTGATGAAGTTAGGGGGCTGGTAGTGTGGATCGCAGTGAGTTGAGGTCTTTGTGTGTGTATTTGGTTTCAAAGCAAAAAATTTATGAACTAGAACATTAAGATGTTCTACAGGAAGGTCCTAAAAATTTTTATATTCATAAGATTTTTTTTACATAGCCACAATAATAAAAATAAAATATGCCACCGAAATTTTGGTCCTAACATATCATTATTTTTTCTCATTAAATGAGGTACAAAGCTTATAATTCCATTTACTGCCTTTCAGTTCCAAACTCCTACTGCTAAAAAGCAATCAAGCAAACAATGCAGGTAGCACTGGCATTATATACACTATTAGTTTTTTCTTGGCAAAGGCACTTTACCTCCAATATAACAGAAAATACCAGTAGAGCCACTTAGTTTGGCCAAGAATACAGGTTTATTTTTTACTTATTTTTTTAATGTGTGTTAAGTGTCCTAAAGAGTAGATTTCTTTTTTCAAAAGCAATTTTTGTTTGTTCAGATGAAAGCACTGGAAATATAGTAACTACCAACAGTAAATTATCAATTAAAACTCTTCGGTCAGCCAGACAAAAAGGAAAAAACTTATTTATCATATTGTCACTTTAGCATTGTTATCTTCAGGCTAGGCAATTTCTTTCATTCTGAAAGAACTCCAAATACTTCATACAATTTTCATGATATACAAACAACATCATGATATGGAGACATCAATTGTACAGAAAAGAAAAACAGTAACAGTTTAGTTTAATTAGGCTCAGAAGATTTGAATAGAGAAAATGATACTTGCCTCAAAGGAATTGTAAGGAATTTACTGAGGAAAATGGTAATTAATGTTGCTGAACTCAAGCCAATACCTTAAGTTATCCAGATGAAAAACGTTCTGAACTCATCATTGCTTCTGTAGTTATCCTGACTTTCCTTCCTTATACACACCAGATATACACATTCCTAGTTATCTTTTCCAGTGTTAGACCTAAATTACACATGTAAACTTTGTAGTTGGCCATGAAGTTCTCATTTATGCAGAAACAACTTTGCAGTTATTTGTTACACAAACCTATTGAGAGCATACTAGCCTGCTGGCTTGTGTGAACATTTTGTTGAACAGCTGCTCTGGCTTTAAAATTTGGACTTTCCAAGTGCTGTCTGAAATACCAACAAAATGTGGAAGGTACAGAAAAGAATGTTTGCTTATATGCCATCATTTATAACTTAAAATTTACGTATTTTTTCTTTCTAAATTAAGGGAATGGACACTAGAGTCAGGAAAAACAACAACAACAAAAGACACCTAGAAACACTTGGCTTCACAATACTTAAAACTGTATGAAAGGATGTGCATGTGTGTGTATACAGATAAATGTATATATACATAGATAAATGTGTATATGCACACACATATATATATCAGTAGTAAAAATTGGGGAAATAGTAGCAAGTATAAATAAGAAAGAAAGATTATAAATTATTTAAATAAAATAATAAAAGGCTATAAATTAGTAAGATCCTTCAGAAGGTTACAACTATGAAAATATCCATACAAAGAGATGTTGTTGAATTTTTCTTTTTTGAATCACGAAGAGCTGTATAACCTGAAAGTTTCCTAAATAGGGTTTATTTAAAGTAGTGCTTGTTAAATGGAACTAGTATATTGTACATCTATAAAATGGGAAATTAGCCATTACAAGCAAAGTTTCAGGTCTATTTCTATGAGTATAAAATTCTTCTAAAATGAATTATGGAGTGAATGAGTAAGTTACAAAGAAGAATGTTTAATGTGATGTATATCATGTCCCTTCACATATGGGCTAGAGCAAGTCACATGAACCGAGACAAAGTCAATGAGCAAGGATGCATACTTACCACAGAAGGGTCACAGGTAACATGGCAACTTGACCCGATACAGGCAGGAGAGTAGGGTAGTATTTGGGAATAGTAATTCAATCTACTATGCACAGGAAGAGAAACCTAGAAACATTCTTACTAAACGGTACAACATTTAGTCTTGAGTGGAATAAACATGATTTTTAATTTTTTTAATTAGGTGTTGCTATATCATTTATATTTTTCAAAAATTATATGGCTTTTTTTAATTGAGAAAAGAAAAACATTTTGTTTAGAAAGAATAAAGAGTATAAGGAAAAGGGTTAGGCATTTTTCAAATATGCTTTACAGATGAGGAAAATGAGTCCAGGGGAAGTTGTGCCTTTTTCATTAGTTGTAAGTAGGGCAACCCATCTGACACATCAGCAAGAAACTCAAATTAGATTATGCTTTGGGGATGCAATCTTTCTCCCTTCAGCTATGTTAAAGACCTATCATTGTTATAGAGTTCATTATCAATTAAGTCCCCACATTCATGTCACTTCTTTAAAAACACAATTCTTCATAAATGTGTACTTTCACTAACTTCTTCCCTGAACGTGGAGTGATACAAGGATGAAACTGAGGTAAGAGTGAGACATTCTTCAAATGTGTTTTACAGATAAGGAAAGTGAGTCCAAGGGAAGCTGTGCCCTTTTTGTTAGTTATAAGTAGCATTTATAAATCGTATTTTGTTTCTAAAATATTTTAAAATATATTTTTAAAAATTTAGTATTTGATAATCTTACATAAGAATTATTATCTATGTTTATTTACAAAAGAAAATGAGGATCAAAGATTTTTAATGAAACTTCTATGAGCAGAATTGGAAGCCAGGCTTTTTAGACTATAGATTTTATGTCCTTCTGAAATGCTACAATACTTCTTATATACAAATTAATAATAACATCTAATATTTATGGACATTTAGTACATTCCAGACTAGGTTGACAGAGGGGTGTGTGTGTCAAGACAGAGACTGAGAAAGACTATTGTTAATAGGACAAAGGGATGTCTCCACCCACTTAAGTTAAGCAGGCTTGGAGAAAACTGGGACATGGACATTAAAGTTAGTAAGAAACCAAAATATCAGACATTCAGAGAGCCAGATTTTATATGAAATGCTTCAGAAAATGGAACGAGTCAGTTGGTCAGCAGTGACAAAATGCCTTTTTAACACAATACGTTGGTCCTGCCGGGATGCTCCACCTGGCCTTAACTTTCTCTTTGTCCCTTTCTTCCATACCAACAACTAATTTCAACATCTTTATGCCCTAGGAAAAATCAAGTGTCCAGTTTCCATCCCAAGGTCCCTTTCTATGGTAGAGACAATAGCTCTAATAGTGTTTATCATCTCTTTTAACAAATTTATTTATTAAAAAAATATCCATATAGGTGGCTCTGTGGCACAGTGGATAGCACATTGGATTTCTAGGGACCAAAATATCTGTGAAGTTCATACCAAATATATAGTACCATTATCCCTTACCTCTGATAACATTTAGCTTCTCCTCAGCCACATTTAGAATGCTTCAAGAATGTAGACACACAGAATGTTTTGGGTTCCTAGGGCATTTTCTTCACCCATTTACTTCTAATGGTCAAAGGAAATAAAAAAGATTCCATTTTGGAATGCCTAAGTTTCATCTCTAAAAAAAGTATTTTTTGTATTCAAATATTTATTTTTGCTTATATCAGAATAAAAAAAAAACAGAAACCAAAACATTTAAAATATATAATAAAAATAACATTATTCTTGCATTTTTACTTCTTTGTTCTTTGGAGAGCAATTACTATACGATAGAGAGCCATGAGAGCATCTGGCTCCTTGGCAAATCCCAAATACAACTGGCAACCCAGAGATACTGAACGGCTGGCAGATGGTTCAGATGCTATAGATGAGCTTTCTGTCTGAAGTCATCGACAACTGCCCCCATTCTTTATACTGAATGCATTCAAGTTTCAGTATATATATATTATATACTGAAAAATGATATATATGTATATTCCATTATATATACATATATAATGCATACACATACACATGTTTTTGCTTACTTTCCTTCTAATAATGTAATTCTGTTTGCCTGTAATCTCAGTCATTGCCATATTTTAAAATATTTTTAAAGTATAGCATCTTTCTGTGAATCTAGCTTTTATTGTATACCCATAGCAATGACACCTATAGGCAAGCTTCCATTCTTTATATATAGACAGTGATTAATGCCTTTTGTTTGCCTTAGAGTAAGATTTTGAATGTTTTAAGACAACACTTTCCAAAAAATGCTATGTTTCATATTTCTCTAAAGACCACGGATTTGTTTTTTCTAATAAGTAATTTAGATTCCAAATCCCTGGACCAAGATGATTGTGACCTTCTTGCATGTATGCCATGTGGAAATCACCACAGGAACAGACTGCTGAACCAAAGGCAAACAAACAGAGCTGGATTGTTGCCTCTTCATAAATCTGAACTTGCGGTCAGTGGGTACCTGCCAAGTCATAGTGAGTTCTCCGACAGCATGCGTGGCAAGCAGCTGAGATGAGAAGATGGTATACTCTAAATATTATTCAAAGTTTAAATTCATTAGAAATAGTAATATTTAAAGATACTCTAAAATAAGTCACCTTGTATAAAAACTATAACTCAAAAATATCTCACTGAAAATTTTGAAAAAAAGCATTTTTGTCCCATTTTGCCATAGAGATTTTAAAGTTCTGGTTTATAGTTATTTTTCACTAAGTGTATTGTCTTTGTACCATTTCTTACCAATTTAATTCAGAACTAATTTCTGTGACATTAGGATATATATTTTTTTCAATTTACTACCTCAGAAAGCATGATTTTGCAGTGAGACTTTAAATATGTATCTTCTCTTGTTTCTGGCATCGGGACTGACCCATTAGAAGTGGCTCTGACTATGTTAAAATCACAGTGTAATTTACTTCTAGTTTGAAAAAAGTCTTGAATAAAGGTTTTAATCTTATTAAATATACCAATCAACTATTTATTTTAAATGTAAGAGTTCCTATTTGGGGAAATAAAAGTAGAACTTGTTTATATAAATTCAATATTTGAATACACATTACACTAAACTATCCAGTAGATTATAAATCTACTTAACTGAATGGAGACATCAAAAACTAGGTAGTCATCAGATTAGTTAGCTCAGTGATTCTCAGTTTTAGTGGAACATCACATGCATGGTAATTGACTTAATTTTGCAGCATTTCATTCCAGTACTGCTATATGATCCATGTGATTGTGGATTCTGTTTTGTTTTATTCACTTTTTTTAATGACTAGTACAGAGAATAGCAGCTGGCACATAGGTGTTCAGTAGATCAAAGTCTTTAATATCAAGGCTTATTAGAGAAATGCAAAGTTGACAATCTGTTTATATATTTTCACAGAAATTTTTAAAATGCAGATTTTTTAAAATTATGATGAGGACTTATTATGTGCCACACCTGAAAATTTTTTTTATTTTTTTAAAGATTTTATTTATTTATTTGACAGAGAGAGAGATCACAAGCAGGCAGAGAGGCAGGCAGAGAAGGAGGGAAGCAGGCTCCCTGCTGAGCAGGGAGTCCGGTGCAGGGCTCGATTGGGGCGGGGCTCAATCCCAGGACATTGAGTTCATGACCTGAGCCGAAGGCAGACGCTTAACCATCTGAGCCATCCAGGAGCCCCGCCATACCTGAAATTTTAAGGTAGAATTTAAAGTAGCCCGAGAACTGAGTAAAAGCCCAAGATAGAAACTGAGAACAAAGAAATAGTGTTGGCAACACTCAGATTCCAAGAAATGGGAAGAAGAGTATCATATTAGCCTTAGCAATCTAGAGTTACAACTTTTCCCTTTTAAGAAATGATCTGATACCATAGTAAAAAAAGCTCCCACTGGACATATTATGTCCAACACTAATGTAGTGTTGACCAAAGGGAGGTACCACATGGGTGAAATGTGAGATAATATGGATGACACTAGCAGCACAGACTCTTGCGGCTTACTGTTTAATTTCAGATAGGGTCTGCTAGCCCACACAAAGGAAGAGAAACCTTTATGGTACTGGTTTGATCTTTATGGAACTGGTTTAATCTCTGTTCCACAAATTTATAAAGGTCTCTAAGTGATCTAGGAACCAAGAATTTCTTGCATTAACTTCTATGGTTATCTACCATGGACAGTTAATGGCAAAGATAACTGACTATTCTGCTTTTTTAAACCAAGGAAAGATATGTTTTGAAGGCTGCATCAATCGAATTCTTCTCAGGAAAACAGAAACTAGGTGAAGTATTTAAACAGAAAGCTTAATTTAGAGAATTGGTTGAAGAGGTATCGATTGCAAGACCAGAAAAAGCAAATAGGAACATTGCTGTAACAAAGCAATAAAAAATTGTGGAAACAGCTAAAACCTATGGGGTTTAGAAAAACAAGGTTTAAGAATAATCCAATCTTAGAAACATGGAGTAAGAGCACCACTGAGCTCACCTGGATCTCTAAGAAGAGACTAGTGACTAGCTACTTCCAACACCCCAGGAACTTAGAGAAGAATAACAACAAAGCCTAGAGATTCAGGACTCTGGGAAGAAACTGCCAAAAAGCTGATGCAGGCGGTTGAAGATTAAAACCAACTGCTGGGGCACCCAGTTTGCTCAGTCCGTTAAATGGCCGGCCGCCTTCGGCTCAGATCAGGATCCCAGGGTCCTGGAATCCAGCCCCATATCAGGCTCCTTGCTCAGCAGGGAGCCTGCTTGTCCCCTGCCTGCCATTCCCCGTGCTTGTGCTTGCTCTCTGTCTCTCTCACTCACTCTATTAAATAAACAAATAAAATCTTAAAAAAAAAAAGAAATTAAAAAACCAACTTCCTTTTCTGAGAATGAAGTCCTATTGATAAGAGTGAATCCAACTGGAACCAAGGAAACAAGAATAAGTACTCACTTCTGAGTATGAGTCAATTTCTAGTATCCCTCATTGGAAGAACCTAACAGGAAGTCAGCTAATTCAAAGAAAATTAGATTACAGTTACAACAACAATACAACACCACAAAACAGAGTGTATATGAATGAATTTGGTGCTTAAAGACAATAGCCAAATGACTGGCACAAAGCTGGAAACTTATACTTAGCATTTTCTTCTATTTATCTTGGGAACAACCCTAAAACAAAAAGGAGAACAAGATAAGAAAACTAACCCCATTTTCAAAGAAATAACAAGTAAATAAATAACCGAATATATGGACAGTACCCCCAAAGCAGTGATTTCAGTAGAAAAGGGGGAGTTGGCTTTTAGTTGAAGTTCTCAAAATTTCTGACAAAGGAAGGTGAAGGATAACCAAAACATTTATCTGCATCATTGACAAATTCCCTAGAAATGAAAAAATAGTCATGGAGGAGCCGAATGAGGAAATTACTCAGGCCACATTTACATTTGTCAAAATAACCAGGTGTCTAGAAGAGTAGTATGAATGATGAGTTGAGACTTAATCATGAATACTCCCTCACATCTGCTCTGTCTGTTGAGGGGAGTAGTAAATGCTTAACAAAAACAAACAAACAAAAAACACATGTTCTCCCTCGGAATAAGGACATGGTCTTGCCCTTACAAATCAGATACAAATGGATCCCCCTGGAAAAAGTTTACCTTATTCAGATGAGTAACCAAAAAGGAATGAGCACAGCATATTTACCCAAAGTGGGGAAAGAAACCAGAAGAGAAATACATGGAAAACAATTCTTATCTGAAAAACTGATTTCATGAAACAAACAGAACTTGTGATCATTTACATTAACATGAATATAAAATAAAATTTAAAGCAATATAATTTATAAAAAGACCTTCAAGCAGAGATATGATGAGACTCAGAAAGTTTAGGGAGGAAGGAAATGCAAAAAGTAAAACTGTTTTAGAAGTTAAAGTATATTTACAGGTCCTGAAAAAAAAATTAAACCAGGCAACTGACAATGAAGTAAGGGATTTAGATGATAAGAGTAGAAGAGAACAAAATTAAGTAGAAATGTATTAATTTAAAAGTATTAGGAAGAAAATTGTAGCTACAGAATATAGTCAAAATTCCAAAATACACATTATTGATTTTAAGAAGTTAAAATAATTAAATAGGAGTTAATAAACGTAATTCAAGAAAATATTTCCAGAAAGAAAAGATGATTTAGATTCACAGATTAAAAAGACAAATTATGGACCTAGTAAATTAGGCTCAGATAGTCAGAACTAGCATACATTCTCACAAAATTACTTAATTTCAAAGAATTCTGCTTGTTTGGTTAAAAAGGCAAGAAAATCAAGTTACATAAGGTGGAAAAAATCAAGCTGGCTTATATTATTTAAGAGCAACATTCAATGACACAATATAGTGGAGCAATACCATAAAAATATCCAAAAAAGAAGCATATACCAAGTATTTTGTGCCCAAACCATCTCCAGTTCTAATGTATCAACGAATATTTTCAAACATAGTAGAAATTAGGAATAATTGTTACTATGATCCTGTCTTAATGAATTTAAAATCATAACTTTTTTAAAACTCCAAATAGTTTGTGGATAATATAGATGGTATATTATTTAAAAATTAAGGCTTAAAAATGTGGGTAATAATTTTTTATGACAAAGCAAAATTTGCATAGTTAGCTACATTGGAAGGGGAAGGGGAAGAGAGACTATAAATTAGTAAACTGATTATCTCTTATAGATGAGGATTAAAAATAAGTAGATAAATGAAATAAAGGAGCTTTAAATATATTTAATAATAAAATATATTTTAACGTAATGTAATCATCTTAAATAATATGAAGGGGGCAGAAGGAGAGGAAATGTGAGGGGGGCTACATTGGAAGGGGAAGGGAAACTATAAATTAGTAAACTGATTATCTCTTATAGATGAGGATTAAAAATAAGTAGATAAATGAAATAAAGGAGCTTTAAATATATTTAATAATAAAATATATTTTAAAGTAATATAATCATCTTAAACAATGAAGCAATATGAATGCAGCAATATGAAGGGGGCAGAAAGAGAGGAAATATTAATTTTCATTTTTGCGATTAGAAAGGATTCAATAGATACTGCAAAAAGCAATATGGGAGTTAAGGGTGCAAAGTTATGGCTGTACAGATAAATATAAGAAATCAATATGAACAAATTATGAGACGAATATACATTCATGCAAGCACTAGTAGGAAAACCACCCAGCAAAATTTTTTGGTGACCTGAAAATATAAAGGACAACAACATATGACAGGTCAAAGAACACAGGTAGATGATGTATTAACAAATGAAAATAGATTTTAAAACTACTAAAAGAAAAATTCATCTTAGAAAACACTACTTCTATAGTGCTAAACTACAGTCATAATAGTACTGAAAATGTAGCACATACTGTTTTAAGTGCTTTACTTCATCTGATCCTCATTTTTAAAAAAATGAAATCAAGTAAACAAACAAAAAAAACCAAGCAAAGAAAAAACTTCTGTGAGGTGTTATTTTATGCCTGTTTTTAGAGATGAAGACCGAGGCACAGTGAAGTTAAGTAAATTGCACAGTGTCAGTCACATAGCAAATGAGTACCAGAAAGAGGCAAAGAGGCACCATATAAGCAGCATATAAATATTCTTTCTACAAAGTCTAGAGTATTTTATTTTTAATATTGGCATGCATAAATTCAGTTTTGCCAGTGTTCAATTTTACAATTGTTCATTAAACATGAATTCCTGTCTATATATAAACTTAATATATTATTTTCTATGTCTACCTAATGGAGACCATGAATTTTACAATTGCAATTACACTGAATTTTAAGATTTCCAATATATTTTGGATATACAATTTTTTTAACAAAGTAATCTAATGTTAGTGATTATGGAAATAAAATTGTGCAAAATTGACTTTGATCTCAATTTAAGATTGATTTTTACAACAAAATATATTTTAGAAAAAAAGTGACATATGTTTATAATCAGAGTACACTTTCTTAACCAATAAGCTATATTATCTTTCATAACACAAAATCCCAATCTGGGCTTTGGTACATATCATGCCTATAAAAAATTCATTTCAAAATAAATAAATAAAATAATGGACTAAGTTTTGTGGGGTATATGCGAGCAAAAAAAAAAAAACAATTCTGGAGGTCGTGATCTTACTGAATTGAGGATAAGATTAAATCTAGAGAAAAGGTTACATGAGATAAAGAATCGCACATTGATGTGTTTATTTAAAAGCTGGATATTTAATTTTCAGGAATTGTGTTCACCAATTTTAAATGTAGCTACTACTAAATTGTATAAACAGCATTAAATACATTATATTCAAAACAAAGGAAAAGTGGTTGCAGACCTGGGGTACTCTGGCAGGAGCCCCTTCAGAGAGGAGGCAGCTCACGTGCTAGTGTGGCCCAGGGTGGCTCACCTTTTGGGCTGTGAAGCATCCTGGTCCAGCTGGGGATCTGAGGCCTCAGCCTGCGGAGGGGGGCATGGCGCCCCTGCTTTCCCCAGTAGTGGGTCTGAGAAAGAGCCTGGGCTTGGGCGAAGATTCTCTATTTGTGACTTTACCTCCTTACTAATACATATTTGTAACTCCAAAATCAATACCTGCTGTGTAGTCTCAGACATACACACAGCAGTGAAAACTTTGGGTCCCCTGACATATACTTTCTCGGCTGATGTCCACTAAGGTAACACTCTGCCATTTTTCAACTCATACTGTAAACAACTGTCTTTTTTGCAGTCTATTTAGTGCCATGCTTTTCACATTTTCTGCTTTTACTTGGTGATTTTGCTGTTTATAATGGTCCCCAGGCATAGCGTTAAAGTACTATCTAGTGTTCCTAAGCCCAAGAACGCTGTCATGTACCTTATGGAGAAAATGAGTGCATTAGATAAATGTCATGCAGGTATGAGTTTTAGTGCTGTTGGCTGTGAATTCAATGTTAATAAATCTAATATATATATATATGTACATATATATATTAAATAAGATTAGTATATATTATATACATATATGTTTATTATATATATATATTATTTAATATATATGTTAAATAAGGTCTTCTACAACAGAAACAGATGTATAACAAGGTTAGGTACTAATCAACTGAAGAAATATTGTGGCCAGAGGCTTACAAGAAATGGACCCTGTATTTCCCTTAAGAGTAATTGTTCAGTATCCACCAACACAGCAGTCGTAGTGACTTTATAGAACAAAACTACCACAAATAATAAGAATCAACAGTGTATCAATGGAGAATAGAGAGACCAGAAATATAGTCACTTTTTGTTTTACAGTCAAATTTTTTTTATTAACATATAATGTATTATTTGCCCCAGGGATACAGGTCTGTAAATCATCAGGCTTACATATTTCATAGCATATTTCATAGCACTCACCATAACACATACCCTCCCCAATGTCCATAACCCAACCGTCCTATCCCTACCCCCTTACCTCCCAGCAACCCTGTTTGTTTCGTGAGATTGAGAGTCTCTTATGGTTTGTCTCCCTCCCTATCCCATCTTGTTTCATTTTTCTCCCCTACCCCCCAGGACCCCCCACTCTGTCTCTCAAATTCTTCATATCAGAGAGCTCATATGATAATTGTCTTTCTCTGGTTGACTTGTTTCACTTAACATAATACCCTCTAGTTCCAACTACATTGTCGCAAATGTCAAGATTTAGTTTCTTTTGATGGTTGCATAGTATTCCATATACACCACATCTTCTTTATCCATTCATCTGTTGATGGACATCTAGGTTCTTTCCATAGTTTGGCTACTGTGGACATTGCTGCTATAAACATTCGGGTGCATGTGCCTCTTCAGATCACTACATTTGTATCTTGAGGGTAAATACCCAGTAGTCCAATTGCTGGGTCACAGGGTAGCTCTATTTTTAACTTTTTGAGGAATCTCCATACTGTTTTCCAGGGTGGCTACACCAGTTTGCATTCCCACCAACAGTGTAGGAGGGTTACCCTTTCTCTGCATCCTTGCCAACATCTGTCATTTCCTGACTTGTTAATTTTAGCCATGCTGACTGGTGTGAGGTGGTATCTCACTGTGGTTTTGATTTGTATTACCCTAATGCCGAAGGATGTTGTTTCATGTGTCTGTTGGCTATTTGGATATCTTTGCAGAAATGTCTGTTCATGTCTTCTACCCATTTCTTGATTGGATTATTTGTTCTTTGGTGTTGAGCTTGATAAGTTCTTTATAGATTTTGGATACTAACCCTTTATCTGATATGTCATTTGCAAATATCTTTTCTTGTTCTGTCAGTTGTCTTTTGGTTTCGTTGACTGTTTCCTTTATAGTCAAATGATTTTTATTTATTTATTTATTTGACAGAGAGAGAGAGAGAGAGAGAGAGAGAGAGTACAAGTAGGCAGAGAGGCAGGCAGAGGGAAATGAGAAGCAGGCTCCCCGCTGAGCAGAGAGCCCGATGCGGGGCTCGATCCCAGGACCCTGGGATCATGACCTGATCCGAAGGCAGCTGCTTAACTGACTGAGCCACCCAGGTGCCCCTATAGTCAAATGATTTTTCACCAAAACTTTTTCAATGGAAAAACCAAAGTGTTTTCAATAAATAGTTCTGTAACAATAATATAGCCCCTATTCAAATTATTTTATTTTTCAGCAACCTAAACCAGAACCTGGAGGCATTATGCTAAGTGAAATCAGCTGTGAAGTAAGCCAGAAATAGGACAAATACTATGTAATACCACTGATACATGGAATCTAAAATAATCAAACTCAGAAGCAGAAAGCAGAACAGTGGATGCCAGAGGTTTGGGGAGGAGGAAACAGGGCAGTATTAGCTAAAGTATAGAGAGTTTCAGTTATACAGGGTGATGAGTAAGTCCTAGAGATTTGTTGATATTTAATAAGATAGCACACACAATACTATACTATATACCTAAAAATTGGCTGAAGAGCAGTTCTTCTGTTAAGTCATCACAAAATAATAATAATGATAATAGTAATAATAAAAATAAGAAGGCAGGAGGAAACTTGGAGATGATGGATATGTTTATGGCATAAATTTTGGTGATGGTTTCACAGATGCATATTATCTCCAAACACACCAAGTTGTATACATTAATTATGTACAGCTTTTTGTACGTCAGATTTTTTTAAACTATGTTTTCATGTGAATATGGTTCTTTATGACCATATAATCTTTGTTGTTTATTAGTTTAATCAAAATATAATAATGTGGCTATATGTATATGCATATACATATAGATGTACATATACACACATATTTTATGCTATTTCACACCATACACAAAACTCAATTTGGGATGGAGCCTACACCTAAATAGAAAAACTAAAACTATAAATCTTCTTGAGTAAAACTTAGGAGAATATCTTCACGACCTTCACTAAACAAAGATTTTTTGGGTAGGATCCAATAAGCACTAACCATAAAAGAGGAAAAAAGCAAAATAAACTGAAAATTATTTTCTAAACACCCAATTCAGAAAATGAATCTAAAGACATAAAATAAAACACATTTTGAATATATACATAATGCCAATATATAAAGAACTCCTACAACTCAATAAAGGATCAAGAAAAGAAAAACAAAAGACTACCACCAAGAGCAGCAAATTAAAGATGGGTAAAAGACTTAAGCAACCACTAAGCTACTAGACATTTGTCTAGTAGTTTATAAACACATAACATGCACTTTACATCAGTAGTTATGGAAGAAATGCAAATTATAACACAGTGCCATTTCAGACTTCCGGAATTGGTAAAATTAAGAGGACTGACAAAACAAAATTGATGTGAGATTATACAGCAGTTCTATTTTTCATAATTTGTTTTTGAGAATGTAGAATCATACAACTACTTTGTATGTTTTGCTATTTCTTTATAATTATACACTTACCCTCTGACATAGTAATTATATTCCTAGATATTTACCCAAAAGAAATGAAAACATGCAAAATATTATTATATAAGAAAATCCATAGCATCTTAAACAATAACAGTCACTAATTAGAAATATCCCAAATTTCCATCATCAAGGAAATGAATAAAGAAATTATGAATATATATACATTTACAGGTATACCAGTATATGTTATACATGTATATATGTATTACATGTGCTATATATATAATATATACACTGTAACTCAGCAGTAGAAAGGAACAAACTGATTCATGCAACATGGATGGATTACAAAAACATTATGTTAAATAAGGAACCTGACCCAGAGCATGGCATAATGTATAGAGAAGTTGAATCACTATGCTGTACACCTAAAAAAGCAAAGCATGTAACATTGTGTGTCAACTATATTCGAGTTAAAAAAAAAAAGTTAAAAAAAGAAGTCTGACTCAAAGGAGTACAGACTGATTCCACTCATATGAAGTTCAACAACAGGCCAAATGAATTAATGGTGACAGAAATCTGAATGGAGGCTGTATTACAATGACTGGGAAAGGACTAACTTCATTAACGAGATCCATGTCTGACGGATAGAAACCATCTATGACTTGTTACAAATCTGAGTTTCACGGGTATATACATTGCCAAGACTCAGTGAATCCTGTAATTAAGATGTGCAAATCACTACACGTGGCCATATAGTTTTTGCCCTGTTTATTGAAACCATTTGAACTGCTGCTCTCTGTGACTTCAGACTTTCAGTGTTTCAAATCTATTTTCTACAGAGAAGCCAGAGTGAGAACTTTAATCACAAAACTTATCTGTTAAAGCTATTTCCTACAACATGTTTTTTAATTTCTACATCTTCTAATTAGGGTTCTCTGATAATATGCCAATTTCTTCACATTCCAACCTTCCTAACGCTGTACAATGTCTCCCACTCATGTTTAAAGATGGAAAACTGCCTGTGGTACCTGCATTCTCTGTGATGCTTTCACCTGCCTTTGCTCATATGGTTTCTTAGATCTAGAACTCCTTCTTCATTTACTACTTTTTTCACCATTAAGACTCCTGCTCATGTTTTAAGTTTCAGCTCAGGGGTCAACTTCTTGTCTCTGAATGATTTAGAGGGTCACAACTATCCTCCCAGGGTATCTGTGTCACCCAATATACTATAAATTATAGAGGGAAAGAACATATCTTATTTTTGTGTACAGAATTCCTACTGTGAATAGTCTCTTCTCATAATCAAAAAATGAATTAAACCTATTTCCTCTGATTGCTTAGATTCTTCTTGTCCAACACTCACATCATCTTATACAAAAAGGAAAGTCATTGAACTTACCATTGCTGACTCCCCTCGGTTGTATAATACATTGTCAACTTTCTTCATTACATTTCTGATGTAATTCATCCACCCAGCAAAACAAAGAAGAAAGAAAAGAAAGAAAGGAAAAGGGGGGGGAGGGAGGAAGGGAGGGAGGGAGGGAGGAAGGGAGGAAGGAAGGAGGAAGGAAGGAAGGAAGAAAAGAAAAAAAATTACAATCTTTTATGTAAAACATAAATGCCAGGAACAAACATTGGCTTTCTTCATCTCTTCATCTATGGCATGGCATTTCTCTTCATCTATGATTATTTTAAGGAACACTCATCCTCTGACCTTAAATATACACTGATTACTCAAAATTGTATCTCTAGTCTGAGGCTTTTCATGAGCTCTAGACTCATTTTGAACTGACTCTTCAACACCTTAAGTAGTAGGTGTCTCAAATTTTGCATACTGAAAACAAAATCTCACTTTGTGAGCACTCCTGCAAGACCTATGTCTCACACAGGATTCCCCATTTTAATGAAGCACACCACCATTTACCCAGTTTCCAGCAACAAGATATAGGTGTCATGGTGAATCCCTTCCTTTGCCTGTACCTCACAAGAAGTCCATCTTTAACCCGTACTGGCTCAAGTTTCATTATCAGAATCAAACATATCACTAAATCTACCGTTACTTCCTCAGTACAAGCTAGCTGCCATCTTCTTTAGTTTAGGCCAAAGCAATAACCTGGTTCCTATACTCCCCCACTTGCCAACATCCACCCAAAACCACACACATTTTATTCTCTGGAGAGCAGGTGAAGTAACCTTTGTAAAACATAAACCATATTTTGCCCTTCCTGTGTTTAATACCACCTAGTGATCCACAAAGGTCTTGTACAATCTGCTCTCTGCTTAGTTTTCTGGCTTACTTTTTTCCAACCCCTGACCTCACTCACTCCCCAAAGACACACAGGTTTTATGGCTGCATCTTAACTATGCTATTTTAAATTCCATTTGAACGTTTTTGCATAGATCTTTCTCACTTTTAGTTTTTGTTGAAATATCACCTCCTCAAAAAAAGGCTCCATGCTCAGCCTGGGCTTGATCTCACAACTTGAAATAATGACTTGACTGGAGATTATGACCTGAGCCAAAATCAAGAGTTAGACAATTTACTGACTGAGCCACCCAGGTGCCCTCCCCCCTAGCTTAATTTTCTAAGCACTGTTATCAAATATGAAATTGTATTATTTGCTTTATAGTGTATTTTATGCTCTCAATTCAGATTGTGGGCTCAAGGCCCAACATTTAGTCTTCTGTGGTTTCCTGGATATCCAGGGTTAGAGCATGGCCTTGTTTAGAAGAAGGTCAGTAACTGAACCTTATTATTACTTTGCACTAGTCTGAGCCCCCAGTAATGTCTATTTCTTCAGAACGTTTTTGATTATTCTGTTATATTTCTAGTCTACCTAGAAAATCACCGTGATAACTTTTACTGAATGCAATCACTTATTGCTAATAGTTGATAAAAAAATAAATCATTAGAAGACAAACCCTATAAGAAACTCAATTTTTAAAATTACAAGATCTCAAATCATATTATAGTAACCCTAATATAATGTGGTACTGTTTTCTACACAAATTAAAAAATAAAAATGCTTTAAAAAACATGTTAAAATTCTATCTAAAATGGAGGTTAAATAGATATTAGAAGCAAGGGTTTTGGAGATCCTAGCTCTACCATCTGCCTTCTTTAGATTCCCAATAACATTTTTCCCGAAATAAATGCTAATAATAGTTTAAGTATGCTTCTATATTCTTTTCTTGTAAATATTTTTCATATATGAAAGCATTCATTTATATTTTTTTACACAAAGAGGGCATGTACAAGTAAAACATACTCTCTTCACTATTTATTTCTTTTTAAATATCCATATTTTTCAGTTCTTCATTTACAGAATATTGATTCACATAAATCTTCAAAAGAAGTCAAAACATTTATGTAATATTTTGTCTAATTTTAATAGGGTGTTATAGGTTATGTAAATGGTATATATTGATGGATATTTTTCAAGTTTCATCTTTTGCTAAAACATAGAATGCAGTAATGATACCTCTTATTTTTGTGCAGACATATTAGCATATGTGTAGAATAAATTAGCAGAGTGTATGTGCATTTCCAATGTGGATACATATTTTTATTAACACTTTTTGAATGATTTTCACACTGCATATTACTAAACTTATGATTGTTGCTTTGAATGGTGAAAACTGTTGTTGTGTTAATTACATTTTAATTACATGTGTGTTTGAAGTGTTTTTATGATTTTGATCTACAAGCTTTCACTTTTCTATGAACTGCACGTCCTTAGTCCTTATCCATTTCATTATTGAATGCTGTGCCTTTACTGATTACTAAAAAAGTGTATATTTGCTTGAAGTAGGTGACTGAAATATATTTTCCCACTGGGGCATCTGGGTGATTGAAATATTTTTTCCCAGTCTTCTGAGTGCAGGACTCTTGCTTTAGGCTCAGGTCGTGATCTCCTATGTCATGAGATCAAGCCCCATGTCAGGCCCCAGGCCCAGTGGGAGTCTGCCTGAAGATTCTTTTCTTCTCTCTCTGTCTCTTCTACCCTTAAATAGATAGATAGATAGATAGATAGATAGATAGATAGATATTTTCCAAGTTTTTCACTTCCTTGCAAATTTTTATGAGATTTGTTTCTATCTAGAAAATTCTTACTAACAATATTTTAATTATTTTTTTTTTTATTATTTCAAGGTTTGGCCTCTGTTTAGAAAACATTTCCCTCTTCTTAACATTGATAAAGGTAGATTTTCCTGTGTGTTCTCCTAACACTTTTATAGTTTCACTTTTAGCTTTTGAATTATTATCCATCTAGCATTTCATGTTGTGTAAGGAATGAAGAGGGCATCTATCTATATTTTTTTGTTTGTATGTCTATCATGAACCAGAAGGCTGAATTAAAACAACCCATTTCCTTCTCCTCTCCAATTTGAAGTGACATGATATTCACCTACCAGATCCATATAAGAATTTGGATTTATCTCATATCTCTGTGTTCTATTTCATTGATCTTGCTATAAAATCATAAGGTGATTGGAAACGCTTTAAGGTTCAATGGCATATCTGATATGAGGCAATCCAAATCACTATTAACTTTTCTTCCATAAAATTGCTTTTAGATTATTTTTACATGCTTATTTTTGATATAGTCTTTAGAATACACTTTGTCTAGTTTAAAAATTAAAAAGCCTATCAACATTTTCATTGTATTCACAATATAGTTTCAAGTTAATTCAGGGACAGACTATAACTTCATAAAACCACCACTGTTGTCAAGTTTTAATTCATTATAATCAACAGAGTTAAACACTGCTTTATAAATATGCCTACAACTATAAGTTTAGTAGTTGCAACGGCAAGACCCTGAAATGTAGTAAAACAAAAGCATTTCAGCACGTGAAGAAAAATCTCAGGTAAATAAATGTATCTGAACTTCACCTTATATAAGCACACTGTGGGTGTCATCCAAACTTTTTTTATATTCTCTAAAATATTTCTTCTCAAATTGATTAGTATCAACTTCTTGTACTGAAATATCAATGTAGCTGAAGTGAATACTTGAATTAAGATTTACAACATCAAGCACTAGTGGATTCTTTTCCTTAATATTGCCATCTTCAGTCTTGGAAGGATTCATGCTTCATTGATCATTTTCATACTCATTTTTATATTCGATTTTTAACATATTTTTTTGATGTTGTTGGAGCAGAGATCACTATTTCTATTCATAGGCAAAATATGGAGCCTTATAGATTTTCAATGTCTTGCTCAGAGGCAAAAGTTAACAGTACCTTAACTGGAATATTATTCCAGACTTTTGATTCCTGATTCAATCTAACTATATCAGTATTAAATATTTTAAAGTATGCACCTCAAAACAATTTTCATTACACTCAAATGTTCTCAGGGTGTGTACTCTGTGTGTGTGTTTGTGGCTCAGCTTGGTTTGGGAGATAACTGCTTGATGGTAAGAAAATATGAAAAATCCATATTAGTGAAGAAATATAACCTTGAAAAAGAGCAACCAAAATATTATTTTATAGGGATATATCCCCAAACTTCATTTTTTATCTTCAGTCAGGCAATATGAAGTCTAGAGGGGTCTAAGAAGTTTCTTTCTACTTAACTTAAAAGTTATAAGCACTGTAAGAATAAAAGACTTCCCCATCCCAAAGTAAAGATGATAAGATAAATAAAGTGTGTCTGCCCAGTAACAGAAATTGGGGAGAGGGAGGGACTGCTGCATCTTTACCCTGTGAGTTTCACTACATTGTTCATATGTCCTGTGATTCCTCTTTTAAGGAATTCTCCATCCCTTGAGAATGTTTCCTGAACAGTTGACCTAAACTTGAGAACTTTGATTTGCCTTATGGAGAAAGAATTCTGGGAACACACTGGTAATCATCCTTTGGGAGGAAAAAAGACAGTAGAAGTAATGGTCCTTGAAATCTAGTACAATAAATCACAGAAAATTGTTTCAGTGAGTTTATGAAGAAATGGAATGTTATTTAGGGCAGCTCTAGATAAAGGATTACTCGACACCTCAAAAGCCGGGACTCATTTCTCCCTCCCTAATCAACTTTCTTTTTGATTTGAACTTTCTTGGTCATACAGTCTTACTTTTCCCTATTCTCTGCTAATAACGTATGATTTTAGTGTGGTGTTGGTATTTTATTACTTTATGGTTTCTACCATAAACAGTATTATTTTTAAAAAAGGAGAAGGAGAGGAAAAAATGGGAGGGAGTGTCGGGGCAAAAATTGTATTTGAGAATACTGCAATAAGGGAAAGAGACTAGAACTCAGTCTGAGCTCAACTCTACTGAAAGAAAAAAAAAGGGGGGTACTGGGAAATTTGTAAAAGTTAGGGTGGGAGGAATCACAGCAATCAAATCATAGCAAATCAACCCATTTGCTAACTAGCATTACTCAGAGGATAAACTTTCTCCCATTCACACGATGGAAGGTAATTTTATAACCTACAGAATAGTCAAGCCAGAGGGTGGCTCCCATACCCCACAGAGAAATTGGGAGACTGAGGCCCTGTCTTCCTTGATAATTACATTTCAAATGGATGATTCCTGATACTTGAGGAAGAAATTTATGGGTTGTACACCTCACAAGAAGATTTGAAAGATTTGTATCTCAAAGAGGAAGAGAAAAGGTTGACAATTACCAGTTTTCTAAAGCAAATGTTCTCTAAGAAAAGAGGTCAGGGGTTTAAAATCATGAAGAAGCCTGCCTAAAATTTAGTAAAAGGTATAATCTCTCATGGATGTAAATCTATCTACATATGTTAATTTTCTGATGATTTTTTAAAACATTGGTTCATGGAAAAAGTATAATTTCCCTACCTGGATTCATGAAACATATTTTGTATACTATTATCTCCTTAATATAACGCATGTCCAAGAACTATATTTATCTTCCTCTGGGATATCAGAATATATGCATTAACCCCTTTATATGATGCTGGGCTTTTCCGTGTCTAGGCTAAGGATGACAGTTTTGGAATCATATCAAAAATCCTAGTGCAATTCAAACTAAGAATGATTGCTGTTAGTGTAAGAACTTACCTATTTGGAAGGTAATATGATTTAGGTAGCCTTTCAGAGTAGCAGTTAACTTTCTCAAATGCAGTTTAAAGAAGATATTCAATACCCACTGAGAAGGATGCAATTTCTTTAAGTCTGTGGTGAAGTCTTGAAGTCTTTTTTTTTTTTTTTTTATAACTTGCAATCTCACAGCCCACACTAGGTAGCCTGAGCCTGTGGTTGGAGAACAGGCCTCACTGCCCAGCTGCCCACCCGGGTGAGAGGCTACAGGAGAGAGTTCAGATACAAAGCCCATTCTGCCCAAAGGGCTCTTGCAGCTGGCAGCAAACACACCCCAGTTCAGCTAACTCCCCAACAGTCAGTTTGGGCCCAGCTATGGTACCACCTATGAGTGACAACTGTCACAGGACGGCTCAGCCAGTTGCTGGGACCAAATGAAGGGGGTGGATGGAGACTGGGTATAGAGAAGAGACAGTTCATTATCTCAGCATACCCTCTCCTGCAAGGTCCCCTGGGCCCTAACCCTGAAACAAATATCCCATTAGTGAGCCTTTTTATTGGTATGTGTGTGTGTGTGTGTTTTAATTGAAGGTCCCTTACTGGTCCTGCTTCCATGGGTGGCCAAGACCAGGGGAAAAGGGGAGGGGAACCAGGTGGCGCAAGGAGGGGTCATCTCCACAACATTCCATTTATACACAGAACTAAACAGAAAAGCACAGAGTCACTATTGCGGTTAGAAGTTCGCAGCATGGGAAAAGGGAGGAACAGGTGGTTAGTTAGTTCTTGAACTAATCCTGGTGGGTAAAAATCTAAGGGCCAGAAGGAAAGATGTTGTAGAGTTTCCAAACTAAGACACAGGAATAGAAAGGGGTATATTCAACTTGGACCACTGGTATTACGTGGCCTAGATTTACATTCTAGAAAATAGGATAAAGGAACTCAGTGACATCATCACGTGTAATAACATCTGTATTATAGGGATCCCAAAAGGTGAAGAGAGAGAAAAGAAAGAAGGCAGAAATTTTCTTTGAAGAATAGCTAAAAGCTTTTCAAATCTGGGGAAGGAAACAGGCATCCAGATCCAGGAGGCACAGAGAGCCCCTAACAAAATAAATCCCAAAGAGGTCAACACCAAGACACATAATGATTAAAATGGCAAAAAGTAGGGATAAAGAGAGAATTTTAAAAGTAGCAAGAGAAAAGAAAATAGTTACATATAAGCAAAACCCCATAAATCTATCAGCTGATTTTTCAGCACCAACTCTGTAGGCAAGAAAGGAATGGCATGATAAATTCACAGTGCTGAGAGGAAAAAAAACCTGCAACCAAGAATACTCACCCCAGCAAGACTATCATTCAGATTAGAAGAAGATATAGTTTCCCAAATGAAAATTACCAGAGATCATCACCACAAAACCAGACTTACAAGAAATGTTAAAGGGAATACTTTGAGTGGAAAGAAAAGACCATAGTTAGGAGAAAGAAAATTATGAAAGGAAAATATATACAGGTAAATACAAGATAATAAAAGCACCAGATTAATCATTTATAAAACTAGCACTGATGTTAAAACACAAAAGAATAAAAGCAAGTATGTGTATAAAAGTCAGTTAAGGCATTCCTAAAATAAGAGAATATAAATTATAACATCATACACATAAAATAAGGGGGGTAAAATTAGTGCTTTTAGAATGACTATAAACTTAAGTGACCATCAACTTAATACAGATTATTTGTGGGGTTTTTTTAAAGATTTTATTTACTTATTTGGCAGAGAGAGAGAGAGAGAGAGAGAGAAAGAACACAAGTAGGCAGAGCAGCAGGCAGAGAGAGAGGGAGAAGAAGGCTCTCCGCTGAGCAGGGAGCATGATGTAGAGCTCAAACCCAGGATCCTGGGATCATGACTTGACCCAAAGACAATTGCTTAATGACTGAGCCACCCAGGCACCCCTTAATACAGATTATTTGAATAAGATGTTATATATGAGCTTAATGGTAACCATAAAAGATCTCTTCCACAATGATTTAGAGTCATAAACTGAATTTGAAACTACTGTACTTTCTTTAAGAATAATTGCTAATCAAAATCAAAATGAATAAATCAATCACAACTCTTCACAGAATCGTGGAGTGCACTCTGGAGTGGATCACTTAGGAAAACATATTTAAGAATAATTATATGAAACCAGTACATATATTCTAATGTGGAAGAATTTTAAATTGGATTTAATTTTTTAAGCCCAGACATAGCTATATACTCATTTAAATTAAAAGATTAATGTCCCTATATTGAAACAAACCCCAGAATAAAAAACAAAAATAAAAACAAAAAAACTAGTAACATGAAAATTCATGCATTCATTTATCAATAAATTTATTTTTTTTATTTTACTTATTTGTTTTTTAAAGATTTTATTTATTTATTTGAGAGAGAGAGAGCACAAGCAGGGGGAGCAGCAGGTAGAGGGGGAGGGAGAAGCCGACTCCCCACTGAGCATGGAGCCTGATGTGGAGCTCAATCCCAGGACCCTGGGATCATGATGACCTGAGCCAAAGGCAGACACTTAACTGACTAAGCCACCCAGGTGCCCCATCAATAAATTTATTAAGCACTTACCAAGTATAGACCAGTACATAAAAATGTGCTGGACTCTATAACCTATTAAAGATTTTATAATTTCTGCTTTTATGAGTTCACACTCTGCTAAAGGAAATAGTAATATTTTCAAATTATAACACTGTACAATTTATAATGTAAAAGAGTGATATTTGTAAGTATAAAGACAAATTTTTTTTTGTACTTTATACAAAAAAAATTTTTTTTTTTCAAAGCAAACGTGGCAGACTGTTCAATTAACTCCAAAGCTGGTGTAGTTTGAAATTATTCTACAGCTAAAGGAAATAGTAATATTTTCAAATTATAACATTGCACAATTTATAATGTAAAAGAGTGATATTTGTAAGTATAAAAATAAATAGTATTTATCATAGGCATTTTTTTAACACATACTTTTGGTAAAAATAATAATAATAATAATACAAGACTCCTGCCAGAGAATAAAATGAATTTCATTCTTTATTAAAGAGACAGAAAGTAAAGAATATAATTTTTTAAAAATACAATATGCATTAGTTTATACTAAATTATATTAATTATAATTTATATTTAAATAATTGATATAGCCAATTAATTAAAAAACAAATAATTGATACAGCAAAGATTTAGTTATAGCATTTTGAAAAAAATAGTACCATTAAAGCACTTACAATATTTCTAACAAGGGCAATACATGCCTAGCACAAAATTACTAATTTAAGAATTTAAGTTTCAAAACACAACACAAGTTGCCATGTAACTATTTAGGCTGGTTTTTCAGCAGCAGGTGGAGATTTTAAAAGGAAGGATGTTCAGCTGACTCTGATTCAAAGAGTTATTAGAAATTTATATCCTAAAACAAACCACTTACAATTTTTTTTTAGTTGAACATTTTATAGCAATTTCAATCATCCCATTTTTCTGAATACTGATCAATTTTTTTTTCATTCTTTGAATATGAGTGACTCTCAAATGAACATTCTTAGGATATTCAATGTCATTCATTTCAACTCTACATTTCTTTTCCTTGGGCTAAATTTCCATAAAGAGCTCAAAGAGCTGTCCATTAGAAACATATTTTATAGAAGAAAAGTATGCTTTACATTCAAAAAATGAAAATGCCCACAAAATACAATTTAAAAAAAATGTATATAATGTATTTCTCAGTGTCACTGCTCAAAGAAACAGTCGTATAATACTGATGATATTACAATTTGAAGGACATCTCAAATTACTTCCATAAATTTCAATCTCAATAGAAGTATCAGGCCAAAGAGTACTCAAAGTCAATTATGGCATAAAAAGTACCCTTGAAATCTGTATATAAAGAGGTTCCATTTTCTAGAAGGATGAGGAAGGTAAAATTCAAAGGAAAAGCATCCATCTACCTCAGGTAACATGTGCTAGCTGGAGTAGTCTCAAGAACAGAGAAAATAATGAGGTAGAAAGGAGGGTTCTACAGCCATCAAAATAAACACAGCTTGGAAATTAAGGATAGCTGCAAATTTCAAAGCTGGCATTCTCTCAGTACTGAGCTTAGTAGTGTCATTCTTTTTTTTTTTTTTTTTTTAAAGATTTTACTTATTTATTTATTAGGAAAGAGAGAGAGTGAGAGAGAGCATGAGAAGGGAGAAGGTCAGAGTGAGAAGCGGACTCCCCATGGAGCTGGGAGCCCGATGTGGGACTCGATCCCGGGACTCCGGGATCATGACCTGAGCCGAAGGCAGTTGCTTAACCAACTGCGCCACCCAGGC
>CM052809.1:72636429-72674336 GCA_028533885.1 Nasua narica | reverse complement strand
GCTCAGGTCATGATCTCAGGGTCCCGGGATCGAGTCCCATATCGGACTCCCGGCTCTGCGGGAAGTCTGCTTCTCCCTCTGACCTTCTCCCCTCTCATTCTCAGTCTCTCTCTCTCTAATAAATAAATAAAAATCTTTAAAAAAAATATTAAAAAAAAAAAAAGAAAAAGAAAAGAAGAGAAAAGAAAAGGTATATAGATTGGGATAGAAGAAATAAGCTTTGTTTACAGGTGACATGGTTATCTATGGAGAAAATCTGAAAGAATCAGCAAAAAAGTTCCTGAAACTAATAAATGATTATAGCAAAGTTGCAGGATACAAGTCTAATATACCAAAGTCAATCCGTATCTTCTGCTTAATATTGCAATGAACCTAAAATGCTCTAAAAAATAAAGGCCATGTAAAAGAAATATGTTATTAGTGTAGTAGCAATGTATTTAAGTTTTCTTGAATCTCCTAACAAAACAGACAGTAATGAATGCATTAAAACACTAAATATGTAAATAAATAAAATAGAACATTTAAAGTATTTTAAACCAAAGTAGTCAAGTGCTATCCTTACAAACCACAAAATTCCATTGAACTATGCCAAACCGCCAACAAGCACCCATGTATATAATTAACTGTGTGAGAGCATATCAAAGACAGTGGTTTCTGACAGCCCTGATGCTGATAAATTACCAAGAACAACTCATTCAGAAAGCAAGAGAAGACTCTGGAATATAAGTCAGGTGTAATGATTTGAGGAAAGCATCAGGAGAGGAGGCTTTCTCTCCTCTGTAAGGATGAGGTTAGGGCACTTCAGGAATGTTAGTGCTAAGTTTGTCTGGTTATTGTAAAAGCTTGAAATCAACCAACTGAAGAAGTTTCCTTCAAGAACAAAACCAATGCTAAAGAGAAACTGTTGGAAATAGAATACATATTAAGAAGGAGAAAAATACTATGGAGAAAAAAGATAAAGTTGGGGCAGGCAGTGTAAAAGAGAAAGAGAGAAAGAAAGGAAATACTCTGTTAACAATAAAAAAAGGAAAGAAAGGAAACAGTCCTCAACAGTACCTAAAGTAGCTATTTGATGCTTCACAGTAGAGAAAAGCCTGAAGCCATGAAGCTATGAAAGTTATCTTGGTATATTCGCATATTTGGAAGATAATTTTTAAAATTCAAGAAAACTCATTTCATATAAACATTCATAACACAGGAAATGTGGTTGAATTCCATACCAATTCACTCCATGTTGAAAAAAAATATATGAGGAGAATATAAACATCTTTTAGACAATGAGGACATACCAAAAGAATATGATCTACCAAAAAAGATTTAAAAGTTGAAGCTTAGTATTTCAAAATAAGCCAAATAAAATTAAAATATGAAAGAAAGCATAAGAGCTAGAAAAAAATAAGAAAAATAAAATTATGAAAATAAGAGAGCTTGAAAATAGATCCGAGTTCCAGAATGATTTAGGAATAAATCTAAAATAATTTTAGAAATAAAGACAAAATAAATAGACAATAAAAATGAAGAGGTATCACATATGATACAGTAAAAGACATAGACAATGAAAAAAAGAGTAGGTGGAGCGCCTGGGTGGCTCAGTGGGATAAGGCCTCTACCTTCGGCTCAGGTTATGATCACTGGGTCCTGGGATCGAGCCCCACATCAGGCTCTCTGCTCAGCAGGGAGTCTGCTTCCTCCTCTCTTTCTGCATGCCTCTCTGCCTACTTGTGATCTCTCTCTCTCTCTCTCTCTCTCTCTGTCAAATAAATAAATAAATAGACATAAATAAATAAATAAATCTTTGAAAAAAAAAAAAAGGAAAATGGAATAAGGGGGGCATCTGGGTGGCTCAGTGGGTTAAAGCCTCTGCGTTAGGCTCAGGTCATGATCTCAGGGTCCTAGGATGGAGCCCTGCATCAGGCTCTCTGCTCAGCAGGGAGCCTGCTTCCCCCTCTCTCTGCTTGCCTCTCTGCCTACTTGTGATCTCTTTAGTCTCTGTCAAATTAAAAAAAAAAAAAAGAAAGGAAAAGAAAAATAAAATAGGAAATTTTAAAAACAAGCAAAAACTAAGAGACATAAAATGAGGAAGTAATAGCAAAAGGTAGAGAAATTAACACACACACACACACACACAATCCAAATGGAAACAAAAGAGCAAAGGGTTTTTTTTTTTTTTTTAAGACTTTATTTACTTATTTGAGAAAGAGAGCACAAGACAGTGAGAGAGAGCATGAGCAAAGGGGAAGGACCGAGGAGGAGGACAGAGGGAGAAGCAGACTCCCCACTAAGCAGTGAGCCTGAGCTCAATCCCAGGACCTTGAAGTCACTACCCAAGCCTAAGGCAGGCGCTTATAATTGACTAAGTCACCCAGGTGCCCCTCTCAGAGAATAATTTTACAAGCAGCCCATATCAATACATACTTGGGTAAAATTATTTTATTTAAACTCCAAATGCTTTCACAAGTGACTTGCTTTAAACGACTTTAATGATAATCCAAGTACTACTTAAATTATTTGAAAAATAAACACAGGGAAAAAAACTTCTCTAAATTCTTGTTATAAGGTGAGTGTAATTTTGACTATAAAACCTGATAAAAAATGCTCCAAAAATGAAATTTACAAACCAACCATGTATGTGAA
Organism: Nasua narica; assembly: GCA_028533885.1. NCBI lineage: Eukaryota > Metazoa > Chordata > Mammalia > Carnivora > Procyonidae > Nasua > Nasua narica. The sequence continues at coordinate 72,671,702 of CM052809.1, read as the reverse complement.
TATTAATAAAAATCTTTGACTTATAAATTTAATATTATTGCAATTAAGAAATGAATCTTTGAGATAAAAAAAATTATAAGGCATGAAAGGACAAATAGAGAAATTATGAAAATCATGAAAAGGATATTCTAATCACTTCTATATGAATGTATTTTATGACCTCTATATGCAAGAGAATAAGATATTAGAAAATGAATGGACTAAGAAAATCTTAGAATAGACATAACTGCAAATAAAAATTTAGTGTATTACAAACATAGCATTAGAAATCAGTGAGAAAAATATTCTTTATAATTAGTAGTGTTGGAATAATGGCATAGCCACACAAAGAAAAGACAAAATTATCTCCACAATGAATAGGTCAGTATTAGAAGAAAATAATTCACCTATAAACTTGAAAGTAGGGAAGTAGTCTTAATTATGACTCACAAAATATAATCAATGAAGGATAAAATTAATAATTTTAGTTATGTTACTTGTCAAAAAAAATCACAAACATTATAATCAGTAAATAACAAATGGCAAAACAATGAAACACATTTGCAATGAAAAATGCTTACGGCCATGAGATTTATTCATTAACAGGATTTTAAGATAGGGCGATTTGGAATATAGACCAAGTCAGATATTCAGATATATTCCAAAAATAAAAACAAATGCAAGGGAGCTCCTGGGTGGCTCGGTCAGTTGGGCGTCTGCCTTTGGTTCGGGTCATGATCCTGGGTTCCTGGGATCGAACCCCACGTTGGGCTCCCTGTTCAGTGGAGAGCCAGCTTCTCCCTCTCCCTCTGTCCCTGACCCTGCCCCGCTCGTGCTCTCTCTCTCTCTCTCACTCAGTCGCAAATAAAAAAATAAAATCTTTAAAAAAAAACCAAAAAACAAATGCAATTTGTCTCAGCATCATGTATACACTAAAATAATAATGACAAGGAGATTAGCACAGACCCTGTGGCACACTAACATGTAAATTCATGAGGCATTCGATATTTTTCTATACACTTTAAAATGGCAAAAATGGTAATTTTATGTTATGTATATTGTACCATAATAAAAATAAATAAATTGATAGATACAAAAGAATGAAAAAGATTTTAATTAAAACAATGTAGAAGTTAAAAAAAGTGCAGACATATTAAATGTTTTCATAATCTTAATTTTTATAAAAATACTGTTTTGGTATCATTCAAAGTTTGTGCTGACACTTAAAAAATGAGAAAAACCTAGCTGGTTAGATCCATCTCAGTAAGAACAAGAAGAATGAAAACTAGACATAATGTACCTCTTGATGTGATACGATAGGAAGCTAAAACTCCCACTGTGAAGTGTTATTAAAAAAAAGACAGGACAAATCTAATCAGCTTTCTAAATGTAACCACTTTTTACAGGAAATAAAAAGGTATGCAGACCACCTTAACTTAACTGATAGAAAAGGAGACAACGAGCAAAATCCAAAGTGTACAGTTACATAGGCTCAATACCTTTGGTTTCTTTATCAAATAAATTATAAGAAAAAAAATTGATGGGAAGGTTATGAATTGAAAGCAATTTAAATTATATCAATGAAATGCACTGAGTACCTTTTGTTTCCTGATTCAAGCAAACTCTAAGTTAAAAATACTATGAAATATTGAAAGAAATGTTAACACTGTGTTTTTCACATTTAAGATTTTTATTTTAATTACTTAGAAAACAAAAATATTGGAATTATGATTTTTAAAATGTCATTTATAGATGCATATTAATGTGTCTTTATAGATACTGCATCCTAGGATGCGGTAAAGTGCTATCTAGGATTTATCTGAAAAAAAATAACCAAGGTGGAATGTGGATTGAGAATAAGTATAGACTTACAGAAAAATATACTGACTATTTTGAAACTGGATGTTAGCTTCATAGAGGTTCACTGTGTTACTTTTCCTTTTATATATTTACACTCTTTCAAAAATTTTTTTAGGTAGTAGCCACATTAAAATCACAGACAAAATAATAATGGATGAGGAAAAATCATCATCTCAAGTTATTTAAAAGCTGTGAATGAGAAGAAACAATAAAAAAGAATTTAAGCTTATACATGCTTTATCTTTTAAAAAATCTATACTGTTTCAACTCATTTACCAATATGCTCATACTTTTTTAATTTAATTAATTTATTTTTTAAAGATTTTATTTATTTATTTGACAGAGAGAGACACAGCGAGAGAGAGAACACAGCAGAGGGAGTGGGAGAGGAAGAAGCAGACTCCCTCCGGAGCAGGGAGCCCAATAAGGGGCTCGATCCCAGGACCCTGGGATCATGATCTGAGGGGATCAATCCCAGGACCCTGGGATCATGACCTGAGCCAAAGGCAGACGCTTAACAACAGAGCCACCCAGGAGCCTCACTTTTTTTTATTTTAAAATATGTATGACTGGACATATAAAAAATTGGTAACCAAAAAAGGTTGGTCAAATCCTTTTGTGAGAAAGTAAGCATTTCTTGGCTTTATTTACTTATTTTTGAGATCAACTAATCTTAAGGATTAGGCATTAAATGCCAGTTACTTTTTAGGTACATTTGCTATTTACTCTCCACGAGGGAGAAATGTGACCTCATTACATGTTCTGAATAACACAACAGTGCCCTAGTGATTAGTGCATGGTCAGATGGGAGAAAAACATAGCTCTGCACTTTTAACAACTTGTTCAGCCTTAGACTAGTTACCAAGGGATTGAAAGGGAAATCATGAAAAAATAAAAAGTCTATTGATTAAGCATAGTGGGTAATAAATAAAACAAATTCTATACTTATGTTACTGGCATAGAGGTAACAGTTTCCTGACAATGTATATCTTTTACACTCTATTCAGATATAATAAACATCTAAAAGTTTAATTTCATATTAAGCTTACAGTTTTGTATGGGGGGAGCTACTGTCATTTTAAATACTACCAGTATCAAGCTGTGAAATGCTCCCATCACCACAGAAAACTCCCTTATGCCCCTCAGTAGTCAATTCTCATCCCCACCTTGCTTCTAAACAATCACTGATCTTCCAGAAGGCAAATTGTGTTTTTGCCTTTTCATATATTTCATTTCATATAAATTTATATTTCATATAAATTTCACACAAAGCCATAAAACATGTAGTCTTCGGTGAGTGGCTTCTTTCATATGACACCTGACTATGCAAGACTGGATGGATCTCCTTTCCTGATCCAACTCTGAATCTTGAATCTTTAATCCTTGACTATAAAATGTCAGATCTCAATCAGATGTGAGAAGTATTTTCATTAATGATGGTCACAGGATAAAAAAAATTGGTCTATTAAATTAATCTGGTTAATTAAAAAATTAAGATTAATTTCCCCTTGTTTTGGTCACTTTATTTAGGAAAAAAATATAAAAAAGTTAAATAAATTTCAAATCAATGTTTAGTACAGTGAGTATAGAAATATGTAGCATACTGAACAACAGTTTTATTAGTAATGATGAAGAAAGAGTAATCATTTAAAGCTGGAACACTGGAAAATTTCAAGAAGATACTAATGTATATGACAGCAGAGTTGGATGTTTAAATTAAGAAACTAAAAACAAATAAACTCAGAAAAATTATATAATGTGCTCAAATTTAGTAGTAGGAGATCACAGAATCAAAACCCAATTTTCTGATTCTATATGAGTATGTAACTTGTTATAAAAATTATAGTCCCTAAAATAATGGACATTTATTTACTCAAAAGTATTAATTGCTTGCCCATGGTATGCTAAATTCTGTTCTAGCCAATGAAGATAAAAATAAAGTAGTAAGAGCTCGCTTCGGCAGCACATATACTAAAAATAAAGTAGTAAGGGAAGCAAAGCAGTGAAAAAAAATAAAATCCCTCCTTTTGTGCAGCTTGAACACTAAAGTGAGGTTGTGTAAGACAGAAAATAAATAAATATATGGTACATTTTCATATAATGCTATGAAAAAATAAAAAGAAGCAGATAAAATAAGAAAATTATAATTTTAATTAGGATGTCCAGGGAGCATCCTTCTGGGGAGGTAACATTTAAGGATTAATCTAAATGAGATTTTTCAGGTAGAGGAATCTGGGATTACAAAGACTCTAAGGTGGGAATATGTGAAACATCAGGTATGACTGGTAGAGACGTCAGTGCAGCTGGAATAGAAAGAGCCAGAGAAAGTAATAAGATTTGTTGAGGTCTATACATTTTAACCATTTACAATACAGAATTTTTAAAACAGATTCGTATTGTTTGAAGAGTGCTACTTACAGATTACTACATAGGAAGTGCTACATAGCACTACTTAATAAGTAGCACTTGCTTCAAAAGTAAAGTTTTTTTCTACTTTCTTAGTAAAAGCCTAGTAAACCTGTATAAGTTAGTACTTATCACACTAGACTTTACATATTGTATAATTATTTACAGAATGTAATAAATTTTGGCTTATTATAATTCAGTTATGTCATATTACAGAATCTAAAAAATAATTGCTGTCATTTTAAGTCTACAGTTGACTTTTGAACAACATACGTTTGAACCGTGCAGGTCCACTTACACACATTTTTTAAATATATAACTTAATATGTAAATACAGTAGAGTATTGTAAATGTATTTCTTCTTCCTTATGATTTTATTAATAACATTTTTCTAGCTCACTTTATTGTAGGCATTCAGTATATAAAATCTATATGTAGATTTTCAACTACACAAGGGGTCAGCATCTCTAAACCCTGCATTGTTCAAGGGTCAACTATGTAATGAAAGATACATTGATGAATTAATGAATAATTAAAGGAATGACTGTATCAGTTAGCTATTCCTGCATAACAAGCCCCTCTAAAACTTATTGACATAAGCCAATAAGCTAATGAGAGATTGAAAAGAATGTTAAAAAACACAAATGACCAAAACTCACTCCAGAAGAAATTGAATGCAATTAGTTCTATATCTATTAAGAAATTATATTCATAACAAAAACTTTCCAAAAAGGAAAACTAATGATTCAGATGGTTTTATTAATGAATTCTATAAAATATTAATGGAAGAAATATCAATGCTTAAAAAAGCCAAAGCAAAACATAAAAAAAAAAACCTGTCCAGAAAATAGAAAATGGCATACCTCCTAACTCTTTTAATGATGACAGCATTTCAGTGATACCAAAACAGACAATGATATTGTAAGAAAAGATTACAAACCAAAATTCCTCATGAACATGGATGAAAAATCCTTTATAAATATTAATAAACTAAGTCCATCATAGAAGTAGGATGATGTATCATGAGTGAGATCTATCCTGTAAATGTGAGGATATTTCCACATGAGATTAGCATTTAAATCAGTAGACTGAGTAAAGCAGATTGGCCCTCTGATGTAGGTGGGCATCTTTCAATCCATTGAGGGACTACTTAGAACAAAAATGTGCACGGAGGGAAAATTTTATGATGAAATGCTGAACTAGAATATGAGTCTTCTGCCCTATGAATGGGAATTACAGCATTAGTGCCCCAATTCTCGGGATTTCAAACTCACAGTGAACTGCACAACCAGCTTTCCTGGGTTTCCAGTTTACAGACAGCACACAGTGGGACTTCTCAGCTTCCATACTTGTATTAGTCAATCAGCCAATTCCTTATGGTAAATTTATCTGTATCTAATTGCTATCTATCTCTGTATCTTTATCTCCTAACTGGTTCTGTTTCTCTGATGAAGCCTGACTACTACAGTAATTCATTTATATCAATATTTTAAAAGAGAAAAAAAAATCTATTTACGAGATGCCTAAAAAAATTTGACAAAATTCAATATCCAATTATGAGAAAATTTCTTTAAAACCTATGAATAAAAGCCAAATTTTTAACATTACAAAAAATATCTGTTAATAACTAGAGTTAACATCACACCTTATTGTTAAAGACCAAATAGTTTCACTCTAGGATTAGGACCAAAACAAGAATTTCTACTCATAACTATTGTATAACATGCATGCCAGTGCAATAAGACAAGGAAAAGAAATACAAGGCATATGGATTGGAAAGTAAGAAATAAAACTGTCTTAGAGGTCATGATTGTCTACATAGATAGTATCAAATGATATATTAAATGAGTTTCATGGGTTAGAGAAAAAAAAAGCCAGCATACTAAAATGAATTGTCTTTAAACAAACCAGCAGTAAACAGACAATTAATTTTAAAAAGATATCATTTACAATACAACTAAAAATATGATAAGCCTCAAAATAATGGGCATACTTTAATAATAAAAAATATCACACTGTTTATAAGTATCAAGGAAGATCTAAGTAAATGAAGAGATAGCTTATGTTCATTAACTGGAAGACTTAAAATTATCAAGATGTAAATTCTTCTCATATTGATCACAGATTGAGCACAATCTCAGAGAAAATTCTATAAGCCTACTTTTAATCTACAAACTGATTCTAAACTTTATATAGAAAAACAAAATATCAAAAATGCCAAAACTATTTTGAAAAATGAAAACAAAGTTGGAAGATTCACACTACCAGATTTTAAGATTTTCTATAAAGCTGTAGTTATCATATAGCACGGTATTAGTAAAATGACAGTCACATATTAATAGAACAGAATGAAATGTACAGAAATAGACCTGTATAAATATAAGGAAATTATTTTGACAAAGTTGGCACTGCTATTCAATAGAGAAATACTTATAGAGAAACAATTATACATCCTTGTACAATGAAAATAATGTAAATATAAAAGTAAAAGCTAAGGTTGAAAACTTCTATCTAGAAGAAAAAAGGAGCAAATCTCTGATATTGAAATAGAAAATCATTTTTTAAATAGAACATATTTAAACCTCTGCTTTTTGCAAAACAGCATTTTAAAAGAAAAAGGGGGCGCCTGGGTGGCTCAGTGGGTTAAAGCCTCTGCCTTCAGCTCAGGTCATGATCTCAGGGTCCTGGGATCGAGCCCCACATGGGGCTCTCTGCTCAGCAGGGAGTCTGCTTCCCCTTCTCTCTCTGCCTGCCTCTCTACCTACTTGTGATCTCTCTCTCTCTCTCTGTCAAATAAATATTAAATATTAAAAAAATATTAAAAATATTATTAAAAAAGATTAAAAAAAAGAAAAAGAAAAAGGAAGCAATAGTCTCAGAGAGAAATATTTGCAAAACACATTTAACAAAGTACTGGTAATCAGAATATACAAAGAAATGGAAAATTACTTATTAGGAAAGAAATAACATAATAAAAATGATAAAACATATGAAAAGAATTCAATACAGAAGATATTTGGATTAAATAAGCACATGTAAAGATGCTCACGATTATTAGTCATTAGACAAATGCAAATTAAAACCTTAGTAAGATAGCAACACATATCTAATAAAATATCAAAAAAAAGAGAATGAAACAAGTAATGAAGTGCTGGCTATTGGGCAAAGCAATCGGAACCCTCCCCCCCCCCCCAAAAAACACATACACTTGATGCAAAAGAAATTAAGATATAGGTCTATACAAATGCCTGGAAACAAATGTTGTAGTCCTTTTATTCATAATCATCAGAACCTGGAAATAACCTAAAAAGTCATCAAATGCTTAATGGACAAACAAAATCATTCATTCTATATCCGTACAACACTCAGCACAAAAAAGAAATGTGCCATTATTCATATTGTGATATCAGTTAGTCCCAAAAGGAGTATCCTAAGTCAACTTAGGAACAGACTCAAAAGGATATATGCTTATCACTCCATTCATAAAACATTTTAGGAAAGTCCAAACTATGGGAAGAAACAACAGTAAAATTTACCAGGGGCTAAAGTAGTTGTGATGGTAGGTTTTTTTTTATTATAAATGGATGATAGAAATACTCTATATTCTTTGGGATGCTAGAAATAGTATATATATCATCATTATGGTGGTAGTTATATGATTATATATGTTGGTTGAAATGCATTTACCTACATACCTAAAAGAGGTGAGGTTTGGTTTTTTTTTTTTTGCCATTATACCTCAATAAACCTGAAAAATTACATAATTGCTTTAGGATAATAATGATTAATTATTGCTCCTATTTCTACATATTATATGGATAGACTGTTTGAGCTTACTGGATTAGGTTGATATTGGCTGGACTATCTAATATGTCTGAGGTCAGCATGGTGGAGCAGGTAGGGCTGACTGGTCTGATGGATGAACTTGCTTAGGATGGCTCTTTATGTATTTTCTCCCTTGCAGATGTACGTCTCACATGACATTCTCAGAGCTTCCAGAGAGAGTGGAAATGTCTTGAATATCTTGAGGTTTAGAGTTGGATCTGGTACACCATCAGTCCTGCTCCATATTAGAGCCCACAAGTAAATTTGAAGGTTGAATACAAATTCAAGAGGTAGTGATACCCTCTACCTCTATTAGAAACTGAATAGCTTTTACAGTCTAACACACTAAGTGAATGAATATGTCATCAACCTAAGTTCCATCACTTAAACTTTTAATGTTTCCTATAATTTTCTTCATAGAAGAATATTTTTAAAAAACCCACAATCTTGACAAGCTATAATTAAATGCTACATAATAAGACCTAGAACTTGGGTTATCTAGTAAATTTACTGAGAATCAATAACTAACTTGTACAATTTAATCCAAATTAAAAGCATTTTAGACAAATAAGACTTTTGTACAAAATGCATTCATTTATGGATAAATTGGTTTAGTAGAGATCTTTTAAAGGGAAGAAGAGTGAAAAATCATACAATATAATAACAGATTTTTTAATGTTTTTAAATATTTATTTACTTGAGAGAGAGAGGGTGCATGTGCACATGGGGTTGGGGGCGGAGATTGTGGGCCTGCACAGGAGCAGGGGAGGGGCAGAAGGAGAAGTAGACTCCCCGATAAGGAGGGCCCTGCCTCAGGGATTGATCCCAGCACCCTCGGACCATGACCTCAGCCAAAGGCAGATGCTTAACCAACTGAGCCACCAGGTGCTCCAATAACTGAATTTTAATAAATGTAAACTCTTTTATGAAAGACAGTGAACCCAGAGTGTATAAAGTAGCATTTATATTAAGTTAAAAAATTATGAAGTGTCATTACATAGTCTACCACATATAATTTGGGTGACTGTAAAAATCCTAAAATAATTACTTTTTAATTAGATAACATGTATGAGACAGGATAAAATCATATGTTCTATAGTGCTTACCACAAGCAAAAGATATTCTAAATAATTTACATAATTACATAATTTTAATCTTTACAATATTGCTTGTGGTATGTACAATTCCTCTTTACAAATAAGAAAATGGAGGCTCAGAGAAGTTAATAAAGATAACAACTGCTATGAAACAGTCAGGATTTGACCTCGGGCAATCTGTGCCAGATTAAAATTTATTTTAGCAATGTCTGAGACAAAGGTTAATTTGGAATTATGGTCTAAAGGAGGAAAATTTTGCGGTGTTGGGAGATGGGGTACTAAGGCACTGTGAAACCAAAGAGGAGGCAAGCCAGTAGAGTGAATTGTTGAGTTAGCTACCTGTATAGGTGGCTCATGTTGAAAGGGCAATACATTCAGATCTGCCTTCCCATGGAACAAAGAATGATAAGGGAGCAGAAGGCTAGCTGAAGACAAAGCATAAGCTGACACTCTGCAACCTCCTCCAACCCCCCACTCTTGGGTGGGACGTGTGTGACTTTCTTTTAGGAATCTTCCAACTGTCTTTATGTTAATAACTTGCTAGAGGGGAAAACCTTAAGTTGACAATGGCAAGACCTCAGGTGTCTTATAGGTATCTTATAGGTCAGTCCTCTTTACCATATGAAAGGGTTTTTTAAAAAGATTATTTATTTATTTATTTGACAGAGTCGCAGCAAGAGAGGGAACACAAGCAGGGTGGGTGGGAAAGGGACAAGCAGACTTCCTGCTGAACAGGGAGCCCAATCTAGGGCTTGATCCCAGGACCCTGGGATCATGACCTGAGCTGAAAGGAGACGCCTAATGACTGCACCACCCAGGCACCCAAGCATATTAAAGTTCTTTCAAAACTTCCTTTTTCCTTGCTTATCTTATCTCCAGAGTATGTAATCACCATTCCTCAAGACCCCGGTGCAGCAGCTCTTTCTGCCCATGGGTCGTGTCCTCGTGCTTTAATGAACCACTATTTTCCACCAAAGACATCTCAAGAGTTCTTTCTTGTTCGCCAGTTCCAGACCTCACCCCCACCGAACCTCACCTATATTCCAAAACCACATCAAGAAAACATTTTATGCACTGTCTTTCTGTCCTCACTGGTCAAGGATGATTCCAAAGGTGTGAACGCCCCCTGAAGTTTGGCTGGCTCACAAATGAGTCCTAGTAATATCCCAAAGACCTCAAAAATTGCAGCGGTACAAGAAATAGGCCCTAGAGAAAACAAAGTAAGATTGCATTTAAGTAAAACTAAAGTCTTTGCTCACCTAGTTGACTTTACAGTGGTTGAAGTAGACAGTAGGGCCTAGAGGTGGAGCATAGACAGAAACAAGTGTCTATATTGTCTTTAAATTTAGAATATAAAAAGATGATCAAAAATGATAGTAATCCTGCCAATATATTCCCACAAGATTCATTTAAAAAGAAAGCCATGATAAAAAGAGATGTGTTGTTGAATCCATAAATCATATTGATTATTAAATGTAAGTAAAGGTACATAGTTATTTTCTCACAGTCTTTTCTGAATCTCTTATTCAATATGCAAATGATTAGGAGCTAAAATTAATCATGAAATATATTATCTTCCTTATGAGAACTATAAATCAAAGGGAAGTGACTCTTATCAGAAAGAAATGAAAAAAAAAAAAAAAGCATATATTACCTTCAAGCTAAGTGGTTCCACTCCAGAAATATAGTAGGCCATATCTTATCTCCAGCTAGAGATAAGAAGTATTTAAAATCCAAAGGCTTATTGTTGTTTATTAGTTTCCAAAATGCAAATTGATAAAGGCTATCATTAAATAAAAGAAAATTGACTTCTTCCTCTTCTCCTACATAGGAGGACCTTTAGTGGACAAGGTGTAGAGACTTGAGACCCACATACAAGTTACCTCCCTCACTCAGTATACAGAGATGTATTTGATGTATTAGAAATATACTCTACCAAAGAAGCCAGACTTCATGTCCTTTAATTTGCACTAAGACGTTCTGAGGAACAAACCTGAATGGACCTTAGCAATAGTTATGGTTTATAAACTTCTTTAATAACTAAAGCTGGTTCTACAGTAGATTAGAAGTGCCATCAGCCACAAGAGACAGAAAAATTTCCTGGGGTGCAAACAGTCTGTTTTAGAGAAAGCATGATTCTTTTAACTGTAGTTTAGTTTACTTTCAAGCCAATCTAGTGAATCTTAGGAATGAGAACATAATATCGTATTTTTTTCCTAATTAAAATGAGTCTATAAAAGGTTAGATCCATGCTTCAAAAATGGTATCTTTCTGCTTGATTAATATTGCCTGGAAAATAACTGATTGAAGAAGTTGAAAAATAGCAAAAAGATAGTCAAACTACTCAGGAAAAACACTTTTGTTTTAAAAAGGACAACTAACAATATAAGAGAGGATGGCTTCATTAAACATATCAATAACAAGCCAAAGGCCCAGCTGTGGTCCTTGTACTGGGTGCCAAAAGGCATTCAGAGGTAACAAATGACATTACCTTTTTAATATTAGTGTAATCTGGATTTAGTACTAGGTACATTGATTAAAGAAAGCATTCAACATACATTCCACCTACCTTTTTCTTCCCCCCAATTATTTTTCTATATTGTTATTTTAGAAAGGATATATTCTGGGTGAATATTAGATTTCAACAATAAAATATTCGTTGCATTTTTTTCAAATTTCACATCGAGAAACTTACTACATAAGAAAAAAAAAGAAGGCCTAAAAAGTTTGCTATTTTGTCTTCAGTTAAAACCATTGCTCCAAGCTTCAGTTAGAACTATTGCTCCAAGTGTATGTCATTAACAATAAATGGAATTGATAATAAGGCCCTGTTGTTTAATGAGGCTCCTGCTTAGGCTTTATTAGCTTTTCAATAGTTTTTTTTTTCTATTTGGATGCAATTTTGAAATTTTCTGCTTTAAATAGCACAACTTTAGTAATACATAGTTTAAATTTTTAAATGCAAAGTACATATCTTTACATAATAAAAGAATTCATGGAAATGCCATAATTTTATGACTGCTTAAAAAGTTTAAAAAGATGTAATATTTTTAAAACATTTTAATGGGAAATTTTTATCCTTTAAAAAGTAGAGAGAGTAGTGTAATACACCCCCATGTAGTTATCATCCAGGATCAAAAATGACCAATTTATGGTCAATCTTTGAAAACTGATACTCCACCAACCTTTATATTATATTGAAACAAAAACCATAAATCATTTTATCTGTAAATATTATAGTTCATAATTTAAATGTCATCTCTTTCAAGGCTTTTTAAAACCCTAACAGAATTCATAGAATTTTTCAGAAATATATTTTGTATATATATACAAATATATGTAATAGGGCATATATATAATTTAATGAATAGGAGAGGGCCCAATATGGCGATGCAGAAAGACCATGAACTCACCTCTTCCACAAACACACCGAATGGACGCCTACACACAGAGCAATTCCTGCTGCAGAAGAACTGAGGACTTACTGAGTGGCATCTGCACCCCAAACGGTAGAGGAACCACGTGGGAACAGCAAGAAATGACGACAGGGTAACCCCAGCTCCAGACAGTGTGAACCGCAGTGGAGAGAATTAGTACTGAGGGCCTAGGAGCAGATTTGTCTGCCTTGGGGCCTTAAAAAACAAAAACAAAACAGCTGCTGCGGTTTAAAAGGTCAACTAGAATTTAAAGGGACCAGCCCTTGAGTGCCTGTAGAAGTCCTTCAGAATGCTCTCCATGGTCCGAGGGGCTGGTGAGCCCTATTGTTTATGTTCCCCCTAGGACTCCTAGGGTAATTTCTGGTATATAGTAAAATATTAAAATATTTTAAAATACAACGATTTCAAACTCATAAACAAGTATCATTTAACCTATCACTAATGTGACATATCAAACTATCTACCTAATAAAAGAAAATTGTATTTGGTTAATTATCTAACAGTATTCACAAATGTAAGTTACTTTGACAAAGAAGAGGAGAGATAACATATTCATATTACAACTTCTGCTCAAGATGTCAGATTAAACCCACAAGACAAGACTTTCTTTTTAATTCTAACACACAAATACCATATTAAATATATTGGACATGGACATACCATTTAAGGTTTAGGCACCTATTTTAGGAATAAACTTAAGGCAGTCAGATCTGTTCTTTTTATTTATTCATTTATTTTTAAATTTTTTTATTTTTTAAAGATTTTTTTTTTTTTTTTTGACAGAGAGATCACAAGTAGGCAGAGAGGCAGGCAGAGAGAGAGGGAGAAGCAGGCTCTCTGCTCAGCAGAGAGCTGGAGGCAGGGCTCGATCCCAGGGGTCGATCCCAGGGCTTGGTCCCAGGGCTTGATCCCAGGACCAGATCATGACCTGAGCCAAAGGCAGAGGCTTTTACTGAGCCACCCAGGCGCCCCTGTCAAATCTGTTCTTGATGAAGTACTTTAACAGATTTTGTTTGTTTGTTTACATGTCAGAGAGCCTGACAACAGTAAAACCTTGACATAAACTGTCCCATCAAAAATAGGAACAAAACTTTGTCCATACTGGCATAGACACAGACTGGGCACAGGCAAAAGTAAGTTATCAGTCCCAAATCTTGACTGGAAAAAAAAGAAAAAATTATTATTATTATTTTAAGTAATACAGATATTAGAAAACCAGGCATTAAGCACATAGAAGTATTGGGTCCCAGATAAAATTAACCCGTTAAACTCAAACTGGGAAACTAATATAAAACTGATCTTTTACCAGTCCACATGACTCTGTCTAAAACAAACTAGTTTAATACATTCTACAAAGACAACTGCTTAACCCACAACACAATTATAATAGATTTTTAAAGAAAACCCCTACCAATTTGACATCCACAGGCAAAATCTACAAAACACATGAGGATCCCCTACTATGAGACAACACAAATAAGAGAATAGCTAAAAATTTCAAAATGAGACTTTACGATTTAAACTTCTAAAGAAAAAGATCTGTAAAATAACAAGGGGACTTTAAAGGAAATGCCAAGATAAAACAAAAACAGTAACTTGGAAAATGTGATCTTTAAAGAAAACACTAGATAGACTAGAAGGATGACCAGACTGATTTACCACATTGGAAGATAAAGTTACAAAAAATACATTAGAACATGTCATGAGGGAAAAACAGTGAGTGATAATTTAGACATTTAAAAAATTAGTTTTATGGAGGCTTGAGACCATCACTTCCACTCTGATGAAGTAACTGCGCCTCCTACAATAAAGAGTTAGAAAATAGGTGCTTGCTTCAGCAGGACATATACTCAAATTGGAATGGTAACAGACAAGATTAGCATGGCTTCTATGCAAGGATGACACGCAAACTCGCGAGACATGCTGTATTAAAAAAAAAGAGAGAGAAAATAGGACGAAATACACAAAACATGTGTTTTCAAACACTTAGGATTTCCCAATTGGAAAATAGGCAGCACAGAACTGTGAATCCCAAGAGAAAGAAGATAACTGGAGTCTTAATGTCACTCTAGCTTCCTTCGGGAGGCACCTTACATACTATGAAGCAGGAAGAGCTAAAGGGAACAGACAAAAGTAGCCTGTCTGTGTTTAGTCAAACACACACATAAAGGGGGCTGGAATGTGAGAAGCAAAGTACAAGATAGGAGCTAGCTAAACACAAGAGTTCCATAAATTTTCATAAAGCTTTCCTTGAATCTGTTGTTAAACATAAAGCACAGGATGGCTTGAATGAAACTCCTAAGGGCTAAGTAAAGAACCAGTACTGGGTTGGATGGGTAGAGAGTAGTACTGAATAATTCCTAAATGATCACATGTTGGGATGAGAGATATTCAAATTCTGATCATCCAGAGTACGAAACAATAAATACCTGGGGCATTCAAGAGAGATCTCTAAAGGTTTACAAATTAATTTGCAAATAAATAAACTACTGGTCAAAACAAACTTCAACAGTCTTTTTAAAGGATAAAAAAGAAAAAAGAAAAAAAAGGAAACTCAAAAATAAAACTTACAATATCCAATACCTAACCCAAAAATTATTAAATATGCAAAGAAGTAGAAAAATTTGACTCATAAACCAGAGAATAATTGGCAATAAAAACTGATACAGATGACAGAAATGATGGAAGAATAACACAAGATATTAAAATAGCCATAAATATGCTCAAGGACCCAAAGAACATGTTGAGGGAAATACAGTATATACAAAAACATCAAATAAAACTTGTAGAAATAAAACCCAAAATATCTGAGATAAAAATATGACTGGTTAGGAAGATAAAAAAATTTATGAAAAAAAATGTCAAAAAAAATTTGACTGGTTAGGGGTTCTTGTTATCTACATCTGCATAGAAAATCACCCAAACTTAGTAGTTTAAAATTACCCCAAATATTTTCGTGTCTCCTAGTTTTTGTGTATTAAGAATTCAGAAAGGGCTCAATTCGTGGTTCTGTCAAGATAACTCAGGAGATCATACCCAGATAGTGGCTGGTGCTGAAATAGTAGCAGGTAGGATAGAGGTATGCAAAAGCAGCTGAGGAAAGACTGGCATCTCATTCTCTTCATGCAGTCCTAGGGTCTCTCTAGGTAGCTTCTTTGAACTAAATTGGGTGTCCTTATAACATAGAAGCCTTTTGAACCGTGCATGGTTTAGAAAGCAGCCTAGGATTCCAGCATAATTGTTCCAGGCTGCAGGGCAAAAGTTACACCGCTATTATTACTTAGTGTAAGCAGGCACATATAGTCATTTCCATCATCACCTCTAGTCTTTCCACACTCAAGAGCAGGGATATAAGATATAAACCCTGCCAACTGAAAAGAAGAATTTCAAAGTCACGGTGTAAGAAGAGATACATTTATGACCATCTTTAAAATATATAACTACCAGGGGCTCCTGGGTGGCTCAGTGGGTTAAAGCCTCTGCCTTCAGCTCGGGTCATGATCTCAGGGTCCTGGGATCAAGTCCCGCATCGGGCTCTCTGTGCAGCAGGGAGCCTGCTTCCCCCACCCCCTCTCTGCTTACTTGTGATCTCTCTCTCTGTAAAATAAATAAATTCTTAAAAAAAATGTGTATATATATATAATATATATAACTACCAATCTTCTCACAATGACATCATCTTGCATGAAAATATAGTCATATCACCTATCCTAAGATTCCTAAATCTTTTCTCATTACAGAATCAGTTTGAGGTTTGAGGTCTCCATAGCTAAGTCGTGTCTTATATCAGATGAGCACCCTCAGATGCAACTCCTTGGATATAATTCCTTGAATATCATTCCTCTCATTCTGAAGACCTGTGAACTAAAGAGACAAGACACGTGCCTTCTACCACCACCTCCAACATACAATGGTGAGGACACAGGAATAGGAAAACCACCATATACTCTCCACATATACACAGAGGAGAAAAGGACACACAGGAAACATTTGCCCACAGCAATTCTGAAATCCAGCTGAAAATATGTGCCAGTTCTTTCATACATTATTCTTCATGACTCTTGGTTCTGCATTTTTAGCTATTTGTTTTGCCTCTGAATTATTATTTTCCATAGCGTTTCAAACTGTGTTGCTTTCTTCCTATGGTAATTTGAAGATCCAAGGGCTTCTTTTTACTTTTCACTTTCTCTTTCAGTTTCAATCTAGTTGGTCTAATCCTTTTTAAAACTTTGTGGATTTATGTTTTGATTTACAGTCCATTCTATTAGAAAGTAGGAAGTATATACAAGTATACTCAATATACAAGTATATTCAATTATGCTTATCTCTACTTTGTGCTCTCTGAAAGTCTGCTGTAGGAAAACCCACACTTAGAGTCTTAAGCTACCTGTTGTGTAACACATCAATAAAGCATTTTTTAGATCCTTTGTCTATTTGAAAAGTGTTGATAAAACAGTATTTTAAATCTTCATGAGGACTTGGTAAAGGATCTTACAAACACAAACTGGACTTCAAGATGTCCCCTAAATCATCTATTAATGCAAAAATATTTTGGTTCTTTACTGTTGTCACTGGTATTGCTGTTTCTTTGTTTTTCTAGCTGTAGATATAGTGACTGAGAAATAGTTTTATTTTCAAACATGGAAGATAATGGCTCTTTTTTACTCAAAAGTTTATTCTTTAGTTCATCTCTTTCCTTTTGAATTTTATTATATGGAGTAAGAAGAAGCTATGTGGAATCTTTGATATTCTGCCTAGAAGTCTCCTTAACCAAATCAAGTTTTATGCATTTTCTAATATCTACATTTACTGCAGTGGACAGTGCTATCAAATTTCTATGACTATATACTTCCATCAATTCCAATATTTACCTTGTATTCCTTTAAACCGTCCCTGAAAATCTTCCGGTTCATTAGGTGCCCACTAATACTCTCCTTGAGATCCTTTATTATTTCATTTTGAGTCTCTCACAGCTTTCTTCTTTACCCCAGAACTTATGCCAAAATTTTTAGACATTTCTTAAGACAGCATTGCACTTCTAGGCATAACTTTTCTCGTTCTGCTTAGCTATTATGTATAACAAGCCATCTCAAACTCAGTCACTTAAAACAACAACGATATTTTATTATCTTTCACAATTCTCTGAATCAAGAATTCAGAAAGATCTTGGCTAGACACTTTTTGCCTCAGTCATTTATTTGGTTGCAGTATGATGGTGTATGAAACAAAACAGTGTGGAGGAATTGAAGTAGCCAAGGGAATGGCTGGCCATCACAGACTATCTTCTTTTAGTCCTAAGGCTGCCTTCTTGGGCTCTCATAGTTCTGTTCAGTATTGTACTATGACATGGAAATAAAAGAAATATAGGTCCTTTGGAAAATGAATGGTATTTATTTGCGAGGCAACATAATTATATAGGAAATTCATCGAATCCACCAAAAAAATTAAAATTCAGTTTTGGGAAATTATATTATTGAGATGTCAGTTCTCCCCAAACTTATGCATAGATTTAATGCAATCTATCAAAATTCTAGGAGGTGTGTTTTAGAGATTGACGAGCTATTGCTAAAATTTATATGGAAAAAGTAAAAAAATATATGTAATAGCTTAAACAATTCGACAAAGATAAAGTTGGAGGTCTTATATCATTTGATTTCAAAAGCTTAGTATGAAGTTATAAAATCATGACAATGTGATATAATGTGGATAAATAGAACAGAAGATAGTCAAAAAGTAGACATAAACAATTAATTTTCAACATATCTCAAAATAACTTACGGGTATGAGATAATCTTTCAATAAATGGTACAGTAACAACTGGATGCCTTTACTAAAACAAAAAACAAACCAAAACTTTACTCTTACCTCATATGGTACACTGGACTGAAATGGATCATATGTGCCACTCTGAAAGTATAAAATTTCTTGAAAAAGAGCATAGGAGAAAATATCCACAAATAGGCCAAGATTTCATAGATAGGAAACAAAGTACACTAACTGTAATAGCAAAAAAAAAAAAACCAAAAACATAACATGGAATATAGAAATAATATTCCTAAATCAAAAGAACAAATTTAATCCAACAATATATAAAATGGACAAAGGATTATGTCTAAGGGGGGATTTATCCAAGAATGAAAGTTTGGTTTAATGTTCAATTTTTATCAATTAATTCTCCATACTAATAAGATAAAGCAGCACAAATCATATCTCAAACAATGCAGCATTCAACACCCATTGATTGAAAAAATCAGGAAACTGGAATACAAGAAAACTTTCTCATTATGAAAGGGACAACATAAAACAGTTTTTAATGGTGAACGACTGAACGCTTCAAGATTTGGAATAAGTTAATAAAGGCTGGAAATGACCTCAAACTCACTGAAAATGCAGCCCTTATCAAGGCTGCTGTGCCTGATTTAGCTTCTTGCTTAAGAAGACTAATGTGCACTTGGGTACCAGGTAGTCACTGCTCTGGTGAGTGTATTCTTTTCTAATCCAATCAGAAAACCAAAATATGCATTCAAATGGAACGACAAACACATACATTTGTTAGTTTTGCTCAGAGCTACATTAATCCTCACACTCTCTGTCATAATACAAAAAGTTCTGGGCCATCTAGATATACCAGAGGACAGCATATTGGTCCATTACATCTGTCAGGCCATGTTCATGCTAATTGGATAGGACAGAAAGAAGAGGAAAATATACACTCATAAAACATGAAAAATGATTTTCATAGCAGTTGTATTCATTATAGTTAAAAACTATGAACCCAAACATATCTATATCAAAATGGATAAAAATATAAATATTCAACAAAATAATTCTTAGCAATAAAAAGGAATAAACTACTGATACACACAACATGAATGAATCTCAAAAAAACCTAATGCTAATTGAAAGAAGTTAGACTGAAGTGGCACCTCGGCAGCTCTGTCGGCGGCTGCCTTCGGCTCCGGTCACCATCCCTGGATCCTGGGATGGAGCCCCGTGTCTGGCTCCCTGATTGGCTCCCCACTCAGTGGAGAGACTGCTTCTCCCTCTCCCTCTGCCTTCTGCTCTGCCTACTTGTGCTCTCTCTCAATCTCCCTGTCAAATAAATAAATAAAATCTTAAAAAAAAAAAGAAGTTAGACCGAAAAGAGTGCATAGTATATTATCCAGTTTATATGAGTTTCAACAACAAGCAAAGCTACTTGATGGTAAATGAAACCAGAACTGTGGTTGCCTAGGGATAGGGAGTATAAATTGCCTGGGAAGTGACATAAGGAATCTTGCTGATGAAAATGCTCTACACCCACACAGATGTTCAGGATATATTAGTGTGTGGACTTGGAAAAACTCATGAAACTTTACATTTAATATACGTACCTTTCACTTTATTCAAATTACACATACCTCATTAAAAAGTGTGATCACTAAGTGTTATTTTCTAGACTAAAATGGCAAGTGCAGTATAACTATAAATTTCTGAAGACTGAGATAGGAATTGTACAATAATTGATTTTTCTCCCCCACATAGCAAATTAGAATACTGACTTTTTAAAATAAACTTTTAAAGAGGAATAATTCCTTTGAAGATAAATACAGTATAAAAACAACTCACCTTAACAAGATTGAAATACTTTTATTTTTTGAGTACAGTTAAGTAATTTTCTTGCCAAAATGCAAATTTTCATAGTTCCTTTTCAATGTCCCTGGAGGCCCCCCTTCACTTTAAATGTCTAATTGCAGAATAAAGAAGACAATATTTTTCAATGTGTTTTGCAGAGGCACTCCAATAAAATCCACAAGCACTCACAATCAATATGCTTAAAGGCTAATTTATGATTTCTCATCAATAGTTTATATACAAACAATACTGCTCTTCCCCTTTAATTTGAAATAAACTTAGGCCAAAAATTGTGAGCAAGTGAAAACCATCATTAATTATAGCTGCTTTCCAAATCTCTACGTTTTGAATGGAATATTGAGGAATTCCAAAGGATGTCTTTATTCCTTTGGTATCTGTTCATCCTTTGAAACTTTGCTTCTCTTCCTTCTATTACGTTGCCATTTTCGCAAACTTTTCTCATTTACTCCCTTTTACTCAGAGCAGCATTCATATTTTTCTTTTAATTTACCTGGTACTTGGGAAAATAAGGAAATGTTTGTATTGTAAAGGAAATACTGTTTTGAAATCATCCACTGTAGTGGAAGCTGCAAGATATTTAACATCCAAAGGTTCAAATACAAACAGAATGAAGAGTGGATTTCAAAATGGTATTTCCATCATTCTCCTTCGAATCATTTATTCTCTCTGTCAGCACTAACTACATCTTTCTGAATGGCATATGATAGACACTTTAGATACTTTGGGAGACTGTCAAAACACTTAAGAAGAATATTTAGCTAATCCATTATTCTTAGTAAAATAGAGAGCACATTGTCCATATGAAAGTTTAATGGATTTTTTAAAAACTTTCACCATCAGAATAATAAAAAAACAGAAAAACTGCACTCTGTTTACCAAAAGATTCTAGATTAAAATCTGGACAGTTTCTTTTAAAAATAGCTCAGGGTAGACAATTTCATTATTTTATTCTCAGTTACTTTGCTTTTCAAGTGCAGATGTTATATCAACTTGGTGAAACAAAGCAAAATATGTAATTTAAGAGCCAGAAAAAATTCTAGCTCAGCCACTGCATGGAGTTTCACCTAAATGTCCACAGGAAACTTGGAAAATTAAGTCTGCATTTCTGTGTAATTTAAAAGACCTTGTTAAACTGAGTAATACAGTCCTTTGGGTTATTCTGCATTATCTAAAAAGAGGAAATTTGGAATTATTATGACAATAACTTTAGCTAAAATTACATAGAAAACATGCATACGAATTTAACTTCTTAAATTTATAGATTATTGAGTAGAAAATATATAAAATATTTAGAAAGAGCATATTCTGTATTCACAGTGATTTCATAAATGTTAGTTTGTCCATTGCAGTGAAACCTCTATATAGAGAGGTATATAAACTCATGAGTTGCATATCAGCTACTCAACATTAATTTGATTAAATGACTATAATGGAGAACTAACAGAAAAAATATAGAGGTAATGGTAGCCATAAAAATGATTGGTTTACAACTCTGTGGAATTTATGAGTATGCTCTCTATGTAACATGAAAGAGAGGGCATTAACCCAAATAGCATACATAACTAGGAGACAAGAGCTCTGGCAAGTGCATACAATCTTTCAGGAAGATGTTTCTTGTTTATCCACTCACAAGGTAAGCAAATCTTGAGTTAAGCATGCACACTGTGGTAGTACTATGCAGTTGCACTGATTAAGAATCGCGCTGTAATTTGTTTAAGAAAATAACAATTTCAAACTCAAGAGGAATATAAAATAGAGCAAGCCAAGATATGATAGTAACATAGAAAAGGCATAATTAAATGAGGCTGAGTGGAATGAAAAGGGATTCATAGAAATGTTAGTGAAATCCATCCATTTCAATATGTTATTACGAACAGAGGATACATAAATTAGATTTAAAGATCACATAATAAAAAGATTATAGATTATAAATTATTAGATCATTATTGAGCAATCAATTTATCAACTGATAAACAGCATTTATTATGCAGATGTATGCTTACTCTGGAAGGTATGCAGAGTAATGTTATAAAAGCAATCTAGCAGTAATCAGCAAGCTGAAGAAGACAGTATAAAAAACTTGTCTGAAAAACACTTTGATAGTAGTATTAAAAAAATTAAAATTTAGAATTGAAGCCCATTCTGCTCAGCTACTAACCAGGCAGCAGAATGATAATGTAGCATACGCATTATTTGGCAGCTGAGTTAAACTCAGTCAAAACCAAAATATTTATATCTATTGTGAATAAATTAATTCAGATCATCTCTGAGTTTTGTTTTTGTTAAAAAAAGATTGGCATATAGTCAACACATTTAGACACGGAAGAAAGACATGGTTCT
This sequence comes from Nasua narica, assembly GCA_028533885.1. Taxonomy (NCBI): domain Eukaryota; kingdom Metazoa; phylum Chordata; class Mammalia; order Carnivora; family Procyonidae; genus Nasua; species Nasua narica. The sequence goes on along the minus strand of CM052809.1, from coordinate 72,649,123 downwards.
TTGAAGAGAAAAGGAGCAATAGAGAAGGTGATGCCTGCCCATTTATTGAGGGCAAAACTAATGCTGTCTGTATACTGATGCTTTATAATGTTGAAATAATCGAAATAACTAGCACTGGGTAAATTTAGTAGACAATATAGCCATTTAGTGTAATCTTTTGGGCAATTCTGTAGAAATACAAAAAAGGAGCCACACTGGTTACCATTGGAAAAGAGCAATAGAGCAATTTCCTTTTTACTACGGAAAAAAAATGCAAATTGGTTGAGGTGGATCGAATATTCCAGAAAGACAAGAATATGCTATTTTTGCTGAAATAGAGACTACAAAGTATAGAAACAATGAGAAGAGATGGGTAAATAGAGGTGAAAACACAAAAAGGCAATTTCTAAATGAGATCGAAATAAGATATCATAAGCTTCTGTGAAGTCGCACTGTAAAATTTTAAGCCCAACATTTGGAACATCATTTACAGATACAACGCATGTCTTGGGATAGATCTAGCCACCTTGATATTCACCCCAAACTGGTCGGAGAGCAGGCCAATTCCAAGTTTAAATTTCGAATATTTTTCTCTTTTAATAACAATAAAAGGACCACTGGAGAAGAGTAGAGCAATTTTTAAAGTTTCTCTGCAAACTTCGTATGTAATTATTAATTTATTCCAACACCACACACTGTGCATTTAACTATCTTATGTTAATATTGCATTTACATATTGCAATCTTAAAAAAGGTTGCCTCCCGCCCTCTCTCCCAAATAGTGAAAATAACAATCGATAAAGTGGCTTGTTTCAGGGAAGAACATCTTCTTTTGAGACCAACAGATATGTGCATATTTGATTACGATAAATTGGCCTCTGGGAAAAACATAAAGGAACTAAATCATAAAACTATAATGTTTTCATAATATAGAATCAGGAATTGGAGAATACAGTGCAAAATAACAAAGGAGGAAGCCTAGCTATATGGTGGAGACTGATATCCAAGTACAAAACTTGCCAAATTCCCTCTTAATCATAGGATCAAAAGATAATTGAGAAATATTTACCACTCATTTTACATTGTTTGGTAACATGCTTGCTTTCCCCTGTTCCTTGAATTACTCCGAATGACTCTATACCTAAAAGTGCCATTGCTGTAGTATCTAAGAATAAGAAAGGAAGATAAAGGACTATAAATATACTGGGAAATGGACATTCAGTTGAAAGAGAACAACAGAGACATAGATGATTAAACATCAGGGCAAAGGATACTATTCCTCTGAAAATGGATTGAGTGTGTATTTTCCACTCCTGTATAACAACTTACCAAATTCAGCAGTTTAAAAAACACAAATGTATTCTTTCACAGTTTCTCTGTGTCAACAATCTCGCCCAACATGGTTGCTGTGCCTGTGGTCTCACAAGGCTAAAATCAATGTGTCAGCCAGAGCTACTATCTTGTTTAAGGATTGGGTCTTTTTCTTTTTTTTTTTTTTTAATGATTTTATTTATTTATTTATTAGGAAAGAGAGAGAGTGAGAGAGAGCATGAGAACGGAGAAGGTCAGAGTGAGAAGCGAACTCCCCATGGAGCTGGAAGCCCGATGTGGGACTCGATCCCAGGACTCCGGGATCATGACCTGAGCCAAAGGCAGTTGCCTAACCAACTGCGCCACTCAGGCGCCCCTGGGTTGGGTCTTTTTCAAAGCTCATTCAGGTCACTGGCAAAGTTCAGCTCCTTGAGGTTATAGAACTAATGTCACTCTTTTCTTGCTGACTGTTCACTGGGGGATATTCTCAACTTCTCAAGTCTACCTCTTACTACTTTGAATCTTTGAATTCCTCATCTGACCTCTCTACCCAGATTTAAATGGCTCATGTAATTAATTAAGTCAGGCAACCAAGGAAATTTCACTTACTGAAAGTCAGCAGTGCCATAAAACATAAGCTAATCACTAGAGTGAAATCTCATCATATTTAGGGGTCTGGCCAACATGAAAGAGGATGGGAGGGGCACATGGGTGGCTCAGTCCATTAAGTATCTGACTTTGGCTGAGGTGAAGATCTTAGGATCCTGGAATGGAACCCCTTGTCAGTTTCCCAGCTCAGTGGGGAGTCTGTTTGTCCCTCTGCCCCTCCCCTTGCTCCTATGTGTTCTCTCTCTTTTTCAAATAAATAAAAAAAAAATCTTAAAAAAAATACAAAAGATGGGATTATACAGGACATGTACAAAGGGGAGTGAAATTTCAGGAACATCTTAGAATTCTCCTACCACAGGTGTTCAATTCCACATTTCGCTTCAATCTTACATATCTACATAATCTCCAAAAAGTTACATGATGGGATTTTCTAAACACTGAAGACTCTGTTATGTAGAAACAAAGACATTTATTCAATTTTTCAACTACAGCATTCCCATAATGGTTCAGATTTTTTTGTCTTTTTATATTTTTAGCATTTTTGTTAATAACTCTAATTTGAGATTCACTTTCAAAGAAAATATTTTATATGCATCATAGTTTTAAGAGCACAGAATTCTGAAAGAAAATTTTATTTTACTTTTATTGTAATTCTAGGTTTCCCTAGATAACGCAGGTATGAAAGAATAAGTATCTTCAATTTTCTATGAAGTCAAAAAACGACAAACTTTGAAAAAGAATCACAGTTGTGGGGGCGCCTGGGTGGCTCAGTGGGTTAAGCCTCTACCTTCAGCTTAGGTCATGATCTCAGGGTCCTAGGATCAAGCCCCACATTGGGCTCTCTGCTCAGCAGAAATCCTGCTTCCCCCTTTCTCTGCCTGCCCCTCTGCCTACTTGTGATCTCTCTCTCTCTGTCAAATAACTAAATAAAATCTTAAAAAAAGAAGTTTAAAAAAAAAAAAAAAGAATCACAGTTGTGGAAGCACCCCAGTCCTAGAAGTTAAGCTCAAGAGCAGGTGTCAGCAAACTATTTTTTGTAAAGAGCCCATTGTAAGTATTTTAGGTTTGGAGGGTCAAGAGGCAAAATCAAGTATAGTAAATGAGGACTTATATAAAAAGAAAGTCATGTTTCCACACATATTTATTGACAAAATATTGACAAAATTCAATATTTTACTTTAACTACTAAAATTTAAATTTCACATAATTTTTACACACCACAATATTTTTTTTGCTTTTTTCCCAACTATTTAAAAAAGTAAAATCCATCTGTAGCACATTGGCTATACAAAAACAGATAGTGGGCTAAATTTAGATTGTGAGCCACAGTTTGTTGAACGCTTCTCTAGAGTTCTTATAGAAGTCACCCTTGGTCTTATTAATAGCTAAAACTTTATTTTATTTTTTTTACTCTCCTAAGAAATCTGTGTGTACACACATACACATAAACACACACACACACACACACACACACACACACTTTAGACGAATTTATTTTTTTGTTTCTATTAACCTTTGAACTTATAAATTCTCTGACTTATTTCCAAAGTCATGACCCCATAGAATTTCATATAACTAGAAATAGACGAACTCTCTCTATATATGGATAAACTACATTCTTAAATGATTTTTCTTTGGTTCCTTCAAGACTCAGTTCTATTATCTTTTACAATTAAATTTGTTATGCTATGTAACACTAACAATGAAACCTAAAATTTACAGTGTTCTTACTTTGTGTATTCTACAATGGATGCATAAAAATTTTTTAGTGAGAACAACTGTGCGTGTTTTGTTTTGTTTTTTGTTTTGTTTTGTTTTGTTTTGTCAGAGGGAGCACACACACAAGTAGGGGAAGTGGCAGGCAGTGGGAGAAGCAGGCTCCCCACTGAGCAAGGAGCCCAATGTGGGACTCAATCCTAGGACCCTGGGATCACAGCTTGAGCTGAAGACAAACATCCAACTAACTGAGCCACCCAGGCATCCCAAGAACAATTGGGTTTTGTTGGTTTTTTCTTACTACTAGTCCTTGGGCCTTTAACCAAAATGTTCCAGGGTTTACAGAGACAGAAAATAGTTGAAATTGTTACACTGTGCATTTAAAATTAATGGAGAGAATATGTGCTAACACAGTCCTTGATAGTCTAGTTAACCCATAACACTTCAATCATTTTTTGTGCTCTTAAAATATTTTACAAGATTATTTATCCACAAATTGTTGCCTGTTGGACAAAAAGGGTATTTTTAAAGTTCAGATTCAGTAATGATTTCAAGAGATTAAATTATGGTCCATTCACTTTGAAACTATGAGTAGTTAAATACCTTTCTTGGAAAGTAAACACCAACGTTTAATGGAAGTTTATAACATTAAAAACAGATTAAAACCAGATTTTTATTTTTCATGTCTTACAAAGCAATGTTTATGATTTTTTTTTGACAAAGTGGTACTTCATGAATACTTTTAAATAATGTTTATAGGATTCCAGCAAGATTCTTAAGAAAACGTTTTAACCTTTTCGCCCTAGAAAAGTTTTCTTGCTTGAAATGCCTTACCATCCTTTCTTTTGCCAGGGGAGAACTCAGGTTTTTGTTTGTTTGTTTGTTTGTTTTGGTAAATTTCAGCTGACTAGAACAAAGAGATTACTGAAAGATAAGGAAAGATAAAGCCAAATTCAGCTCTTACCACCTCAACCTTGGGGAAGAACTGAAAGACATTTAAGACGCTGAATCCCAAAAATGAGACAGCTCATGAACATCCTTGAATTTGACAAATCTAGGGCAGTCCCTCTCCTAAGAGTAGTATTGAAAGAGGAAATGGGGAAGTGTAGAGGTAACAAGATAACATCGTAGAAGAATAAAAGGACCAATTCTGGCAATTTAGAGAAATCTTCACTTTGGGGTATAAATACATAAAATCTCTTCTGAGTTGAAAAAATTATTAAAGGTCTTATATAGTAACTTGTATCTTACTGAGTTGTCATAAAAGGAAAGAATGGAAAAAAGATTGGGTTGGGAATCAAGGTAATATAGTGCCTTATTTCTATTATTCCAAAACAATTACTCTAAGGTAGATGGCTTCAGTTAAGTATTATTAGTTACCTGGAATATCTTGACTGAATATCTTGACTGAATATCTGACTTTCAAGGGCCCAATTGGTTCCAGAAATGGTGGATAAAATGTTAGGCTCTAGGAAAACAATCTCACTTTCAGGCCCAAACCAAGTAACTGAGTAACTGAGTACTGGGAGGAATAATAGCCGTAACTCTTCCTGTATATAGAGAATTTTTTTAAATATTTATTTTATTTTATTTATTTATTTGACAGAGGGAGAGATCACAAGTAGGCAGAGAGAGAGAATTTTTTTAAATATTTATTTTATTTTATTTACTTATTTGACAGAGGGAGAGATCACAAGTAGGCAGAGAAAGAGGAGAGAAGCAGGCTCCCTGCTGAGCAGAGAGCCCTATGCGGGGCTCGATCCCAGGACCCTGAGATTGTGACCTGAGCCGAAGGCAGAGGCTTTATCCCACTGAGCCACCCAGGTGCCCCTGTATATAGAGAATTTTAAAAGATCCCGAAACTTTTGTCCTGATGAGTCCCTTCAGTTAAAAAGTGTTTTTTTTTTTCTTGGGGTTCCTGGGTGGTATAGTCAGTTAGGCGACTGACTCTTGGTTCACAATCAGGTTGTGATCTCAGGGTCCTGAGATTAAGCCCTGCATTACATGGGGCAGGAGGAGAGGCGTGTCAGCACAGAGCCTGCTAAAGTTTCTCTCTCTCCCCCTCTGCCCCTCCCTGTGCTCTCTCTCTCAAATAAATACATATACCTTAAAAAAAATTCTTTTTACTTAAGTTTGTAAAACAGTCACAGTACTAAAAATATAGGCTGAAGGGATGACCCCATGAGACTTTTTAATTTCAATTTTTTACAAAATCTCTTGTATATTTAAAATAATTTATTATTAAAAGTGTTTTGATTATTAAAAATGATTTGAAAACCCCCTATTTAGTTTTATAGTGAACCAGTAAGACTTAAAAATTAACTTGTATTTGCAAGAGATATAAAATAAATACTTGAGTAGTTTAATAATATTACATAGAAAGCTAGAAGCCAAAAATAAAAGTGCAACAGCACTAAAAAATATCTAGTAAAAATGTCCACTAAGCTTCTCTATGTCCATGATAGTTTATACCATGATAGTTTATATTATAGTGGATTTTTACCCTAATGCTTGAAATATGTAGGTTATCATTGACCTGTGGTTCTTTTAAAATTGTATTCTGCATTAAAAAAAATTGTATTCTGCATTTAAATAAATAAAATGTGTTCATATCCCCATTTCTAATTGACAACTAAAGTATTTAATCTTACCATTTCATTTATTATACTGTAGCAAGCTGTTAAGCTTCCTAATTGTTCTTATCTACAATATCATCTCTTATGCTGAACAGAAACATTAGAGATCTTCAAATTATAGCCTGAGTGCTAAATCAGCTGCGCTTTTTTTTTTGTAATAAAGTTTTATTGGAACATAGTCATAATTTCTTTTTTTTAACCATTGTCTATGGATGCTTCTTCTCTAGCGTGGCAGAGATACATAGCTATTACAGGGACTACATGGCCCAGAAAGGTCTAAAGTATGTAATATCTGGCCCTTTACAGAAGAAGTTTGCTGATTTTTGACTGTTTCTAATCATCATCAAAGCTATTTCTAAATAAATATGCCTAGTGGTTCAAATGTTGATAACTGTAAAACAAACAGAAACCAAAAACCACTTAAAGAAAACGTTTTGTTTTTTCATGTGATGTTCAAAGATTGCTTAACCAAAAAGAACATTTTGTAGCACCTTCATAATATTAACAAACTGCTGTCTTAGGTACAATAAGCAGCTGATTTATTGAAAGTGACTTGTGTAGTCAATATCTGGAATGCAACAGCTAGTTTCATCTTGTCCAATTTTTACATTACTCTTCATTTTCCCTGAGAACTACATAGCTGAGACACTTTCAGTGAGGCACTTCCTGTAAAATGATCAGTTGTATCTGTCACCAGGAAGAAATGCATTTTCTGTGCTTTACTACAGCCATCTGCATCCTTCATTTTCTTTTAATTCAGTCACTGGAGCCCTAATGATCGCAGCCATTTCAGGAGATGCCATCAATTACAGCAAGGAGCTCATTCAGAAGTGAAAGATGAGTTCCATTCTCTGTTACTTAGAGGTCAGTGATCATTCCCCAACCTCTTCCCAGTGAACAAATAGTACAGTAACTTTCACAGGCTCCCTTCATTTTTCTCAAGTCTGCTGCTTTACGACTTTTTGTAGACCTTGGTTATAATAACTTCATATGTTTGACACTGGCAGCCTTAAGACAAGCCTGACCCAATCTTTTTCTTGCATCCATCATGATAAATTCAATCATATATAATTCTGACTCCCAGGAGAAATGTTTAAAAGAGTAGGCATTATTAAGATGCTTTTTTTAAAAAATTCTAAAATAAATACAATTGGTAAAATTTATATCAAGTAGATTTTAAAATAGTTATCACTTTACATCTGCAAATTTTCTGTCATTTTCTCTAAATATAACCATATCGAAAGATGCACTATAAATTATACATTTACATAAGAATTAGCACAATACTTGATATACGACCTTTCCATGCCCTCTGTAGAACAACTTTAAAAATTAGAAATACAATTCAATTTTCAATAATCAGTTTGATAGCAAAAGGATGTATATTAATACACGCACATAAAAACTTGCACCCAAATGTTTATAGCAACTTTATATATAATCACTAAAAAGTGGAAGCAACCAAGATATCTAACAATAGGTAAATGGAAAAATTGTGATACATCCATGGAAAGAATATTACTCAGATATTTTTTCGAGTAATTAAGCCATGAAAAGACATACAGAAGAATCTTAAATGTATGTTGTTGAGTTAGAGTCAGTCAGAAGAGGCTACATAATGTATCATTCCAATTGTATGACACTCTTGGAAAGGCAATACTACAGAGATGGTAAAACAATCAGTAGTTGCCAAGGGATCAAGAGGAGGTATAGATAATTGAATAGGGATAGATGACTGAACAGGTAAAACACAGGGGATTTTTTGGGTGGTGAAATTATTCTAGGTGATACTGCTTTGGTGAATATTTTTATTTCTAATAGAGAAATGGTAATCTTTTTCAATATGCAGACCTGGAATATATTCACATGCAAAACAATGAATCTAGACACAGACCTTACACCCTTCACAAAAATTAACTCAAAACGGATCATAGGCATACAAGTAAAACACAAAACTATGAAACTCTTAGAAGATGAAATGGGAAAAAGCATAGATGACCCTGGGTCTGATCATGACTTTTAGATACAACCCCAAAGGCAGAGTCTATGAAAGAAATAATAGATGAGCTAGACTTCATTAAAAACTGCTGCTCTGCCAAACACACTGTCAAAAGAATGAGAAGACAATCTACAGATTGGAAGACAATATTTGCAGAAGACACATATGATAAAGGACTATTATCCAAAACATACAAAGAACTCATAGAACTCAACAATAAGAAAGTAAACAATCCAGTTTTAAAAAGAAGCAAAGACCTTAATAGACACCTCACCTAAAGAAGAAATATGTATGGCAAATAAGAATATGAGAAGATACTCCACATCATGTTATTGGGGAAATGCCCATTAAAACAATGAGATACCACTATACACTATTAGAATGCTCCCCCCCGCCAAAAAAAAAAGTTGGCCCAAATCCAGAACACTGACAATACTAGGTGCTGGTGAAGATGTGGAATAGGAACTCCCATTCATTTTTGGTAGGAATGTGAAATGATATAGCACTTTGGAGGAAACATTGGAAGTTTCTTATAAAATTAAACATAACTCTTACCAAATGAACCTGCAATCACACTCCTTGGTATTTTCCCAAAAGAGTTGAAAATATGTGCATACTGTAACCCACACACATGTTTATAGCAGCTTTATTCAAAACTGCCAGAACTTGGAAACAACTAAGATGATCTTCAGTGGTAGATAGATAAACTGTGATGTATCCAGGCAATGGGATATTATTCAGCACTAAAAAGAAATTATCTGTCAAGTCATGAAAAGACATAAAGGAATCTTAAATGAATATTACTAAATAAAAAAAGTCAATCTAAAAAGTTTAAATACTATATGATTCCAAGGACATGGCATTCTGGAAAATGCAGAACTATAGAGACAATAAAAATTCTGTCAAGAATTGGGGCAGGGGAATTAGTAGGTGGAGCAAAGAGGATATTTAGGGCAGCGAAAATCCTCTGTATCATACCATAATGACTGATACTTGTCATTATATATGTGTTCAAAGCTATAGAATGCACAACACCCAAAGTGAAACCATGTAAACTTCCGATTTTGGGTGATTACTGTGTGTCAATGTAAATTCATCAGTTAGAACAAATGCACCTCTTTGGTGGGGGAAGTTGATAATATGGGAGGTTATGCACATGTTACTGACTGCAGGGACTAAATCTTCCCCTCAATTTTGTTATGAACCTTAAACTGTTCAAAAAAAAAAAAAAAAAAAAAAAAGGCCTGGGCTCCTGGGAGGCTCAGTTGGTTAAGCAACAGCCTTTGGCTCAGGTCATGATCCTCAAGTTCCAGGATCCAGTTCCTCATTAGGCTCCCAGCTCTGCGGAGAGTCTACTTCTCCCTCTGACCTTCTCTTCTTTCATGTTCTCTCTCACTTTCTCTCTCAAATAAATAAATAAAATTCTTAAAAAAAAAAAAAAAGGCCTTAAAAAACAGCACCTTACTCAGTATTATATAAGATTTTCTTTCTAGAATTATATACTTATTAGACTGACTTTCATTTCATCTGAGAGACATTGATTGATTGAGACTTCAATTAAATGTTGGCATTTGATGGCAAAACATTATTCTATATTGTATTAAAAATAAAGATGAAATACTAAATTTGGAAATAGTTGCATATTTCTTTTCAAAAGAGAATCTGAATGCTTGCAAAGGCACAAAGATTAGTTTTCTAGAATATAGATGAAAAAATTAAGGTAAAGTCTTGTAAAATCAAACACAGAGTGCTGACTACATCACGGTATATTGTTAAATCAGTTAAATTACTGACTCGGTAATAGTTAAAGACTTTAAGATTCCTATGGAATTAAAGCATCCATGAGTTAATAAATACATGTTTTCATTTGATTTGATGACATATATAAATAAGGTAATTATTTTATTAATTTAATTGTCTTGATTTTTCTTCTTTTTTTTTTTTTAAAGAATTTATATGTCAGAGAGAGAGAGCACACAAGCAGGAGGAAAGGCAGGCTGGGGGAGAAGCAGGCTTCCCACAGAGCAGGGAGCCCAATGCAGGGCTCCATCCCAGAACCCTGGGATCATGACCTGAGCCAAAGACAGACACTTAACCAACTGAGCCACTGAGGGACCCCGTGTCTTGATTTGTTTTTAACTAATCTCTTCATATTCTTCTCCTATCCCTTTCGGTGATTTAAAAATTAATACTAGCTTTAAATAAATAAATCGCAACCTATCTCTAAAATATTACTGAGGTCTACACAAATTCTCACTGATAAATCAATAGAATAATTCTGGAAAATCAAACACCATACCCTCACAACAGAATAGCAGAACTTCGTTAGTATTAAATCCCCCCAAATTAGGAAAAGCCTATTTTCCTAAAAAATAAGGAGCTTTAATCATACTTTTAATTTAAAATGTTACTAATATCATCTTTTCTTAGCTTTAACTTTATAGCATAAAAATAGCTTACATTTTAGAAGAAAAAAAATAACCCTTTGGCTATGTCAATTTGTTCTCCCTGAATTTTCTTCCATTCACCTTTGGGGTAATTTTTCACAATCCTTTAGATTAATAATTTATTTGATATCATTAGTTAATAATTTACTATAAAATTTCCTACATTCTATAGGGATTTATAGGGATAATAAGAACTGTGAAAATAGTGACTGTGTCTTAGGACTGGGTTAAAAAAAAGGAACAGATTTTATTTTTAGTTCAGACAATGAGTCCTCAGATATTCAGCTATTTCCAGAGTGATTGCTGGTAAAGAAATAAATTGGGTTAGAACTCCAGCTGACTAAGTACTATATTCTGCACTTCCACAATATAGGCTACATTCATAATAAATGATTTTAATTTAAATGTGATTTCTAACAAGAATAATCTTACCATTCTGACTTTATATATGTTAGTTCCTTAGGATAATAATTACTTCTAAGAATTAAAAACTTTCAATCTGCTGACATAAACTTTATTTCTAGCACAACATAAGATGGAATATTTAAATTCAGCCAAAGTCAGAGGTATGTATAAGATTATCACTCTCTCTCTCAATTTTCTTCCCCACTTCCCTCTCTCTCTAGTTTTGAATGGTTAGCATGAAGGTTAGGAAACAAAGTTAGATATTTGGGGATATACATTTATATTCTCATTAACTCTTTCAAAAATACTAATTGTCAACTAGAAGCTAAGAAATATAAAGATGTCTAACTGCTGCATCCTGCCCTCAGGGAGATGATGGTCCAAAGAAAGGCTAGGTAATGATATTTATAAGTCCTACATGAGACATAAAATAATCTAAGCCCCCCAAAATTATATATTCATTAAAAAGGTGATTCAGAAGACTAAAAGATTTCATCTAGCTGATGGGATGAGAGAAGGCCACAATGAACTTATGATGCTTAAATGTTTTCTAAGGTTTGTTAAGTCAGTTAAGCAAATAAGCCATTGGACTGAGGCTGTGGTGGCCTATGGAAACAAACCAAAATCTACGTCCATAAATACTTCAAGGTTACAAAATCAAAACCTAAGCACAGTCAATCACAAACAGCCAACTAGGCTTTTAAGCTGTAGTCAATCCTAATCAACATCCTAACCACTGCTGGTTTGATACTTCATAATTCAAATTAATTTTTGCTCAAATAAACTCTTAAAATTTTAAATGCCTCATTTAATCTTTTAACACCTTAAAATAGGATTTGCAGAAAATTCTGGAGAACAAGAAGAAAATTCTAGACAATGATTTCCTCCCGAGCATGGAACCACGTATGGCAGTTACTTTAGGGTACATATGGTTAATAGTTAAGAATTCAATTTGGACTACATAAAAACAATGAATAAAGGTAGAAAAGTAGCTCATAGTCTTATTTAGCTAAATACTGGTGGTATCATCAAAACAAAACATTTTAATGGAAAAATAGAAGGATTTTCCTAATTTCTTCTTATAGATTTTTTTGTTATTTTCTTGCCTCATAGTCCCATAAACTATTATCTCAAATTCTTGGAAACACAAGATTATTACAGAGGCTAAATTGTATTGTTTCCTTAATGAGAAGAGAAACAAAAATATTTGATGGCAAAAATGGTTTTATATTATAAACGCAAATACACTTCTTGTGAGTATATAATTACTTAAAAATTAAAAAAAATTAAATCTCCATAGATAAATACACTGAAGTACTAGGGTCTTAACCTACATATTCCTAAATAAGAGATCTATGGATTCTAATGCTCCATCATCATTAAACGGCTGTAAAGAACATTGTGCCATTTGGAGACATTAGAATCCTCTGTAGCTTGTGTCCTGGCCATGCTGCTTTCTTGTATTTATTTATTTATTCATTTGTTTCTGTAGAGGAGGTGTTTACAGATAGTAATCTGGGTGTGAAAGTAGGCTACAGAACTCCCCCTAAGGATGTATTTTCAAAACGACCTTGGATTTTATGTCTACAGTAT
>CM052809.1:72625245-72636329 GCA_028533885.1 Nasua narica | reverse complement strand
AAAATTATCTTATCATGAGAGTTAATTAGATCATATCAATACATCTGTACATAAAGAGTATTGACAATACAGCTGTACCTTTGTATGGCATTGTAATATATATAAAGTCTTTTTACACATATAGTTGCATAATTAACTTTCATAAAGCTTTATGACATAAGCAAGATAGGAAAGATGAAGAGTAGTTTATATGGTAAATTAGATGGTTCTTATTTCTTTTTTCTTTTTTCATCTTTCTATTTTTCTGTCCATATTTCTTATTTTTACTGAGTAGCCATCATAGTTCTTGAATCCCTGCCCCACATAGTGCATCCTTTGACCCAAATTGATAATATTATTTATTGGTTAAATTGGTATAATGAGATTATAGGTTTAAAATGAAGGGTGACATTGAATCAGAATATTCATTGTCGGAGTTGGCTGTGGGGGCTGCTATTACATATATGGTGTTTTAAGAGGACAATAAGTTGTACTGGATACAGATGAACAACAGGCAGAACAAGGGATCGATCGCTTCATAAAAGTTCTTGCACTAAAGCACAGGCATACACCTGTTTTCAGATTTGTAGAGAAGGAGGAATCCTCACTGGAAAAAGTAGCAGCTATTTTAAAGAGGCTGGAGAACCCAGGCTCTAAGAAGCAGGAGGTGGGTGTTGTAATTCAAATTACATGCTAATTCCCATTGATCAGCCTATTTAAATGGCAATGAGGCATAGATAGTGCTTCTGGCCCAGTGCTTGAAACTGTGCAGAGGCTATCTGTCAGCAAGAAAAAAATACTGCTGCTTGCTTGAAAAGCTGTGGTTGCTTCAGGGGCGTGTGATTGTAAAAGGGAATTACCTTCCAGTCCTCCGACCTGTAGGGAAGGAGATCCTATCAAGAATTTTCAGGACTGCAGGTACACCCAAGTGCTACCATTCTTCTCCTGTCACCTTTAGCTTTCTGGGGCTATATACTCCTGTAATGAGAAAGAAGAACAGATACAGCTATAATTGCCACTTGTGAGATGAAGATGGATGACCAGCATCACACATCATCCTTAGCTGAGCACAGAGGAAGTCTGATTGCTTTTCATGTTCTGCAAAATCTTAATTATACCATGTGGATATAAAGTATTGATTCAAGCAACAGAGCAAAATTAAAATGCAATTGTTTAGAGAATGAAATGCTGTTGAATAAAGGAGGTTATGGTTCAATTGGGAAGGAAAGATGTAAATACACCTAATAAATGGTAGCAAGTGATGCTTACCTTACAAAAATATAAAGAGTGCCTAGGCACATCAGAGGAGGGAGTAATGCTTTAGGCTGGAGGACCAGGGAGCACTTAAATGAAGCAGCATTTAAAATAGATGTTGAAAACTATATAGAATTTGGGAGTTGAGAAACAGTGCATAGGAGTGGCAGGCATTTCATGCACAACATGATCAGAATCAGTTGAGGGAAGACTCTCAGAAACTATTACTCCAAAGAATAAATACTGCCGACTACCCAGTGTGCCCCCAAAATGCGTGGGGAGAAATCTAAAAAATTATTTCTCATCCAATAGCTGTTCATTTAACTTTAGAGTTAATGATGAATTCAAGGATTGCAAAATACATGTCTATGTGTGTCTGCATGCATGTGCAAATTTTTAAATAATTTTGCTTATAATTTCAGAATTTTGTTGTTTGTATTCATGTCATTCCTTAGCACTCATGTTTAGTTCTTAGGGAAGAACTAATTTTTTAGTTTTTAGGTTTTTTTTTTTTTTTTTTTTTACTTTCTTTAATGTTCACTATCAGGAAGTATAGTAAGTATTTTACCTACATTTAATATATGTAAAGCCCAACAAGTAATTACATTAAACAATTTTTTCTCAAACCTGAGAAAAGGCCAATATCATATTATCAATCATCTTTGAAAAAAATATATATCTGAGTGATTTTCTGGAAGATAATTTGGTGCCAACTTTATTGTTAACGTGTGATGGAGAGAAACTTCTGAAAGGATAGATTATATCCCAGACACCTATCACACTTGTACCCAGCCTATAACCTCAAACCAGTTAAGGTGGCCAGATACTTTAACCAGTCTAATTATTACCCTAATAATCTTTAGCAAGGTCTTCCCTTCCTGTACCTATCTATGTTAACAATTTATTTTAGTTACTTTTTACCCCTATCAACTGTTTCATCAAATATAAAAATTTGAAATGGCATTCTCAGAAGCACATTTCCCTAGGAAATTTATAAAACTTGGGACACATGCTCACACATATTCTGCCTAAGAAGTTGATTTAACACATTCGAAGAAATAAAAGAAAGCAAAACTCATGTATGGCTTTATTGTTATTAATTTTTTCACACACACATAAAGATATTTTCACTAAGCACAATGCAATCCCCTAATAGTCTTTTGGCTATTAAAGTCAATCTTTATAATTTTTGTTTCATTATAACTACTCCAAAGTCTCCTCAATTCCAATAAAGAAAGAGATACCCTCTCCCTGGAATGTAGCTGATGAGGCTCTCTGTTTTCTTATCTGCCAGCTATCTGGCTCAGCTCTTTTTAATGGGTTTCAATTTGGCCCCTCTTGCTTCTTCCAATTTTCCTATTTGAAAATAACCTGGGGTCTTCACAATAGTGGAGTACCCAGCAGCTGATTAACAAATAGGAACTCTTTCTCATTGAATACTCATGTGATAAATAGTGTTCTCTAATATTTGTCTGCTTAGATATTTCTGGTCCTTTGCCAAGAGGTACATAGCTAAAGTATAATTTTTAAAAGAATAATATTGCAATTGTGCGAATAGAAAATGAACAGGTGTCTAAGTTTTTATTAAACTCATTAATAAGAAAACAAGTAAGCGATTAAAAGAATTCAAAGAACATTTGAGAAACTGGGTATTTATGGGCAATTTAATAAAGGGATGCTAACATATACTTGTTGGGTTATACACAAAATTGCTTAATATCCTACCTTTGGGGTTGTCTCTTCTACCAGAAGAAATTATTTTTATCTCTTCCAGGCAAAAATCTACATGCTAAACTCTAGTCCTACACAGTTGAAAAATAGCCTCGTTGATATAAAATAAATCAAAGGTTCAATCTCAGAACCACACTGAAAGAACACCCAGTAATATCTCTTGCCTATTTCCAAGTTTCAGACAATATTTCCAACACAGTTCTTCCTATTCACAAACACTTCCTATTCTTCTCATCCTTCTATTGAGTTAGGTATTTCCTTCCAGCACCGTGGAGTTGCTATGATGGTTAGCTTAGCTTTTGTAATCAGTTTCTTCTACAAAACCAGAGTTGTAGAAATAGAGAATTGCCAAGATGAAATGTATGTCAACATTACTTTAATCTCTTCCAATCCCAGGTTCTCTGTCCCTAGGGATCTCAGGAAAAATAATGCACTTCTCAGCTTATTTCAGACTGACACTTAATACTTTGGTTTATATAAACTGACATTATTATAGGACCACCTTTTCCCCCCTCTTAATGTAAGAAAAGTTAGGGGCGCCTGGGTGGCTGAGTGGGTTAAAGCTTCTGCCTTCGGCTCAAGTCATGATCTCAGGGTCCTGGGATCGAGCCCCATATCGGGCTCTCTGCTCTGCGGGGAGCCTGCTTCCCCCTCTCTCTCTGCCTGCCTCTCTGCCTACTTGTGATCTCTCTGTCAAATAAATAAATAAAATCTTTAAAAAAAAAAAGTTAGGTACTGTGTATCTAATTATAACAATCTCACTTGTAAGAAATTATGTGTAATAAAAGCAAATTATTGTTTCAAACACCAACCTGCGAAGTTAGTTATATTAAAATTATTGTCTTTTGGAGAAGGGGAGGGGTGGTGATGGAGGAGAGCAAATCTTGACTGAGGGAGGGAAACCAGCTAATCCTCTCTCACTAGGATCTTGCTCATTGTGATCCTGTATTGAGAAGTTTAAGAATACCTGTTCCACTTTTTTACCCCAACTTTGCTGACTGAATTATTTATTTTCACTTCCTGAGTGTAGTCATGAAGCTCCACTTTCCCCCCTAATTTTGATTAGCTACAAAAAAGAATTAGAATTCAAGAGCACTCAGGGTTCCTGATAGATTATAATAATGTTAGCTAAATTGTTGCAATAGATCTCTCCAGAGACATGGTCCAGCCATTTCTGGCTCTCAGAGCTAAGTTATTTTACTTCCTATTAGATGGCATAAGTGTATTTTCATTAGCAATCATATGCACTCACTGAATCCTTATAACAACTTTTTAAAGTGTTTCCTATTATCTACTTTCTAAAGAGATGCAAACTGAAGGTCAAGGAAGTTAAGTAGATTGTCCAATATCACTATCTATGGGAGAATTAGATTCAAATTTGTGTTTGTCTGCAAAGGATGGATAGAAAAGGAAGTTTGTTAATTGTTCTGTTAATATACCATTGCCTTATATCTTAAATGGTTTTAAATATTTTGAATAATACATAAAATGGATTATAAAGCAAGGTAACAATTTCTGCTTAACAAAGATGAGATCTATAAAAGAGAAAAACAACATAGCTACAAATTTTATTTCCTAAGCTACTAAATATTATGATAGCATAGCTGCCAATTTTAGCACTACAGAAAAACAAAATGCATATAATAAATGTATAGATACTCAAGATGACCTGATTTTATTTTTTGGCCTGAAAGGTAACTTCCAATTTTAAATTTTCATACCTATCAATAATTTGGCAACATTCTGTACCATAATGCATGCCTTTCATTAAAAAAAAAAGGGGGGGGGGTGCCTGGGTGGCTCAGTGGGTTAAAGCCTCTGCCTTGGGCTCAGGTCATGGTCTCAGGGTCCGTGGATGGAGCCCCGCTTCGGCCTCTCTGCTTGGTGGTGAGCCTGCTTCTCCTTCTCTCTCTGCCTGTCTCTCTCTCTACTTGTGATCTCTCTATGTCAAATAAATAGATAAATAAATAATCTGTAAAAAACACAAAAAACAAACCTAAATTATACACAAGTAAGATAAGGTCAGTTTAGTAAATTTAAATGCTTTACTCTTTTTCCTCTCAAGGAACAAATCTTTGAGTATTTATTCAATAGCTTGTCAACTATTTCTCGATATCAAAGATATTTTGTTTTTGTTGATACAATCGTTTTGGTGTTTACTTATGTTTTTCAATTCTCAAATCTGCCTTCAAATTTATGATAAATATTAATGATATGATATTCATGTAAACACCATTACATACAGGCAAGAATATAGGCCTACGGGGTCCAGGTACTTCCCAGTTACAGAATAGTGAGATATCCTTAGCTCATATCATATCTGAAGGAAATAAGGTACTGGATTAGATGATCTTACAACTTTTTTCTAGTTCTAAAATATAATGCTAACAATTTATAACTAATTCAGATATTGGGTATAATACACAGTGAGTGACATTTAACATTTTTGGCCGGTAGTACATGGTTGTCAGTATTTGAATAAGCTATGATAATAAGAGTACTTTTATTCTTATTATTCTTAACTTCAGTTCTACACGCATTGTGTATTATTATTATTATTTTATAACATTATTTTTTGAAAACATTTTTGTTGCTTATGTAAATAGATATTCAATTGAATATATAATATATTAAAAGCTACCAACAATTTATGTTACCGTCACAGCAAAAATAAGGAGATTAAAAGAAGGCACAAAAGAGTATTCTCATTCTAAACCTGGAGGTAGATAAAGAAAATTTTTGTGTGCAGATATACATGTCAACATGTATGCATGTTACCTCTTTCTTATATATGCCACTAATATTGTACTTATTTTATATGGTGTAAAACAAGAAAAAATTCCTATCTTAGAAAAATTTCAGAGAACAAAAATTTAAGCCATTTGGATATCTTACCAGAATTTTTCTTTACTGGATTTAAAAATGTGGACCTGAAATTATTCAGTGTTAGTTCATTTTATAACTATAGAGATTAATATCCTTCTGTGTTAGTGTTTGTGTGTGTGTGTGCGCGTCTGTCTGTGTTTGTGTGTATGTGTATATTTTTTAGTTGTTTTCTGCTGTGCTTCAGAATGGAGTTAACCAGGAACAGTTTTATAGTAGTAAAGGACCATATTATTGTGGACCGTTAATTCCCTGCCTCTTTTTCTCATTGCCACCCAACACAATTTATTTTCTGTTGACAAGCTTAGGATACTCTGAGGAAAAGAATCTGAATAATCCAAAGCAGAGGCAATTCCACTTCGAAGTGCTCAGAAAATGATAGAATGTGAGATCCCAATTAGAACTTCTGCATATACTATGCATAAAATGGCTGCTTTGGGAATCACTAGTGATATTCATTCTACTTTTTTGGAATTTATATGTTATAATATTTTCAAACTTACTTTTAAGCAAAAAGCTGAAGAGCTTTACTTCTGTGGGATCCAATCATGTGCCATGTACACTAATTCTAACTATTTCTCTTAAGATGATTGAATAAATTTATGGTGTTACAGAAAAACTTTATTTCACTTATAATATTAGTTATTGGTTCATATAACATACAAGTGACTCTCAAAACAGATTATAAAAACCATTATCTATAATGGCAAAATGATACTTATATTTTAATAGTTTATTTTGAAATAAATTTCTAAAATAAAAAGTTAATGATGACATATGAATATACGATGATATAATTCAAATATGCCTTTAGACAGATTCAACTTAAACATATGAAATGGTTGAAGAAAGTTCCACTTTATTTTTATTTTTCACTGCATAACACAGACCTTATATAGTTTCTGGTTTAACTGAAATATTGTTTTTGTTAGAAATGGATAATTTACCAGATACAAGAGTGTCCCCTCAAATGTAATCATGTGAGTTTTAACCATGGTTACAAATTCTTAGATGCTTTTCCTATAGATTATTCCCCTCACTTTGAATCTGGGTGAGCTTATAACAACCAATAGATTACAATAAAAGAATGTCATGAGAATTTCAATATTATACCTCAAAAGGCCATGTAATTCTCATTTGTTTGCTAAAATACTTGCCCTTGGTATCTAGAGTCACCATCTAAAAAGTCTGACTTTTTAAGATAACTGTGCTAAAGAAGTCTAGCGTAGGTTATTAAGTCAGCAGCACTAGCTGAGACAGCCTTCCAACCAAATCCCTGCCAATATACCAGACATGTGAGTGAGGCCACCTTCTACCCGCAGATCTAGACTACACGCCAGCTGAATACCACCAAGTGACTTCTGTTGACACCATGTAGAACAGAAAACTCACTGAAGTCCAGCCAGAATTCCTGTCCCACAAATAAGGGAGCTATATTAGGAAGATCATTGTTTTAAATCATTATCTTCTGAAGTAATTTGTTACATAGCAGTAAATAATTGGGACAAATCATCTGAAACGTGGTTTCAGATGATTTTATATTCTGTCTCCTCAGTCAAATGTCAAGAATATACGTTCTCTATAAAAGGATCACACGAAAATCCAAAATCTTGACAATTAATCCATTAACAAAAGGCTATAAAAACCACAACAGTATTTACTATTTATTGGATGTTTTTGCCAAGCATGGGGCTATACATTATACATGAATAACTGACATGGGGGTCAAAATAGCTCGGCTATATGTATCACACACATTAACAAAATCCAGGTATCATATCAAAGAGAAAGTCAAGGGCTAGCTGATAGAAAATATGGTATTTGCAAGAGTATTCAAGAGTGCAAGATAGAAGTCCTAATTTGTGTAGGGATTTCAGCAATGATTAATGATGATATGCATTTTGTATAATACAATTATGTTACCAACTATGAAGACTCATTGTGAAATATTCTTTAAGATTAAATAACCACAGAACTGATATTGTTGAAAGCTGGGTTTGAATATAAAATATTATTATTACATAGGAAAATGTTTTTTCACTATTACAAGGAGAAATATAGAGGCATACAAACCTTTTAGGAATCAGTATGTAAAGGATTTTTCCCCAAGAAATAGGTAAATAAGTTCCTACAAAAGGTTTTCTGTGCACTTTGGAGTTTATATGGGAAAACCAGTATTATTTGGATTAAAAATATTTCACTAACTCACTTAAAGCTAATGAAGAACATTTTGTGATAAGTAAATAAAGGAAATTACTTAAGCTATGACCACTTATGTTGTGTTTAGACTTCTTATATATGGGTGAAATATACCACCTGTACCAGTACTAAATATTGTGCTCTTTCTTTATTTCAAAAGTTCAACTACTGTACTAGGCACCCGAAATTTAAAGATAAATGCAACCTTCAAGGATCTCATAGACTGGTTAGAAAGATGGGAATTTTAAAGCAAGTTATAAAATCTAATCAAATAATAAGTGCATTAAAGCAATACACAGGTTTCACAGGGTAGCAAATGATTAAATTTGCCTGGGGTGCACAAAAAGGTGATTATGGATAATCTACTTATTAGTTTCCTATTGCTCCTGTAACAAATTATCACAAACTTAGTAGTGATTTAAAACAATACAAATTTATAGGTCAGAAGTCTAGTTGGCTTGGCTGGTTTCACTGCTCCTGGTTTAATAAGGCTGAAATCAAGGTGACAAATGACTGGGCTGTCATCAGGAGTCTCCTGGAAGAACTCGCTTTTGTGCTTATTTTAGAATGTTAGCAGAATCCAGTTCTTTGACGTTGCACGACTGAAGCCCCTTCTTCTCAAAAAGGCCTCTCTCTGGTTCTTGCACAGAACATTGTCAGCTCATATGATTAGATTGGTTCCATCCAGATAATCTAGGATCATCTCTTTATTATAAAGTTCATGACCTTAATTATATCTACAAATTCCTTTGCCATGTAACACAACATGGTCACTAGACTCAGGGATTAAAGTATGAACATCTTTGAGAGTTCATTCTGCTTTGCACAGTTCATAAGCTTGCTTGCTTATTTATTTGTTTGTTTGTTTGCTTATTTATTTAGAATGAAAGCTCAGGTTAGATCTAGAAGCAGGAAATCAGGATATCTACTTTGAGAGTGAACTGTGTAAACAGATTATTAAGACCTAAAAAAATAATCCATGATAATAATATTAGAAACTAATCTGGACAAGAACTGTGTTCAGGCAGCAGAAAAAATATTATAAACTTTATCATGTGAAAAGAAATGAGAGTATCACTAACACACATTGATCAAGTTAGCTTGAGCCTAACACAGCTTCAGTTTGGTGGAGTGGCCTCATATACATTTTCCTTTCATAACCAGCTAATGAAAAGAAACAAACTTTAACAAAGTCAAAACAATGCCAACCAAAAAGATTCTCTCTAGTTCTCCAATTATTGCCCAATGTTTGCACCATGCAGAAAATACCACACATCTGTAATGCTAGAAGAACAGCAACTCCAGGGAGGAAAGACTCTGAAGTCAATAACTCATTGAGATTTGAGATGTTAACACTAAAGCCGCAATTATTCATAAAAGTGGTAGGTTCTAGGGAATTCTGGTGAAATATGCATGCTGAGATTTCTGTTCTCAACTCACTCCTTCCTCCTACCTGGGAATATTAAGGATATTTAAGCTTCCACAAAAATACGGAGATTGTATATGTGTATACATGTAGTGAGATGGAGGGATAGATAATTATGGTTATGAATGTAGGTATGGAAAAAGAATGGTTCATCGTCAGAGAGGAACTCTGAAACTGCCTACTCAGGAAATAGAGAGTATCCATCAAGTTTTACCAAATGAATGCCTAAAGAAAAAAGTCCAGGCTTCCATTTATGAAACGAGTAAGTCATGGGAATAAAAGGCACAACATAGGAAATATAGTCAATGATATCGTAATAGCGTTACATGGTGACAGATGGTGGCTGCACTTGTACAGAGAACCAGTTGAACCAGTATGTTGAATACCTGAAACTAATGTAACATTGTGTGTCAACTATACTTAAATTAAAAAAGTAACGAAAATTGTAAAAAGAAATTACTTGATATATTTAAAAGTGTATTTATTAAAGTATTAGCCCAGAAAGACTATGATTCTCTAGAGGGTAAATTTTGGATAACATCTCAGTTTCATGCCTGTTGGAAGAAATATTAGTTCAGGTCCTCAAAGATGCAGATGCCAAAACAAATAAGGAAGTACAAGAGACTTATTGGAAGAAATGCTTATGAGAGGAAAAAGGAGGAAGCTGGAGAAGGTCAGAAGACCTGCCAGAACATGATGAACATATGACCACTGTGATAGAGAAAGGAAAGGAAGTGGTGAGGTAGGAAGGATCTCAGATTGCAGCATGGCTTTAAGAAAGTTTTGGCCAGATTGATGGAGAGTCCTTGAGACAACATCACCTGTCAGGGGAGTCCTGAATTTTGCAAAAGTTGGTCTTCCTTAGTACTATCCAGTGTTCAATCACTGGGTGGGAGCAACCAGTGAAAAGTATGGCCTCAAACATGACTGTGGTGATGGATTCAGAACCCCGGACCTTTAGCTGTCCCTCACTTATGTTCACCACAGCAGGTATCTTAATAGAATATTTTTATGCCTGCGCAGTCTACCACTTGGACAAAGATTCCTATTTATGAATTGAGATTTAGGGAGCACATCCTCCTTGGTTTCCATGGGCTCACTTACTGAGAGAGAAATAGAGAAGTTTAGTGGAGTGATATGTAGCCTCTTTTCAAGGGGACACCTAATGGTGACAATTGTGGCCAACTGCAGCAATAGGCTCTTTCCTCCTTTGAGCCTTCCAAAAAGCTGGAAGCTGTCCATGTCATCTCATATATGGTCCAGGGAAGCAGTCCAAGGTATGGAACGCATTACCCCACATCCCAGTGAGGCCTGCCAGGTACTGTGTTTCCATCTTTATGGTAAAGGATGCTAGACGCATCAAACTTCCCTCTCTTTGGGGGTGGTTCCTGACATACTCCTGAATACTGGGCCCTGGAACTTCACCAAGTACCTTAATCCTAAATCTTTGTAGAGTTTACTTCCCATCCTATGTAACGCATATATCTTACCAAGGCTGCCAGCAAACTATCCTTCTCTTGCTCATGCTGTACGATCATCATGATGTCACTGATATGATGAATTAGAGTCACCCCATGGGATTCTCAAGCAGTTCAGTTCAGACTATATTACA
>CM052809.1:72579772-72624745 GCA_028533885.1 Nasua narica | reverse complement strand
GATTTGTCTAGCTGAGACAGTTAGAAAAACTGAAATTTAGTCCACACCCTGCTGTTCATGGCACTGGGTCATATTAATCTGGAAGGAGGGGTGCACAAAAGTACCATCCACTTACCAAAACACTATGCTTGCTCAGAGAGTGTGATTTTTTTTCCTCACTGGAAGCAAAACTTTAGCCTAATTATGGATTATTATATCACTTATTAAAGCTATTTCCATAGAAAATTAACTTGTTTAGAATTCTTTGTTATTTCTTTCTTCTTTTTTATCTTAACTCTAAGACTTTCAAGTATTTAAATTTGAGTCATGTTCATGTAATGTATAGATGATTTACCATCAGAATGACTTAAGATAGGGCCCCTGGGTGGCGCAGTTGGTTGAGCAATTGCCTTTGGCTCAGGTCATGATCCCGGAGTCCCGGGATCGAGTCCCATATTGGGCTCCCAGCTCCATGGGGAGTCCGCTTCTCACTCTGACCTTCTCCCTTCTCATGTTCTCTCTCTCTTTCCTAATAAATAAATAAATAAAAATCTAAAAAAAAAAAAAAAAAGAATGACTTAAGATAGATTCCCAAAGGATATAAGAATTTTGAATAAAAGAAAAAAATAATGGGGGGAGTATATCATCTAGTGCTACCAGTTTAGCTGTTAATCAACACTCCTGGGATTTGGCTCACTGAGGATAACTCACTTGATGTATAATTTACTTTTTTCAATATCAAAATAAAATTTGCAAGACTTCCTGATGCTAATACATTTATACAGAGTACTTCTTTCCATCTTTATAAAGATAATTATTACTACAGTATTTCGCAATATACTTTTTTAGCAATATTCAGTGGATTTCCTAAGATGGCACATGGTACTAATTACAAAGTCAAGCATTTTTTTGTCTTCTATACCAGCAACATCACTTTATTTTATTTTTTTTAAAGATTTTATTTATTTTACAGAGAGAGAAAGATCACAAGTAGGCAGAGAGGCAGGCGGAGAGAGAGGGGGAAGCAGGCTCCCCACTGAGCAGAGAGCCTGATGTGGGGCTTGATCGCAGGACCCTGAGATCAAGATCTGAGCCAAAGGCAGAGGCTTTAACCCACTGAGCCACCCAGGTACCCCCAGCATCATCACTTTAAAATAAATATAAACTTCTCTTTTCACCACTGATAATTGCTCAGGTCTGTTAGAGAAAGAGTGATTATAAAATATCACATGGCATTATGATTTTTAATTTCTAACAATTTACCACCAAGCTAGATATAAATATTATGCATTAAATAGTTTATTTTCCTTTTCCCTGGTTCTCTTCTCTGTGGAAAGGTTATATATCCCACCCTGCTGAAGTCAGTCTTGGCTATCAGGCTTGGTGTGTGCCAGTTCCAAGCAGAATATTTTTAAATGCCAGATTTGGGTTTGAAATATCTCTGTTCTGTGAAATACTGATTGGCAATATTCCAGGTGTAAACTGCTTCAGTAGACTAAGTCACAGAGTACAAATGTTGTGAAACAGGTTCTCAATTAGCATATGGCATGAAGAAAAAAATATGTAGAGAGACGATTTATCTCACACTCAAATTCAAATACCTTTTTAAAAATTACCTATTTTTAGCATAGGTATAATCACCAAACAAAATGTCCTAATTTTTTTGTGAAAAATGACCAAAAGTGCTGGTGGAGAGTCCATTTTGATTGAACTGGACCAAAGCATTGATAGTATATCTTGACTGTAATGGATTTTACCTCAAAATAACATGAAATACTTCTAAATCCAATTCACACTTCAGAATCTAAAATAATAGTTCTGTTGCAATTATTTGCAACACATGGGTAGCTGACAAGTATTGGTTTTGACAACGGATTTACATTTACTCCAGCAGCATTTAAAGAATTTGAGAGCTCAAAACCCATCAGAACTCTCACAGTTATACCTTATCACCTTCCAGCAAAATACTAGTCCAAAAGAATGGTGTTGACTACTAAGGATACCCTGAAAGCAATGGTTGGAGAAGATTGTTAACAAGGTTTCTTGTTGCCGAACATGTTATCTCATATTCAAAAGGATGAGTGGATATACTGACTAATTAATGTGTTGATGTCTCAAAAAGTGTCAGAATGACCGTCACTAGACTTGAGGGAAAGAGAGTGTTGAACCAACATTGTTGGTTCGTATTTCTTTGGTCTTGAGAAGAAATCCTAGAGAGAAAGCAAGCAGGTTCAGAAACAGTAAATTAATAATCATGGTCCAGAGTATTAATAGGCTAGAGTTGTCTTGCCATGTTGCTCACCCCAATAGTTCCAGCATGGAAAAAAAAATATCCATATATATGGTAGAAGGTAAACTGCATAAGCAACATTTCCCCATAAGGAAGAAAATTTGTAAAATAATTCTTATTGTCAGATTCTAGAATATTTCTTGGCTAAATAAAAGGCTAACATGTGTTTTTCAAATAAGGAAAATGAATTAATATTTTGGAGGAACAATTTTACTTCTTTCTTGAGATGGACATCCTTTTCCACTGCATGTAGGCTATTAAGTAATGAAAAAGACACCTCTTCAAACAAGAAAGGCTTAGAGACCAACCTGGCAGTCATTGGAAGTACTGATATAAAAATAGATTGTTCCTGGTTAAGATGAATTATAGGTCCAAGAGCCCTACACGACGGAGTCTGGCTAGAAGTCTGAGGTAAAGATGGTATATTAGGGTATAAGCTAAGTTGCTGTGTAAAAGGACCCCTAAATACAATGGCCTAAATAAAACAGAAGTTTATTTCTCAAAAAAGAAAATAGATACCTTTGCATTTCAATTATAAAGATATTTTAGCCCTGTTTAATTTTTCCCTCAACAGAAAGTCCATTAGCAGTTTCTCCTCTAATACCATCTTCTGATTATTCATATTACCTTCTGCATACTCTTCAGTACCCTAAATTGAAGAGTGCAGTAACATTTCCCAGGCCACTATAATTGTCAAAATATAATCAGCTATATTTTCTCACCTACATATTTGAAACAGAGATGAAGTCACACAAGTGAATTCACTTATTAATTAAAATATTCCTGAAAGTGTATTTGTGTGATACTTTCTGAGAGTCACTGTGGCTCCATATCAGTGGTTTGGATCTCTCAGTTTCCTATAATTGCATGTGAGATTTTAATAAAAGGAAACTAGCTTAGTTTTTAAAGCAAAATACCTTTCATTAGAGCCTTGCTTTTCCTTGTATGTGTTTTTAAAAAATTATTTATATATTCATTTCTCTTCTATTGCTACTTAAAATATGGACTGTACTCACCCTTCCTATACGAAAGGGAGAGTTAAGAATTAGTGGTCTTTGGATGTTTTTTTAAATGACCTCTGTCTTTTCTAATACTAAACTCTCACCTGAGATCTTTCTATAAATGAATGACAAGTTAAGCGTACCAATTTCGTCGTAAATTCAGACAAAGTAATTCTTCCATAAATTTCATTATGCTGTGGCACCAAACCAATAAATACAGCCCATACAAGACGTTTTAAGTCACTTTCTAAAAACTAGACTTTTCAACTCTATGGCTCTAAAATTGATGGCCTCAATTCTCGACTTGCCTTGTAACCCTGATGGAGCTGATACAAGCATGATGCTCCTTGAAAGTCGAAGTGCTATGCTTAAATTAAGCCTCGTGATGGTGCAGAACAAGTCATATATTTAGGTGAAACTGTTTCTCGGGTGAATAAGATATCTTGACATGTCAATGGAATATGAAACTCAATTTCACAAGATTTTTCTAGTGCCAAAAGAGATTTAAGTAGAGCTCTCATTTTTAGTCTTAACAGAAAGGATAAGTCTTCCTCTATAGACCTCTACATTCCTTGCCTCTAAAATTTAATTTTTTCAATTCCTCATAAAGGCTATCATTCCTTAAGCCTTCATGAAACCAAAATTACATTTCATCGTTGGTCCAGTTTCTGTTTTCACTTTTAGAAACTTCCTCTCATTTCCAATTATTCCATTCTTCTTCCCTCCACCCCACTTAAGAATCTCTGTACAAACTAGATAGTTTACACAGAGCTGTTTCATTAGAATAGGGGCTTAAAACTTTCTTTAAACTATAAAATCAAATAGGGAAAAATATGGGTTTAAAACTTTCTTTAAACTATATTAAGAGAGATAATAAATACACAGTCAGTGAAATATGTAAGAGCACACCCAGATGAGTTAAAATTAATACCATTTTCCCCCAAAGCAGCATCAAAACCCAAAAGGGTTCTAAAAACCGAGAGAGAGAGCAAGGGAAAGGGGGAAAAAAGCAACCAGAAAGCAGCTAAAAAAAAGTCCTAAGTTGGAAAGCTAAGAGTTATTCAGAAATAAGAATTTTAAAGTGGATTATTTTTATTGTAATTATTATAGAATCATTGTTTCATTCTAGAATCATTATTTATTTCCTAAATGTGTTTTCATGAGGTATAAGACAGTATTTCAAAATTTAAGTAACTTTTATTCCTAATCTTCTGCAACAACTCTTAAGTATCTTTAGCTAAATCTCATTCTTCCCACTCATTACACCCAGGCATTGGCTCAGTTTCCCAAACCAAACCTCAGATGTTCTCTACATATTTTTAATCAGAACAGGAATCAAACATACCTTCCCCAAAAGTGCTCACTAATGAACTTGCTGGTAATCAAATAAACATGTATGCCAGCTATTAGATATTCCTTAAGTAGGAACAAACCAACTAAATGTTACTTGAAGGAAGTCCTTTTAAAAGTCTACAATCAACAGAAAAGGTAGAAATCCAGTAAAAACAGTAGAAATAACATATTTCAAGAAAAAAACAGGAGTCCATTCATAAATCAGCAGATACTAAAGAACTTCACATCACTTTAGAACACTAACATTTTAGGCAAGCTGGTTATGGGATAATTTCAAGTCACTGCGCATCAATGCATTTCCTTTTCTTTGCATTCCTTTGGAAAATAAGTTTTTACAGATTCACAACATTTTAATTATGGGATGTGAATACTGATAATGTGATAATGAGAAAGAATACTAAAGGTTCCAGGGAAACGAAGGCGAGAAAACTTGATGGAGGTGATCCCAGTGGTGGGGTAGGTAAACATCAGGTAGAAGAGGTGGTATCCCTTCCTAGAATTCAATTAAAATTTGCTCTCTCATTGCTTTAGATTGCTGTTGCCCCTTCTGTTTATGCAGGAAGTATTTTGAGAGAGGAGAAGAAAACATTGAATACTATTCCTCTGGAATCCTATGACTTTTCATTGCCTGCTCTTGCATTGTATCACCAAAGCCAGCACTACCTCTACATCAGACTGCCAGCATACCCTTCAGCAGATGAATCTGGTGTTCAGTTTGATATTCAAACTTCACTACTATTTGTGATACATGTTGAGAAAATAGAGGCACACAGAAGAAACTCAGGTTGACTGCATTGTTTATTTCTACCCGAGTTTCCCAAAAACTTGTTCTTTCCCTGCAGATCTGAGGTCTACTTCACCCCTTTCACCCCAGGGAGCCCTCAGTGTGCTGCATTTGGTTGGGTGTCATTGCTAACACTGTAAGCTGAGGAACCTGCTCTGGGACTGTTCTGTGAGCACAACTCCATGTGATTTTGTTGCGCAGTGTTCCTGACTGTTGTATGGTTTCGACAGGATAATTGTAAAGGCTTGTTTCCCCCCTTTAACATTTTAAATGTTAAATGACTCCCAGCACAGTCGAGTTCCATTCTGTTGGAAGGCTCAGCACACAGAAAGAGAAACAGATTTCATGATGACAGTGAATATTGTCTTTATGATGAGAAATGATATAATCAAATTACTACTATCAATTTACTGCTCATAGGGACTATGAGCCCTCATGTTACCCTTCAATTGTCTATTTCGTTTATATGCTTTCTTTTTTATATCATTCCTCAATAGATTATTATATCATAAGGCTTAGCTACATTTTATGGATTATCTTTATAGCATCTAAAATGCTCAGCTTCCAAGGATAATGTCATATATCTCACAATGTGCATTTGTAAAGGTACAATGCTAAAGGCATATGTTAACATATTGGCAACTGTGCGTGCTCCCACAAACTGCTGGGACTAGCTTGCACTTCCCCCTTATACTTTGTCCTGTCTCAGTTATTTATGGCTAGTTCAGCACATCTTTAGTTTCTACCATCTGCTTAGGATCCCAGTTACAGAGCTCAGATTATTTTAATTAGACTTCTCATAGGTGATTCACTAGTGGCTTCAACAGTCAAAAAGTAACGCCAGAGCTGAACTGTAACAGATTTTGCCAACTTTAACTCTTCATGACTGTTGCTTATTTTTTCTGCCGCTTTTTAAGATAGAACATGTTTCTCCATTAAAGATAAATACGAACCTATTTCCATTCCTGGCAATATAGTATTCTGTCCTTTGGGTCGGACTATAATCATTATGTTATAAACTGTGCAAAATGACTAATGCTAAATAGCTATTTCCTGCCAAGGATTTAAAGCCATGGGTATGCTGAATACAAACTGAAGCTTGTAGGTTTTTCCACAAAAAATATGCAAACTTAACATGAACTGCATTCAAATGTAAACCACAGGAGTGTTATAATCTTTATTTTAAATTTATGTGCACTACTTCTTATTTAAAATCAATTAATTAACATGGCCATACTTAAAAACAAAAGCAGATATTTATGTCGGATAGATCTCTGAGTTGCTAATTATAGTATTAGAGGAATTAATACGGGCCAGGAAGAGAAAAGGTGCAAACAAAAATTAGAGGACTTAAGCTAGATTATGCCACCAGTTGTAAGAGGAGCTGTATAATATAGGAACATTTCAATCAGTGGTATTTTTTTTCTTTCTCTTCTTTTTAAATGAGATAAAATCCACAGAACATAAAATTAATCCTTTTAAAGTATACAGTTAAGTGGCATTTAGTACATTCACAACATTGCACCAGCTTCTCCATCTAGTTCTAAAATATTTTAGTATCCACAAAGGAGGGCCCATACCCTTGAAGCAAGGTAACATGCTTATCTTGCAACAGCCCTTGGCAAGCACAAATCCATTTTCTTCCTCTTTGGATTTACCTATACTCAATATGTCATATAAAAGGAATCATCATAGCATATGTAATTTTTGGTGTCTGGCTTTTCTCATTTTGCACAGTGCTTTTATTTAGCATATTGCTATTTTTTTTTTCATTTAGCATAATGCTACCCACATTATAATATGCGTCAGTATTTTATTCCATTTTTATGGTTGGATAATATTCCACTGTACAGATATGCCTCAGTTTACCTATTCATCTGAAAGGGACATTTGTTCTACCTTTTAGCTATGAATATATGTGTATCTATGAATATATGTGTATAAGTTTATTTGAATACCTGTTTTCAGGTCTTTGGGTATATTTCTAGGGCTGGAATTGATGGGTTATATGATAATTCTATGTTTAACCTTTTGAGGAATCAGAGTACTTCATTTTTTAAAATTCATTTATAAAACTCACATTGTAATTCACAATCACTTTCACATATTTTACCTCAATCGTCATAAAGATCAAAAAGCAAATACAGTTATCCATATCTTATAGAAATTAAGTCTTACGTCCTAAATAATTTAAGTAACATATATGGTATTGTTCAAAAGTTTCAGCATGATTATTTTTGATATTGACTCTATAATTTTGTTATTTTAAAATTTTAGGTGATCTACAAGATA
Source organism: Nasua narica (assembly GCA_028533885.1). Classification (NCBI taxonomy): domain Eukaryota; kingdom Metazoa; phylum Chordata; class Mammalia; order Carnivora; family Procyonidae; genus Nasua; species Nasua narica. Next base: position 72,617,046 of record CM052809.1, on the reverse strand, counting down.
CACCTGGCATATCTCCTTTTAAATGTACACAGTAGCATCTGTAATTTATCTAGTCGTAGTTCCATCAGCCCATCTCTTATTGCTGTTTCCTATAATTTGGAAAAGAGGGGAAAAGGCAGCTTATGTCTTTAGTCACTGATGACTGTCTGGCTCACCATTGACCTTTCCACTTTGTGAATTCTACTGGCTCTTGTCATGCTTTTTAAAATTTCTTTAATCTCAACCCATAAATTATGATTTTATTATGATTATAAGGTATGATTAAATTGGATGATGGGACAAAGGAAGGATGTGGGGAGGCTTATATTGTCCAAATTATAAGAACTAGAAACAGATTGAACCAATGGAAAACTAAAATTTTTAAACTTCTCTTTTTTTTAAAATATTTTATTTATTTATTTGACAGAGAGAGATCACAAGTAGGCAGAGAGGCAGGCAGAGAGAGAGAAGGGGAAGCAGGTTTCCTGCTGAGCAGAGAGCCTGACGTGGGGCTCGATCCCAGGACCCTGAGATCACAACCTGAGCCCAAGGCAGAGGCTTCAACCCACTGAGCCACCCAGGCGCCCCTAAACTTCTAAGACAAGATTTGTTGCAATTTACATTTAGACATTTGAGTACTGAAAAGGGTGAGGATATAAAATGTGTGGTACAAAAACATGACTGAATGGAAAGTGTGAAGGGACATAAGACAGATAATTTCTATAGCTAGCATGGTTTCTGTGATTCTCTGTTTTTAACTCAAGTCATTTTCTGCTCTAACTGGATTTTTGGTCCATCTCCCTGCTAAACACTTCACATTTCAGTTCCCCTTTGAGCCTTTAGGGGAGATTGAAAGTAGCAGTTAAAGTTGGTTATGCCCAATAGTCAAGGCAAATTTTGTTTACAAGATGCTCCCTGTTACAGTGTTTGCATTATCTAAATAACAGGTAATAAAATCTATCAGCTGGAAACCTCCCCTTGTTGTAAATGAACAGACAATTTTAATCAGAACCTACTGCTGAACAGCCTTTCAAGGGCAATCCGGTTTTAATATAAAGAAAGCTTTGAAACCTTCAGATATAACCCATCTATAAGTATTTATTGAATTGATGATCATGCACTCCAAACTCTGGTAGGCTCTACAGTGGATTAAAAAAAGTTAAAGTCCATGTTTCTAGGAATTAAAATCTATTTGTGGGGATAAGCTAACCCAAATTTTTAAAATGTGGAAATATTAGTTTATGGTTTTGGGTATAAATGTAATAAGAGATCAAAGTTGGAGGAAGTCATTTGAGCCTAGATACTCAAATAAAGTTTCAATGAATAGCTAGACCTTGAATTGAGCCTCAAAAAGTTTTGAAAATGTGAAATTATTGGGGAGCCAACAGGAGACATGGTAAAGACAATACAGATAACAGAGAAGGAAATGGCTGAGATTCATGTGAGTTAACAACTGGAAATAATTGGAAATAAAACTTTTTGGGAAGGTACGTAGCAAGTTTAAAGAAAGCTTTGCAAACTATACAGAGTAGTCTGACTCACTGAGCAAGTCACTGTAGCTTAACGAACTGAGAATGAGATTTGATTTTGCGTATGCTGGTGATGAACACACTTACAAAATTGTTCAGGGAGATAACCAGGAGCATGGAGATTATAACTTGCTGTAATCTAAAGGTAAAGAGATGAGAATCTAAATGAGGCAGTGGGAATGAAATAGAATACAAAGGGAAAGATACAGTTGACATTTAATATAAATGATATTCTCCTTAGCTCTTTTCTATTCTTGACCTCATTAACTGGTTTGTATGAGGATACATATTTCCACAGTAGAAATGAGGAAATTGAGAGGTTTTATGATTTGCAGAAGTAGGATGTAGATGTGAGATTTTTACCTTGATCTATTTTACTCCAAGTCACATGCTATTTCCTTCTGGGAGACTGAAAGTACCTTTTCTTTCTGTAGTTTACAGGAAGGACAAAATATAAAATGAAGCTTTCACACTGATAATTCCAGTGTTCATCATTATAAATTGTAACCTCCTATCTTACCCAGGGAGGTATCATCTGTCATACATTTGTCATACACACACACATACATTTGTCATACCCATACCCAGGGAGGTATCATATGTCATACACATATCTATACATGTGTGTATAACAAACAACAGCCATAATTCAATTAACACAATTATATATTAACTTTGAAGTTTATAATGGCATTCCAGGTACTTCTACTTTCTCTCTTTGCATGGTTCCATGTCCCCAACCTCCTGCCATTGCCATCTGGCTTTTGTGGCCTTTCACACAGTGGCCCATTTTTTCACCAAGTGGAATGTATATCAATGCTCACAGTACCCTCAGTTCCTCTTCTGAATTATATGGCCCTACAGTGATCACCCTACAGTGTTTTCAGTTATTTCCCAAAATCCAAATCCAGTATGCTAATTCTCCAGTTTTGATATAACAAGAGATTTTTTATTTCTTTGGTATCACTGTCTTCTTTCTCCCCTGTACCAAATCTTCCCTTTTTTATTTTTTGCATTTGTGCATCATAAAATGTGCAAGAATATGTTCATTTGTTTTACTGTCCAATAATTTATCAGTTGTATTTAACACCCAGTGCTCATCACATCATGTGCCCTCCTTAATGCTCATCACCTGATTACCCTGTTCCCCCACTGACCTCCCCTATAGCAACCCTCGGTTTGTTTCCTATAGTTAAGAGTCTCTTGGTTTTTCTCCCTCTCTGATAACTTCCCATTCAGTTTTCCTTCTCCAGTGGTCCTCTGCCCTGTTTCTTATATTCCACATATGACTGTAACCATATGATAACTGTCTTTCTGATTGACTTATTTCGCTCAGCATAATACCCTCCAGTTTCATCCATGTTGATATAAATGGTAGGTATTCATCCAAATCTTCCATTTCTATCCAGAGTCACCTCTCCTCCATTTAAATATCTCTTCTTTCCATTCAGTGTTCTAAAAATATTTCCTCCAAGTCAGTGTGATTCCCGCTATGTATTATTGTACTACAGTTTTATAATAGTGTTAGTGATTTTTAAGGGCCTCTGTTTTTAGAATACTCATATACATTTGCCTTTTTCTTATAACAACTTAAAATATCTCTTTGAGGGGGAGACAGTACGCAAATGTCAAATGCTTTATATAGTAATTTGAGATTAAATGAGGAAAAAAAAGCCTCCAACGGTATTGAACATCATTCAAAAAAAATGTTTAACTAGTTCAAGCAATTTCAGTTTTCTTTAATTTTTTTCTTCGATATCTTTTCCCCTCATATTAAACTATTCTGATAGACTCCAGCAATGAGAAGAAAAGAAAGATGTTAAGTGCTATAACCAATAGGATCTCCCCATTGTGGAAATGATTTTTGCTTTCAAGAATCAATACCAAAAATGTTCTTGTGAAAACCCTGTGTTTTAGCTGTCACAAAGATGGTTTTCTCCATTTTGCATTCTCTTCAGATTTTTTCAATGCTGTTCTAGTTGAAAGCTTGATAGTCTAATAGAGTTGCTTGTCATATAAAATCTGAGTGTAGAACTAGAGAAAAACTAATTTTGTAGAAAACCATCCTGAAAAGGTATACATCACTTAAATGAATATAGAAATACTGTAAAAAATTACTTATTTTTTTCAGATCTTTAAATCATATCCTATATATTCTAAAGTTCAGAGTTCATTATCTAAAGTATTATCACTACTATCTTTCAGATTATAATACCATTGGAATAAATTATAGTCACAGAATCTCAAGATCCAGAAGCCCATTAAAAGTAAGATATAGAAGAATTTTTTCAGAATTGAATTTCAGTGTTATTTTGTGAGACATCATTAGAGTGATGCCATTTGAAAATCCTTATTAAAGTCAAAAAATTATCAGAAAAAAAGGGATCATGCCAAATAAAATGAATAAAAGATTTATATAAATTATTTTGGCTGCTATTGTTATTTTTAGGACTTAAGAGCATTCTTAGTCATTTTTCTCCATTGTGCAGCCTCATCTATTTCCTTCCAGCCAAAAATCTTCATACATACTATTTCTACCACAAGAAATATTTTTAGTTTGACTTTTAATATTGCTTCAGGTATCTGCTATTTTCTTCTTAGAGATGCTCTCATTCATTCTCCAGATTAATTAATCTGGAGAATTTATTTGTCAATAGTTTTGTGCTCTGTTAGGCTATTAAACCAGTGAGGACCAAGAAACTAAAAGTCAATTTTTAGTACCATATCTAATACACAGTACATTTTAAATAAATATTTGTTGAGTGAATTTAGGATATAACCAGCATATCACCATCATTATCATCATCATCATCATCATTATCAACAGCAGCAGTATTATTTGGTGTCATCAGGTCCCTATAATTCTTCATGAATGGAAGGCTGTGGCTATCAATGCCCCATTTTTACCAATTTACATTAAGAATAGAGATCTTTTTGTATTTGGGATCTGAAGTGGGTCAAAGGAGGTGTCTTCATAGGTACCTTTCCCATGATCATCTTAATGTTCTTAACTTTTACAAGCACAATAAAATGTGTTATGTTTTTAAAGACAGTGCAAGCTTTGAATATTAAGGGACACTATTTCGAGATTTTCTGATCAATTTGTTTATTATATTTTCCTACACAACAAGCCTGAATTTTTCCCTTCCCAGCATATCTCTCTCTTTCTCATTAGAATATGAGAACACTGGGACACCTGGGTGGCTCAGTCAGTAGTGCATGCAATTCCTGATCTCAGGGTCCTGAGTTCAGGTCCTACACTGGGCATAGAGCTTACTTAAAAAAAAAAGAGAGAGAGGAGAAAGAAAAAATATGAGACCAGTGAGATTTTCGACCCATGTTTGTCATTCTTACCAGAGGGCCTACCATGAGCCTTGAAAAAAAGCAGGGACTCGATAACTGTGGAAACAAGGAATAGGTTTTCTTTCATACAAAACAGAGGGAATGGGGTCAAAAAGACCTGCTGGGAAAAAATTTTAAATATGCAGAGGATGCCATAGATCAGTCATCAGGCAGACATGACTTCAAGAGGAAAGGCCAAGGACATATTGAAGTGATTATATCATGGAAGAAATGGCATGAGGTTATTCTTGAAACCCTAGCCAAAGGATGAAGGAGTTTGGGCCCTGAGGGTCCAGGAACCTCCTTAGCACATGTTCAATGTAGAGGAGATTATTCTTTTGTTCTATCATTCAGCAACTCTTTACTGACGATCTATAATTAGTCAGGTATGATTCTATTTGTGGGATACAACTAAACATTACCGCTATTAGGAATATAGGCTGATCAAATATTCAATGCACAAGCCACTAAATACTACAACTTATAGTCCTGAGCAACCCCTTCACCTTACAAAAAAATGTACTGATGCTACTCTGGCTTGAATTCCTCATTTGGCTCACCCTGCCTTGTTCTGTTGAAGATGAGCGTCAGGGGCTTCCTCTTATTTAGCTTTCTATTCTCAGAGCCAAACACAAAGCTTGGGACACAAAGGGAGCTCAGTAAATGGGACTTCATAAGAAATGAATTTTCTAACCCAGTTCAATTACTTTCTGTGTGACCTTGAAGAAATCACATTACTTTTTAGCCTCAGTTTCTCCATCTAATAGGTGTGAGTATGTCTATTTCATATTTTTTTTCTTTGAGGAAGAAAGAAAGAAAGAAAGAAAGAAAGAAAGAAAGAAAGAAAGAAAGAAAGAAAGAAAATCACTTAGTATAATTCTTGGAGTACAGTAAGCACACAGAATTAACTGTGATTTTATTAGAAATAATTTTATTGCTACTTTCATAATTATTAATAGTTCCTATGTCAAAGGATGACTCTGAAGATGACCTTAAACTGTAAAAGTGATTCTTTCTTAACTCTAAATAATGTTTGATTAAGAGGCAGGTTGACTCATGAATCACTTGTTTATGAACCTTTGCTTTGAAACATGTTGTTGGTACTTTAAAGGATATCATTCAGTTGAATTCTTTCCATGGAATCTAAAACATCAGTAGAAGTAAGTGAGGCCACTGAGCAGGTTCATTAATTCTGTCAGATGACTAAGGAACCATCTGGTGCCTGCCACCTATAATTGACATGGCAGCAAATATAATCCACCAAAATGATGGCCTCACAGTAGTTTCCAAGTTGATATATATTGTCTAATTTTAACTTGTGTAATAAAAAAATTAATCTCACCTTTTATCAGTAGGTTTTAACAACTAGGAAAAAAAAGATGGACCAGCAATAGCAGATGGCACCTTTTATCATCTGTAAAGAGAGGAGAAATAATGTTAGCTATGTGTTGTTTGTAAGTACTTATAGACCCCTTATGTAAATTTTGTCAGGATGGAAGTTGAGTCAATAACAATTTCATTAAATATACAAAAAGAGTAGTAACTACATTTTATATACTATTTAATGTGTGGCAGGTACATTCTAAATCACTTAAACTATACTATATTGTTTAACTATTTAGGTAACATTAGTTACCATACATTATCATCTATATTTCACAGATAAAGGAACTAAGAACTGGCAGTTTGGGAAGAGGACTCCTCAAGGTCAAACACATGGTTCATAACATATTAAAAAAAAGAAAAACGGGTATCAGTGAAGTTCAAATCCCAGATCTTAATTATGACCCTGCATTACCTCAAAATAATAACTATACCTAAATATATATTATTAAAAGACTACTTACAAGTAATTATTGATTTTTTTTTCTTTTTAAGAAACAATGTTCTTAAAAATCTTGAGATATATTAGCCTGCACAATGGCTATATAATCAACACATACCGTGTTTAATTTGTGACTTTACTGATTTGTCAGATTTCTCTGGTTTTCAACATATTTCAGTCTTTTATTGTCAAACTTTCTAACAAGATCAAACTCATGAAAACAACATGACAGTTCTGACAGGCATCTGTTTATTTCTCAGTTTGTTTCCTTGTTCTGATTCACTGGTCTGAAGAATTCTGGATTTAAGTAGCAAAGGGGGCAAATGTGAACAGCACACTAAACTCTTCATCTTATTAGAACTCTTAACATTACATACCCTCAGTAGTACTTTCTGGATGTAAATTAAATTATTCCAGAATCATTGTCTTTTAAGACTCATAATGGGGGAGAATGATTGTTACTGCATGTTGAATATACCCAAGGGTAGATGAGCAATCAATGAGTTATCATCAGTGCACAATACTATCACATTCATTAGCCCAATGAAATAAAAAAAAATAGAGATAATGGGGAAAAAAGATCAATGTCAATTATGAAAAATTATGTACGAATAAAAATACTGACTTTTATCAATTCAGAAGCATCTGAAAAGTAAGTGCATATTTTCCACCATCACTATTTTTTACATATTCCCAATATAGTGATATACTTTGATTAAAACAAAAAAATAATTGGATTTAATGTTAAATGATTTTCACTCAATTTTTAAGAAGTAAATGGCATCAATATTGACTGGTACCATGGAATCTTATATAAAGAACATTGGTGAGATGTTCCAGAATTTGAGCCCATCCACCATCACCTGAATTTCTTATAATTAAGTGGTTTCTCTGTCATGAAAGCTGATATTTAGAAAGAGTAAGACTAAATTTATTTTACTCTACTATATGTATGGAAATTAAAAGCTGCATAAGTCCTTGGAAATTCTCCTTATATGTACAGATCAGGGAACTGAAGCTACATAAGGTAAGATGACTTGCTTAATTGAGGCAATACCTCTTCTTAAATTCAGGTGTTGTACTTCCTATGCTACCATTTTCCAAAGGGTGAACCACAAAAAATTATCACCTAAGGGATTAATATCCAAACTATATAAAAGAACTCAATCCAATAGCAAACGAATACACCAATTAAAAACCAGGCAAAGGACCTGAATAGACATTTCCCAAAAGAAGATATACAAATGTCTAATAGTTATATAAAAAAAACCACTCAACATCATTAATCATCAGGAAAATGAAAATCAAAACAATGAGATATCACTTCACATCTATTAGAATCAAAAGATAAGAAACAACAAGTGTTGGTAAGGATATGAAGCAAAGGGAATCTTTGTACACTGTTAGGAATGTAAATTGGCCCAGCCATTATGGACACAGTATGGAGATGCCTCAAAAAATTAAAAATAGAACTACCATATGACCCAGCAGTCCCACTTCTGGGTACATATCCAAAAGAAGGAAAATCATTTCTTCAAATACATATCTGTACTCCTATGTTCATCACAGCATTATTCACAATAGCCAAGATATGAAATCAACCTAATTGTCCATTGACAAATGAATGGATAAAGAACATATGGCATGTATATGCAATGGAATATGTTCAGCCATAAAAAATAAAGAAGTCCTGTCATTTGTGACAACAGCAATGAACCTGGAAGACATTACGCCAACTGGAATGAGCTGAACAGACAAAGTCAAACACTGCATGATCTTACTAGTATGTAGAATCTGAAAAAAGTCAAACTCATAGAAGCAGAAAGTGGAATGCTGATTGTCAGGGGCTAGGGGTAGGGGAAATGAGAAAATGTTGGTCAAAGAATACAGACTTTTAGTCACACAGGTTGAATAAATTTTGGAGAGGAAAAGTGAACCATGGTAACTATAGTTAATAATACCACATTATAAAACCAGAACTTAAGAGAGTATATTTTAATTGTTCTTACCACACACACAAAAATGAGAACCACGTGAGGTGATAGATATGTCAATTAGCTTGACTGCAGTAATAACCATTTTACATATATCAAAACATCAGGTTGTACACTGTGAATATATGTATCATTTATTTGTCAATTTTCCCCTACCAAACTAGAAAAAGAAAAAAAAAAAAGAGAGAGACACTGATGTTTTATTACCTGAAAAAATGAGATTGTACACATTTTTTTTTTAAGTTTTTTTAGGATATCCCTAACTATTCTTTCGTTGTTTTTCCATATAAAGTTTAGAATTAATTTGTTTAGTAAACAAAATAGCTTACTGGTATTTGGTAATTTCATTGGTACCATATTTATGAATGAACTTAAAATAATTATATTTATTTTAATGTGTCTTCCTGTTCAAGAATATATTTTTTCCTTTTTTTCAAGACTTGTTTTATGTTGGCAATGATTGTTTAAAAGTTTGATTCCTGGGGTGCCTGGGTAGCTCAGTGGGTTAAAGCCTCTGCCTCTGGCTCAGGTCATGATCTCAGGGTCCTAGGATCAAGGCCCACATCAGGCTCTGCTCAGCAGGGAGCTTGCTTCCCCCCTCTTTCTCTGCCTGCTTCTCTGCCTACCTGTGATCTCTCTCTCTCTCTCTCTCTCTGTCAAATAAATAAATAAATAAAATCTTAAAAAAAAAGTTTGATTCCTGTAAGCCCTGCACATTTCACAATGTGCACATTCCTAGAACATTATGTTGATATTTTAAATAGGATAATTTCTCTCAGTATGTTGTATATGAAAAATATTATAGTTTTTGAGTATCTATGCCCTATAATATTCTTTTATGTTTGTATTAGGTCTTTAGTTAATTCTCTTTGGTTTTTCAAGTATACAATTGTGTCACCTTCAAATTTGATAGATTTATCAACTAGTTTATTTTTTCTAAGTTTTTTTTATTGTGTTGACTAGTACCTAAATAAAATATTTAATAATAGCAATGAGAGTGGGCACCTGTCATTCTTTTTACAGTATTAGACATGCCTCCAAATGATTCCCCATCAAGCATGATGGTGGCTCTGGGGTTGGGACTGATGTATTTTATAACGTGAAAGAACTATCTTTAGAAACATATTTTGCTCACTGTTTTAATCTAAACTGTTATTAAAATTTCAGTTACTATAGAAATGATCTGTGATTTTCTTATAAATATTAGTATTTTAAATTATACTAATATTGAAACATTCCATTCTTGGAAAAAGTAACACCTATTTATGAAAACTACATTTTTAACAAGCTGTCAGTTTCTGTATATTATTATATTAAGAATTTTCACATAACCATAAATAAAATTGCTCTATAATTTTCTTTCTGATACAGTTATCATCAGTATTTGTATCTAAGTTATATTCATTTTTATGAGATTTAGAAATATTTCTTTTTTGTGATAGTTTGTTTTGAGTAAGCTTTCAGTTGACATAGAAACTCAACTTGCTACATTACTGTCTTTTTTGTTTTCTAATTAATAGGTGTTTACTGTAACTTAAGGATGCTTGGGCTTTTCAAAGTTCAAACCTATTTTGAAACCATGGAATTTTTCTTTCTAAGTGGTATGAAAATATTCATGATAACTCATTCTCTTTTACACATACTCTAAGTTAATTAATGAAGAAGGGAATAGAGAAAAATATGTATTCACTTACTATTCATCATGACAGACAACAAAGGAAGAGGGAGTAAAATAATTGAATGATAACATAAAAGAAAATAGCTCTGGACTTCTCCAGAAAACACTTGAAAACACTAAGTAGATATTTTTATCAAGTTGCCCAATCATTGTGTAGAAAGTCAACTTATCATTTAAAAAAATTCGGGATTTTTTCCTTCAAGTTTTAGCCAATCAGAGCACATAATATATGTCATATATGTCCCCTGAAGTTTGGGAACACAGTCAATTTTGACTTCTCATGAAAAATCTATACCATTTGTCACAGGCTGGACAGCTACTTTCACAGAGCATCTGGATCAGCTTTCCCTCTATGGTTTAGCCAAAGAATGAGTATGTTTCCTGTGACACATTTCAGAAAGAGCTAGTAAGGAATCTTCTTAAGAACAGAACAAGATGAGAGAAGCAGCAAACCGTACTCCATTTCTCTATCTTCACTCTTTCTGCATATGAGGGAAATGTGTAGCCTCAATTTGAAATATGTTCAGAGATTTGAGTAATAACTCACAATGTAGAAATTTCAATTTCTGGGTTGACACTCTGTTTTACCCAAGTATGATAAAAAATTTGGAAGCTGTACAAATTTTAATCCAAAGAGAAGTAAGTACTAATTTCAATTAGCAAATTTAGAGGGAAAGTGAGTTTTATGATACTAAAAGAGACAGTGTTTGATTTCCCACTTACAATGTTTGACATCTTGCACAATTTTGCTCATTTATCAGAAGCTGGACATTCAGAAACAAAATAAACAAATGAACAAACAAAAATACCATGTTTCATACATATATTGTTTTTTTACATTACTGACAGCAATTTATTCTCCCATTAAGTAAGACCATCATACTCTGAATTGTCTATTGACAAACAAACACAAGCCATTTAATATAAATATATGTAAGTTTGACTTTCAGGTTTCACAGGTTACCTTCTATAAGAAATTGACTAATATTTCCCTAGACACCAATCTCAAATTGCCCAAGTACTGGAAAATGCTACTGAGTAGTGTATTCTTGCTCTGAAAATAGATTAATTTCCTGAACATCATGTGGCAAATATTAATTTCGGGGCTACAAGAGATTATTGGTCCTCTATATAGATTTAACTTCTTCAAATACAATCTTTATCAAGAAGAGGGTGAAAATTACTATATACTTTATAGGATATAATTCTTACAAGTCAGAATATACCTTAGGTATTTCTATATAAAGCATGCTTTGGTAATGATGAATGAAAATCTCTGTTCTGTGTTATTTTATGGAGGTACTTCTGGCCACACAAGTATCCAAGAATGAGGAAACACATCTAAGTCACTGAATCTTTAGGCAAGGAAGACAGTGACCATTTTGCAGAAGTGGGGAATAAGATAACTTGGCTAGTATAGCCATAACGACTGAACCCTTAGATTTTAGCAGGCAACTGACACCAATGAAAACACTATTGTTACAAAGCACGGCAAACACGTATATTGAAAATTTTGTTGATACGGATTTAGGTGGAGCTGTTTCCCAACTTATTTCATTTTTAAAAAATCAATAGTTTTGGGGCACCTGGGTGACTCAGCAGAGGTTAAGCCTCTGCTTTCAGCTCAGGTCAGAATCTCAGGGTCCTAGGATCAAGCCCCACATCAGAATCTCTGCTCAGTGGGGAGCCTGCTTCCTCCTCTCCCTCTGCCTGCCTCTCTGCCTACTTTTGATCTCTCTATGTATGTCAAATAAATAATTAAAATCTTAAAAAATCAATAGTTTTGTTAAATCTAACACCAGATAGAACAGGTTATGTAATTCTATCTATAATCATAGATGAGATCTTTTAATATTTCAAAACAATGAAGCAAGGAATACTCTTCTACGTGTTGTCAAGGGTAACCCATTCCACATATTTGTAAAGCACTCTCAATATTACCAATCATTATCAAAGGACAAACTTGAAGATGTTTCATTAAACAAAATAAGAAGGAGAAAACTGAATTTAATATAGCACCATTTGTGTGAAAATGATAAAATGGGATTGATAGAGACCTATCCCTATATAAGTATAGGATAGCCTCTCTCTGCAAAGAATCCTGAAGAGGTGTACCCTGTCAGAGTAACTCAGAGACTGGGAAAGTAACTAGGAAGAAAGGGAGGGACAGGGAGCAAGAAAGTGAGTCGAACACATTCTGGAGGAAACTTCCATTCTGGTGAGAATGGAGATGGTGGTCCTCTGGGTAAACACCCAGATGAGAGAATCTTAAGTTGTGCATCTAATTTTTATTTAAAAATTCACCACAATTGCCAAACTGTGGAAAATGCCAAAATGCCCTTCAATAGACGAATGGATAAAGAAGATATGGTCCATATATACAATGGAATATTATGCAGCCATCAGAAAGGATGAGTACCTAACTTTTGTATCAACATGGACAGGACTGGAGGAGATTATGCTGAGTGAAATAGGTCAAGCAGAGAAAGTCAATTATTACATGGTTTCACTTACTTGTGGAGCATAAGGAATAACATGGAAGACATTAGGAGAAGGAAAGAAAAAGTAAATTAGAGTTAATCAGAGGGGGAGAAAAATCATGAGAGACTGTGGACTCTGAGAAACAAACTGAGGGTTTTGGAGGGGAGGTGGGAAGGGGATGAGTGAGCCTGGTGGTGGATATTAAGGAGGGCACGTATTGCAGAGCACTGGGCGTATAACAGTGAAACTTGGAACGCTGAAAAATAAATAAATAAATAGACATACATTACATACAGCCTTAAATAGACATGCATTCAGACAATTTCCTTCCCTTTTCAGCAGGATTGAAGTATAAATGTGAACTCTCAGCTATCTTTTGTATTAAGAAGAAAAAGGAAAATTGCCCAGTTTTTCTTCAATAGCAGGCTTTATCTATGTTCACTGCAATCTTGTCTTTTCTCAATTTGACAGAACATACATCTGGTACCTGGTGTGGTACTTACTTGCCAACAGAAGTTCAGAAGAAAACTGGTTTATGGTTGGCACTGACACTGAACCCACCCTGAGGGTTCATCATGACAATTAAAGTTAATGTCCTCTGATTTTTCTTTTGTCTCCTGAAAGTTGACCAGATTGATATTTAAAGAAAATTAGTTTCTCAAGGGTGATGCATTAACCATCAGGATAATGATGATAAATGCAATTTTCTAACGATATTGAATTTGTCACTAGAGTGAGGAGGTGGTTCTCACCCACGTTATGTGTGTGTAGTGAGAGAGCTAGTGAGGAATGAGTAGTTTGTGTGTTGGGGGTGGGGAGGCTTGGTTCATTGCTGGTCTTGACTTCCCTCCCCCTCCCCCCTCTTCCTTTCCCTGACATGGCTGCAGTGGCTGTTCCCTGGGCCATATGAAATGACAACAGTGACCTGGAGGTGGAGAGCTAGGAAGAGCAACCAAGGTTTCAATCTGCAGCCAACAAAAGGGCTCATCGTAACGCACTGGAACAAAAATGTAGGGACTACATCAAAGACAGCTTTCACAGTTTAGGGGGCTCTGTTCCATCACTCCAAAGGACAGCAGGCACCATGGGCCCAAATCCTAAACAAACCCACAGAGTATATCCAGTATATGCAAAGGAAAAGCTACACACACCAGCAAGATATTGATGACCTCAAGCGGCAGAATGCTCTTCTGGAGCAGCAAGTCCGCGCACTGGAACGGCAAGATCAAGTGGCCAACTGCAGACCAACTACCCCTCCTCAGACAATAGCCTTTACACCAACGCTAAGGGCAGCACTGTCTCTGCCTTTAATGGAGGTTCAGACTGCAGTTTGCAGCTAGAGCTCGAAGAGCCCCAAAGCAGCAAGAAGCTCCAGATGGGGGAGGCCAGCAATACAAACTGTCCGTCTCCTGCATCATCTCATCCTACTTTCAGTTCATGCTCAGAACCCTCAGGAACATTTAAGGGACTCTTTTTTTTTTTCCTCTCTCTTTTTATTTTTAATTTTATTTTTACATTGAAGCTCTTAGCCAATGGCTCTCATTTTCCTTCCCCATTTCCACCATTTTTTTTAATGTTTGCCCTCAGGGATTCCCTGTTACTGCCAGGAATTTTTAAACCCAAACACCCCAAATTGGCAGCTTCTTCTGTGGAGGACGGACAACTAGTTAGACCTCTGAGCACGCTCTCGTGACCACCCACCAGTTGCTCCAGCCCTGCTGGGCAGAGGCTCGGAGGACTCCTGCCCCTCTGCCTTTCCTCCCAGGCCACCTTCACTTCCGTCTGACAAAGTTTCTAAATCCGTGGATTCTTCTGCTTTAAGAAGATGACTAGTTTATGACCAGCAAATAAACTTTTTCTTAAAAAAAAAAAAAAAAAAAGATGACTAGTTTAAAGTAATCAGAATTAATTCCCCTTCTTTTAATGATTTTTTTTCCTTAAAAAGCTATTTATCAGTCCTGTCGAAGGACCAGATCCTTGAAGAAGTTTACGTGTAGAAAAAAGTGGGGACAGATTTGCAGCACAGAGACTTTGGCCTGTTTCACCTGTGCTTCTCTCAGTCAGGCTTATGGAGGGCTGCATGACACATGTGGTATGTGTGGGGGACAGGAGGCAGCAGTAAAGTGGTAGCTGCAAGGGGTGGGGTGGTAGTGGGTGGGATAAGAAGGAAGGATCTGGTCAGGCAGAGGTTCTGTATTGACAGCCAGTGATGATACTTTGATATTTATTTCCTGCTACTGAATCTGAGTGAACTGTCTGTCCCTTTTCCTGATGACATTGGTATTGCAAAGCCACAGATCATAAAGCAGTGATCAAATCTTAAAAAAAAAAAAAAATGTCACTAGGCATTGTTTCCTCTGATAAGACCCAACATTAGAAAAACCCTCCTTAAAAAAAAAAAAAAAAGCCCCTCCTTTTCAAAAGATATTCCTTTGCCACGCAAACTTGATTGCATGACTGACCTAAACTTTGAAGTGGTATTTGCTTTTATTTAGAGGTAGATGGATAGCTTGGATTCTTAGTTTATCACTCATCAGTATTTTCTTCATTTCTCCATGGATAGAACATGAATCTTTTCACTGGCCAGTTTTCATTGATCTCCACCTAATTCTTTGATCTATATCATCCATAGGTTTTTCTAAATCTTGGGAATAGCTAAATGCAGTGCTTGTTGGATTGGATGCATTGAATTTACCACCAGCGTTCGGGGTGAGATGCTTAGGTTTAGCATACATGGCTTATTTTTATGGGTTTGGATTCTAATGACAGTTCCGCTTTCAGATATTCCACACTTGTTATTTTGGTCCACTAGGTTTATGTGGAACTGTTGATGTTCTGCCTCTTCACTGCCGGTGGTAAGGATGGAGAAAGGGTTTTCCCAGTTATAGCCACTTGGTGTATCTTGGGGGAAGATGGTAGTTTCCAGTTTTCATGGACGAAGAAACTTCCCCGGCTGGATGCTTACTATGGTAGGACCACTCCTGTCTTTTGGAAATGAAAATTGGTCCCCAGTCCACTTGTTGTGTTGTGCTGTGATGTGATCTTCGTACAGGTTCGCCCACCCCGCACTACCCCTTCCCCATCAGCCTCCTTGGCGTCTCTAGACCAGGTAAAAAGTCTCAGTCTAGGGCCAGTAAGGAAAAGAGAGTCGTTATTGGTGGAACTACAGATCAATCGCCCTTGCTGGTTCTACCAGGTCTAATCAGGTGCTTTAGACACAGCTCCCACTCAGTCCAGGAGAAGAATGGGCCTACTAGGAATGCCTTCTGTTCCTGGTCCGGGTGTTGGGAAATGCCTGGCCTTGATCATTTTTCTTTTTTTTTTTTTTTTCATAAGAGGATGTAAAACACCTTGGTACTCTGTTCCTTTCATCCCAGGAACCTAAAGCAGTTTGCTGCCTTCCTAACAACTTTAAGAGATCTCCTTTTGTTGTCCCTTCCACTATTTCTAGCGTTTTAAGTTGGAATTAGCAGTGAGGATCAGGGAGAAATGGGTATCTGTCATTGTGCTGCAAATGAGGTTTCAATAAATGTTAAGCCACACCATAAGTTTCATGGTTTCTTTCTACAGATGCTCCTGATATTCCTCCCTTGAAATGTAATTGCATGGAGCATTAAAAATAAACTTTCAAAGATATTGGATATTATAGTATTATTGACATTCCTTGTCTCTAAAAGACCATATTCTAGGAAAGTCTAGACAATTCAAGGTTATAACCTGGTGAAGGTAAAAGAGATAAGTGTGGAGCAGCCTCTCTGATTACTATGAAGAGAATGGCTATTGGGTTTCTTAACTCCCATAAATTAAAATATACCTGTTTATCCTGAACCCCTGAGACAGTTTCCTGATCAGGTGAATAGTATTGGCCTGAATATTTACATCACTGTACTAAAGACAGAAACAGCCTCTTTATATTGTTAATCATCTTTGGATGATTTTTTAACTTTCATATTTTAATTCTTTAAAAGTCATAAATTATTTCTGACTATTTAACTCAAGTTCTCAATCCCTTAATGAAAGCATAGTTCTCCTATCTAGACATTTTTTCAATCAAGTAGAATAGTCAATCAAGTAGGTAGTCAATTAATTACCAAAAGTGTTAATTTTATCATGAGCCCTTTTCACAGATCTCAAAGGAGATTATCCAGTATAAAAATAAGTTGAAAGTTATGCTTTGTTTCCAAATGTTTTTAAGGCAGCTAAAAACATTTTGCTATTTTGCAAATGAGCCAGGGTTCTTTTTTTTTTCATATCAGCTTTCCATCCTGTCATTTTTACCTACTTCAAGCAAAAGGTGCTAGTATTGTTTTACATAATACACCAGAAAGTTTAAAATACATGTGATAGAGAGATGCATAGGAGGCTGACATAGATAGTTTGCAAAAGAAGAAACTATAAAGAGACTGGCTCCGTGTAGAGTTACCGAAATAACAAAAGATACTAGGTGTGATAATAAAAAATACTGCAAATGTGTCAAGAAAATTTTAGTACTTTTTTTTACACCTGAAACAAGACAATTATAAAACTGAATTTAGGCAACACCAATATTAAAAAAGAATTTTAAAAGTAGCCCTGCAAAATGGCCTAAATCAAATTTGGCAAATTTCACCTTATTCTCTTCATAATTAAATAACTCGATGCCTACCTAGTCTTTTTCCTTTAAGTTCCTTATTTCTAGATAGCTTTAACCTGGCATGTTCCATCATCGTGACTAATTTTGTTCAAATGTTAAGCTCACAAGACTCTAGAAAAGGGGAAGTGAATTCACATTTAATGATCGTCTACTATGTACCAGAGATTGAACTCACCACTTTGTATCTCCTCCTCCTTTATTATTATTGTTCATATTTTACAGTGACAACAATGAGTCTCAGAGAGGTTAAATAATTACTCTTTGACCTCACAACTCAAAGTAGAGAATTTCAAATGAAAATCTAGTTCTATTTCCAAGACCATGCTTTTTCCATTAAACCATACTCCTTTCTGTTATATCTGATCTTCAGATAACATCATTTACTTTCTTGGTCCTCAAAATTATTTTCTGGCTCTGTTAACTATTAAGTAATAGTTAAGTATTTGTGAAATTCCTCTGTTTATAAGCATTGTATATCCATGATAGAGTCTAAGATTAGTACATAGTTGTTTATTTCCATTTAGTTATTCACTTAATAAGTATTTGTTAAATACCTTTTAAATTACAGACATCATGATGGGGATATAATAAGAAATCATATTAGCTCCATCCTACCATATTTCATTATGTACAATCAAAGGTAAATTTATCAACAAATAATGATATTATTGAAGAAAAGCTCTAATTCAGAGATATAAGAAATGTTATTTGAGCATGACAAAAAGAAAAAATATTAATTCTCAGTATATAGATAAGATGTCATGGAGAAGGTGACATTTGTGTTGAACTTTGAAAGATGAATATGCATAGAATATAGGGAAAGGGTGATCTAAGCAGATGGTGAAACATAAGCAAAGCCACCAGAAACTAAATTACATGATATATTCCAGATACAGCAAATGACTTGTTGCTCCTAGGGCTGGAAAAACATGAGAGAATGTGAAAGGGAAGAGACTGGAGAGATAAATTGTGAACAGATTATAAATTATGAACAGAAGACGAATTATGATGATTTAAAGATTTTGAAGGATTTTAAGCATAGGAATTTTATAATCATAGCCATAGCTCCCCACTCTTACACATAGTAGCTTACATCCTAAGTGTTACGATACTTGGAACATCACATTGTAATGTTTTTGTATTACAATGAGTTAGAAAATGTTTTCCTTTACAAAATAAATTAGTGAGGTGGTAAGCTTATCCCTTTAAGTCTTTCTCTCTCATACATCTAGATATGCTTTCTTTTTTTTTGCCTAAGATTTTATTTATTTATTTGAGAGGGAGAGAGAGGGCAAGAGAGAGCACAAGTGGGGAGGAGAGGGAGAAGCAGGTTCCCTCTGAGCAGGGAGCACAAGATGTGGCTTGATCTCAGGACCCTATGATCATGACCTGAGCCAAAGGCAGACACTTAACCAATTGAGGCACACGAGTTCTCCTCAAATATTTTTTCTTACTTAGGAGAATAAGAAATTAGAGTTAACTATGTGTTGCACATGAATAGCAGTGTATTTGATCAAATCAAAATTATTATTTGGACTCCTGAACAATGTGTCTCTATGAATGTGACCAAAACATTACTGTGGAGAAAAACAAATAAAAGAATCAATCCAGTAGAATAATGAAGATGGGAAACAGTAAACCAGAGGGAACCAATGATTTTCTTTAATATATATGGTTTCCTATTCTCTATGTTATTTGTGCCCTAATTGTGAAGTCCTTCTCCCTCTCCAAAGCAGTAAGTGGACCCAGTTCTTCAGAGCTGGAGCAGGAAACAAAGTTGCCAAGCCTTTGGCTATTGCCACACAGTCATAGCAAGTACCATTTGCCATTTAGTGCCATGGAGCTACTTGGCATTCCTTCCAGCTCATAGATTGTCCAGCTTCCACCTGTAGATTTACCTTGAATATCCTACATTGCCTGTGTCCAGAATATGTATAAATTGTCCTTCCCATTACTTTATTGTAAAGACAATCCTATCAGTGGACAGCCACTATGGATCTGAGACATTGCTCCGTTCTCCATTTAACCACTTCAGATGAACTGTGTGCTGCCAACTTCTCTGCCTCTATTTTGGAATAAAGATAGAATCTTGGATTCCTATCAATGAACTCATGATATAAGATGTATCACTTGGACCTGACTGAGGTGATGCTAGGCAAAATAAATTCAAAATCTTTTACTGAGCCCAGACAAAGTGGAACACCCCCTTATCACCCTTCCTCCCAAACTCCACAACTATTTAAAATTACTTTTTATGGGACCCCTGGGTGGCTCAGTTGGTTAAGCGGCTGCCCTTGGCTCAGGTCAGGATCCCAGGATCCCAGGATCCCACATCGGGCTCCTTGCTTGGCGGGGAGCCTGCTTCTCACTCTGCCTCTGCCTGCCACTCTGCCTGCTTGTGCTCTCTCTCTCTCTCTCTCTGACAAATAAATAAATAAAAATAAAATTACTTTTCATAGGACTGGGAGGTCCTTTTTGTCTCTGAGCTTTCAAGTCCAAAGCATGAATAATACAATTGTTCTATCATGTCCTGGATCCATTTTACAATAGAGAGAATGAACCACAGTAGTTACTTGAATGGGGCATTTTCCCCTATTTTTAAATCTATGCATATTTTATTAGCATTTTTACAAGTAAATAGATAGTAATTAACACATAAAACTTTGGAGAGAAACTGCAAGGCCACTGGATATATTACAGAAATCAATTTTCTGATATCGTAAGTGATTAGCTGGTTATGGCACAATGATCTCTGGAAAATTTCTCAAAAAATGTGAAAGTTATTTACATTAATGCTGTTTTAATGATGCTGTGAAAATAAGGGCATTAATTTTGGAGCAATGAGGTGGAATTAACTTATAAAGGGTAAACCCTTTTGTACCTTGATAAATAGGACTACACGATGGACGATTAGAGTTGAGAGGGACCATGGTGATCACATGGGGCAGTCTTTTGGCTCCTAGGGGATGCCACTGAGGTAGAGAGGATAGTGAACTGCTGAGGAGCATGAACTCTGAAATAAGACTATCAGGCTATTTTGATTTTTATTCCAAACTAAATATCTGTATAGCACAGAACAAGTGATTTAACCTCAATTTCTTTTCTTTATAATGGGGATTATTAATAATGGTATATAATTATTAAAGCAATTTTAGGGTTGCCAGATAAACTATAGGATACCAAATTACATTTGAATTCAGATAAACAACAAATAATTTAGGTATGTCTCTAATACTGCATGAGGTATACCTATAATGAAAAAAAAAGTTTATCTGAACTTCAGATATACTGGGCATCCAATATTTTTACTTGCTAAATCTGGCCACCTGTGAGAATTTTGTGAAATAACGCATAGAAAGTCCATAAGGAACAGTGCTAGGAATGCAACAACAGTGCTAGTGAATTCAATTAATGCTATTTGTATTATTTTCATTGTTATCTATTTGTTAAGATGAAGAATATAGTCTGGATTCACTGCTTTCCATAAGGCCACACTACTATTCTGTTATATTTTTTTATAAATTATCTTCCTCCTAGATTTAAATAGAGGCAAATTCCTATACAACCAGCAACTTTGCTTGACCAGTAATCTGTATGAACCTAGGAAGTACAGAGACATCTTCATATCAAACAGACTGGAACAGAGTAATTCGATAAAAATGATATAAACCAACACACCCACAAAAATCAAGTGTCTCAAATCCTTGACTATTGGTTTATCTACTTCTCAAAGGTTATTATCTGAGGTTATTCATGCCATACTATTCACTCCCCATTTATCAGTGTGGGTAAATAAAACTTGATTACATGAAATGGGCTCCAGAAACATTTATGTCCTATTTCCTCATTTTAGAAGATTATTCTCAATTCTAATGGTTCAGTCCTTCTAGCACTATTTCATCTCATAGATTAATTATACAGAACTAGTACTGTGTTGTAATAATAGTATTTTCTGTTTGGGCTTTAAAGGGCAATTTAGCATGTAATCTTACTCAGCAAAAATTATAAAATTATGATTGAGGACAACTTGTCAAAACACCTAGGATTGGAGAGACAAAAACAGATTAATAGAATAAGAAAAATGTGAGTAGAAAGGATGGTCAAAAAGAAACTGCTGAGAGGTGTGGGTAGAGAGAGAGGTATGGGCTCTACCCTCCACACTCCCCAACCTTGCAATGGCCATGAAAAAATGGCCTGTGCAAGTCAAATGGAAGAAGACTGATCACTCTGGTCTCCCTGTGGCATGAACTAAAGTTCTGCGAAATCTTGTGTCCAGGGAAAGACATGGGACTTCTGGCTAAGTGTCAATGTCATGAGACAGACTCATATGTTGTTGGGGGAGAGAGAGAAGCTGTGCCCTTTTATTTAACTTGAGTGCTTCAGTTATCCAAGGTGCTTTAAATTAGGGGAAAAAGTACTGAGTTTTGTGCAGAAGCTGACTAAAACAAGTGGTCATTACATATTAAGTCCCTTCCCTTTTCCTTTATCTTACATTATGAAGAGGAAACTCATGGAAAACATTGTTCTATTAAAGTTTTATAATATTTCACCTAATATTTATTAAACACGAATCATGTTCTACACTCTTGGCTATGCTTTTATAGATATTATTTCTCATAACCAAAAAATCCTTCTTATAGATACTGTTTCTTCTATTTCCAGATGAGAACATGAGGAATTGGCAATATACCTAAACGGGTCAATATCACTTACTTGGTAAAGGATTGTCAAAGGCAGATTCAAACGCAGGATTGCCCCACTTCAAAGTCCATTCTTTTCCACTCTACCACCCAGTACTATCTTTATTTTGGCAAAATGTTTTTAGCTTTTAAAAATTGCTTTAGCAAACTGATACACAACCTAGAGAGAAGAAAGATTTTAATAATCTAGTAAAAGGCAGAACCATAACCCATGTATTTTCAATGACACAAACACTACTTCTCATGATGTGAGATATCTTACTCCGTGGGTTGGCCTCACAGAAAGCTAATGAAAAGATAAGATAATGGCTAAACAGCCATTGCAATAACTTATATAGACTTAAGTAACTAAGTTACATGTTAAATAAGCAATATATAAATACCACAAATTTCATGCTAATTCATTATGTATTTCTAAATAAAATATAGCTACAAATATAAAAATAGGAAGGAAAAACGAAGTGTTTTTATTGGACCATCTATTTGAAGATGTCCTGGAATTTACATGTAAAAATTGCTAGTAATTTTTTTGCCCTTTTTACAGGTTTAATGATTTAAAAACTAGTAATTTTGGGGCCCCTGGATGGCTCAGTGGGTTAAAGCCTCTGCCTTTGGCTCAGGTCATGATCTCAGGGTCCTGGGATGGAGCCACACATCAGGCTCTCTGCTCAGCAGGGAGCCTGCTTCCCCCTCTCTCTCTGCCTGCCTCTCTGCCTATTTGTGATCTCTCTCCTCTCTGTCAAATAAAATCTTTAAAAAAAAACTAGTAATTTTGTTATAATACAAAATACGTGGGTATTTATTTTAGCAACACTGATAACCTAATTTAATTTAAATCCACCAACTTCGATTTCTTCATTCATCATTATCATTCATACAATGAATATACAATATTAATTAGAATTCAAAATATTTTAAAGATAACATCATCAAATAAATTTAAAAGAGATAGACATATATGAAATTATTTCTGGAGAAACTACTGACATACTCTTTAGAGTTGAATAATAATACCAAATGGCTAGTTTTACTGATAATTTCTTTCCTATAAAATTAATTATTTTATTATCCTCAAATAATGGCGTAAGTGTTATGGTACAGGTACAATCTTATCTCACTCAGCTCTAAAATTGCAGAGAATAAGGATAAAAAAAGATTTGTTATAAGCTAGGAGATACTAATGTGATTTGATTAATTCACTGGTATTAATTTACTTATCTAAGTCATATTTAAGGAGAGTAATGCTGATATAATATTTGTTCTACTTACAAATTGAAATTATTTTTTTAAACTACAACTTGGTTTCACCAATGACTGATAAAAATGATTATATCCTGGTGCTTGAAATGTTTTACTGAATGAAACTTTCTGCAGACACCAATTGGATGGTTAAGCATTGCAAGGGTACCTGAACATTTCCCATTATACCAATGAATCCAGTCTTACTGTCAGAGCTACCTTATTCCTTCAAATCTGGGAATGTAAAATCTGACTGTCTCTTCCTTGGGAAATTTTCCTATTGAAAGGTGCATCATTCAAAAGAAGGCATGGCAGTAATCTTCCAAGGAGGTTATCTTTATTCTTTTAAAACTAGAAAGAGAGACTTCATGGAGGAAATGTTAACAAGCAAAACAAAGAGGTTATAAATATGGTCACAAATCAATAACCCCTTACAATAAAAGGAACAAGCATGGAACATCAAACACAGATGCAAGTTATAAAGCATTTTTATTTAAAGATGAAAGATATACCAATCTTAATATTTTCACAAGGTTTCTTTTCCACTACATGGACTGGAGCACACAGGTCTTTAGATGGCTGTCCCCATCCAATTGAACTGGTACATGCAGTAGGATAGTACTCCATTCGTTTCTCTACACTATTTAATCTACCGTGAACTTTCCTGATTCATGTTCCCTGTAACTTTAAGTAATTTTAACTTTAAGGGAGTCATAGAAAATGATATTAGGGGATGGCAGAGAATATGTCTGTCTTTCATTTCACTGTTAATATTATATTTGGCATATGTCAATGAGAAAAAAGAGCTAAAAGCCTATTTAGCCATGAATAATTCCACTACTGAGGTATTAAAATTGTCTGACTACTTTCCTTCCTTTCTCTTTTCTTCCTCTAAACCTTTGGTATTTTTGGAAAACTTCCTTCAAGAATGAATTTACCTGAATAAGCTAGAAGCTGGAAACAAATTAAGCTATAAAATAGTCTTTATGCAGTTGATGCCATCTTATTATTTCTTCTAAAAACTAAACTATATTAATGCTATTCCCTTTTGAGTAGCAATTCAATGATAAAATGAGATAACAGTGTATAAATAAATATAAGGGGAACATATTATTTATATATATTTTTAAAGATTTTTTAAAAATTTATTTATTTTGAGAGAGAGAGAGCAGGAGAGAGAGCAGAAACTGGGTCAGGAGCAGAGGGAGAAGCAGGCTCCCCACTGAGCAGAGAGCTGGATGCCAGGCTTAATCCTGGGTCTCCAGGATCATGACCTGAGCCAAAAGCAAATACTTAACTGACTGAGCTACCCAGACTCCCCTTATTTATATTTTTATTAAACAATTTTTAAAACTTTCATTCTGGGGGTGCCTAGCTACCTCAGTCAGAGGAGCATGCGACTCATGATCTAGGAGTCAGGGGTTTCAGCCTCCATTGGGTGCAGAGATTACTTAAATAATTAAACTCAAAACAAACAAACAAGCAAACAAACAAACCCACCCTTTATTTTGCTTTTAATTGTCAAATAAAATCTAATAAGATTGGATGTAAAATAACTCAAGTGGTTTGGGCACTTTATTTTGTGAACTCAGTGTAGCCTAATGGTGCCCTGATCTGTCACTAGAGCTAAAGCCCTGAGTTAAACATCCTTCCTGACTGTAAGAAATTACTGGATATTAGTGAGCGTCCATACTTTCTGTCATCACCAGCCTCCACTCACCTCCATCAACACTTAAAAGATCTTTTATCTTTACCTGTTTCCTTTCTAAGGTACTTCTGTGTCCTGTTACCATAGAAATAGAAAAGGAGTGGGTGTTAACAGTGCTGTTTCTATAGAGACAAGAGGTATTGAATAGACTCCCTGGCTTTGTCCCTTGTCTCATGTTGTGAATTAGTGGAAAGCCAAATGGATGTCCCTTCCACTGAGTGTTCTTTTACATAAAATTTTATAAAATGCTTTTGTTTATTTTACCCTTTCTACTTTTAAGTCTAAAAGCATTGGTACATTTCTTTGTTTTTGTTTTTATTAGAGATCACCTGTCAAATTCAATGTCTTCTGGTGTGTTCTGCACTAATTTCAAAGAAGATGTATTTTTCCGAATGTATAATGAAACTATGAAAACATGATAGATTAATAACAAAATGTGTGCTAATGACAACAGTTTCCATACCAACAAACCCCTTCACGCAGTTGCCACTTGCAACTACATGCTGCCCTAAATTTGTCCAAATAAACTAACATCTGAGTTCTGTTTTTCTAGAAGTTGTATTTAAGCAGCAAGCAGCACATTTAGGACCCTGGTCAGTGTGACTGGGTTCAAAGATCTCACTTAGGTAGAGAGCAGGATTTGAGCTACACTTGGAGGAATAACTTTAGGCTACAGATGTATCCATTAATAAGCAAGAAGGAAAGTGATGATAGCCATGTACATATAAATGCTATTTATACTCAGAGTTCTATTATATCTTCCTTCCCTCACTCCATCCCTTCCTTTCCTGCTTTCTCATTCCTTCCTTCAATCTCTTTGTATCTATGTATATGTATACAGACATATAGTTGACCCTTGAATAAAGTGGGTTTGAACTGTACAAATTCAAATATATATGGATTTTTTCAATACAGTACTGTAAATGTATTTTCTCTTCCTTATGATTTTATTTTCCTTAGAAATTAACACATATTTTGCATGTGATAATTGACTGTTCATGTTACCAGTAAGGCTCCAGTCAATAGTAAGCTGTTAGTAGTTAAGTTTTCAGGGAGTCAAAAGTTACACAGACTTTGACTATGTGGGGGGTTGGCACCCTTAACCACCATGTTATTCAAGGATCAAATGTTTAATATAAATATATACATTAAAAAAAATTAAACCCTATCGAGTAGGAATTCTTGACCTGATTTACACATAATTAAGATTCAAAAGGATTGAGCATATCCAACAAACACACAGTTAGTGAATGATAGTGCTAACAGTTGTTCATTTATCAATTATTCAATATTTATTTAGCACTACGTGTCACTGTACTTCACATTGGGATGTATCAATGAACAAAAGAGACCAGATGTCCTCATGGAGCATAAATTGTCACAAAGGAACACAGTAACAAGCAAAAAACATAATAAATAAGTTACAAAATATATTGGAAGATGATAAATATAATGGGCAACAAAGAAAGAACAGAATAAAAGGGGCTTGGGTCCAAGGATGTAGGAGAGCAAGGAGCAGAATGAAATGGAGTCAAGATGGTATTGAAAGAGACCTGTCTGGCTCCAGAGCCCATCTGCTTTCTTTCATTACAGCCACCTCCCTAATAGGCATTGGTTTGTTTCCAGTCAAAGTTTATTATCCTTCACCTGAGGTCAAATTGATAATAATAGATAATGAAACAATTTAGAATCATAGACTGGTTGACACTCTTCTAATGAAATGTTTAAAAGCTATTGTGGGGGTAGGTGGGGGCGCCTGGGTGGCTTAGTCGGTGAAGCATCTGCCTTCGGCTCAGGTCACGATCCCAGGGTCCTGGAATTGAGTCCCCACATTAGGCTCCCTGCTCAGTGGGGTACCTGCTTCTCCCTCTCCCTCTGCTTGCCACTCCCCCTGCTTGTGCTTTTTCTCTCTCTGTCAAATAAATAAATAAAATCTTTAAAAATGTGTGACAACATAATCTTGAAAAATTATAGTTTCTCCTTGGAAATTTTGGGAAGAATCCATTTTTCTCCAAGGCATTATGTAGCCTGGTCTCCAAAAACTCACTGCTTTTATCCTCCCACTGTGTTTTGGTATTTCTTTGCACAGACAATGATGGCAAACTTTCAATTCCACCTTAGGGATTCTCTCTGTCCTCCCCATCTCCTGAGGTGGACTGCTATTCTGTATTCCAGTAGCACTGTATGTGTTTTACTTTTTCTTGGCATTAGTGTGCTGTGACTGAAATTGTGTATACTTGTCTCTCTTCTTCTTGTCTCAGATTGTCAGGTATTTAAAATTAATGCCCATGCCCAAATTATTTATGATATATAATGTATCTATGCCAGTACTTGTACAAAATAAATGCTCAGTAATAATTATGAAATTATAAGATAAAATTCAAAAAGGAGAGAATGAGAATTTATACAAAGCGTAACTCTTGACTTAGATTGTGAAATTATTCACATCAATTTTTTTATCCTGAAACCCCTAGCCTTATTCAGACATTCTTTTCATGTTCGGTCAATCCTAGAGTCAAGGTTTCTAGTGTTGTAATTTTATAACTCATGTGTACACAACTGCATAATATTGATTTGTCCATATCTATTGAAGGAAATGGCACCTTAGGAAAGATATAATTGAAATAACATTAATGACAAAATCACTTCCATGTACTTCTGACTATATTGTGTATGAAAGCCAAGCATTCAGATTTTTGAATCACACTGTAGAAGGAGTAAACCAATTTCTTATGGTACTGCAATTATGGAAGTACTATTTCTTTTTCTTTCTTTCTTTCTTTCGCTTCTCTACTTCTTAAATATACATAGATTTTGTATTATCAAGAAAGAACAGGTCTTAAAAATTTTAAATTAAGCACAATACCCATTTTCAGAACAAAACTTTATCTAGTAACATAGATTTAAGCTAACCGATCCTTTTAAAATTTATACTTTAACAGAAGTCATCTAATCTGATGTGATTGGAACTTGTGTAGTTGCTTGGGTAATTAAAAAAGAACAACAAACAACAATCCACCAAAATAAACATCAGTTAAAACAAGACATTTTTTAAAAATACACAATAACTATACATTAAATAAGGAATAGAAAAGAATAATCATGAACTATTTTTTAGAAAGGGTAGAGGCACAGAAGCTTACTGGAAAGTATCTACTTGAAGCCAGCATTTCAGGCAGAATAGATGGATCTGTCAATATGTTTTTAGATAAAAGAGAGATTTCCATGGCACATCAGTAAATCATAGGACAGAGAGGAGATACTGTATTATATTAATGACTAACTACATTTTAAAACTAGGTGATTTTGAATTTATTTCTGGCATGAAATGTTTCAAATTTAAAACCCTGATGTGTCATAGCCAAGGAATAGGCTTACTGGTACAACATGTCTTCTTCATTGGTTTTGCCCAATGAATGGTGCATTTGGCTCAGACTTCTTCTGAAATGTACTTTCCCCACAATTTTCCTGATAATTACAGCAGAAGAGGGTGCTCAGGAGGACAAAATAAAACCTGCTCAGTGCTATACAACACGCAGAGAGAGCAAAATTCTGTAGCAGATATTGTTGATGGTATGGACACAGAGGATCTATACAACTTCTGGGAAATTAAGAAGAGAAACAGAAAACTGTAATAGATTTTTTTTTACTTGATGTGTGAACTTTTTGCAACCATGAACATACTTCTCCGCAAAGCAAAAAGCCACCTTCCAAT
This sequence comes from Nasua narica, assembly GCA_028533885.1. Taxonomy (NCBI): domain Eukaryota; kingdom Metazoa; phylum Chordata; class Mammalia; order Carnivora; family Procyonidae; genus Nasua; species Nasua narica. The sequence continues at coordinate 72,588,223 of CM052809.1, read as the reverse complement.
AAAACATAGCAAACCCAAAACATCATGCAATGCAGAAAACAATAAACAAAACCTACAACAAGAGAAGAGGAAAATAGATGGAACAAGAACAAAAACTATTTCCTTAAAATAAAAACAATCAACTAGCTACATACTTCTTTATTCCCCTGCAATAGGAAAGTTACTTAGTGGAACAATGTTAACAGTAGAACCCTATCTCACTATATTTGTAGTTTCCCAACACACTTTTTTATGTTTAAGTTTATGGCCTGTAAACTGTGTGTAATTATCATTATTTAAAATGTGCTTGGTTACTTTTAATTAATCCCCTTGTAGCTTTACAAAGTCTTAAGCTAGAGCAGTTTTCACTGATCACAACTGAGGTTCTCACCAGCACCCCCACATCCAGAAAGGTGCCCAGAGGGACTTGAAGGTTACAGAAAAGGCTTTGGGAAACAAGTGTTCCACAAAGCTTATCAAAATATGGGTGGGACACATGTGTTTTCTAATGACTTCTATTTATTTTCTTCTAAGATACCTTATATAGAGTCAAGCTTTACCAATAAATAAACTTTAGTTTCCTTCTCTATAAAATGGGTAGAGTAATAGACACTCCAATATATGCCTGAGCACCCTATCCTTTTTCGAATTTTTTTTCTGAACAAAAGTGTCCTAATTTGGATAATAAATTCTATGGTAAGTCTGTGATTAGAAGGGAAAAAAAACCCTTGCAAATGGCTTTAGTTTTAAAATATCCTCTTTCCATGGGAATTAAATAAATATGTATTGGTTATTTCCATTTTCTATACTGAAATACTGCCAAGATCCAAACACAAATAACATTTCCTTACATATGTGTTCCCTACATAATGTTTAAATGCTTAATAAGACCTAATACGAGGGCGCCTGGGTGGTTCAGTTGGTTGAGCGACTGCCTTCGGCTCAGGTCATGGTCCCAGAGTCCCGGGATCGAGTCCCACATCAGGTTCCCAGCTCCACGGGGAGTCTGCTTCTCTCTCTGACCTTCTCCTCTCTCATGCTCTTTCTCGTTCTCTCTCTCAAATAAATAAATAAAATCTTTAAAAAAAAAAATAAGACCTAATACGTGCACAAGGTGAACTATAACATCACCTACCCACAAGAAGCTCTGTATCCTAAAAGGTAGTTAGCCATTTGAGCTGCCATTTGGCAAGCAAGGTTTCCACAACTAGTAAGAGAAACAACACTTAGACATCTGGTCTGTTCTATTCAAACTGTACTACACACACTTTTGACTATATTCACAATAGCAATAATAGATAGAGTTATATAGCACTTGTCTTGAGGATAAATTGCCTCAATTATTTTATTCTCAGAAACAATAAGAGTCACTCTGATGATATTAGGCAGTTACAAAAAACAACATCATTTTCACTCTTCAGATTATTTCACCAATCATAGAGGACTCTTTGCAATGCAATTTTATAAAGGTAGTCCTAAAGACTTAATGTTTTTCTCTTTGTAGAATATCTGGTCACTTTTGTTTGTACCTCATTTATGAGATACATGTTCTATAATGAGATGTATGTCCTAGCATTTCTTCCAAAAGGAAACTGTATGTGTGTATAGCAAATTTTTTATACTAAGAATTTGAATGGGTTGGTGTTCTCTAACTTACTCTATACCCAAAAAATGTTTTGTGGCAACTTACATCTTAAATATTTCCTATAATAATGCTAAACATCAACATAGGCCACAATGTATGTATTTCTGTGCCTTTGTTTCATCAAAAAACAGGATAAGTTTTAAAAAGTAGATGACTGACAAGTGTTTTCAATGGATTCCACAGGCCCAGTCTACAGCACTATACTGAACTGAAGCATCATAATATGCTGAATGATTATGGAGACTTTACATTTGCAGTGTGATGTATACAAAACAAACTTTTGTTCAATTTAATATCCACTCCTATGACAAGCAAAACTGACATTTGCAGGTCTCTACTCCTCACAGAGATGAATAGATACTCCAAAATAAATCAAAATGAACAAACACATGGTTTTACCACAGATTGTTTAGTTAAGATTGTCTATGTGATGTACATTAATCATTTGAACTCAGTTTAGAGTCAATTTTTATTTTTCTCCACTGACCAAGATGACATTAATGTTCCCTTTACATTGAACTAGTCTTTATATAGGTTTCTTCCTGACCCTAGGCCCTGATCTCCCTTTTCTTAGAGCATTTACCTTAGTAACTTGTAAATTCTCCTGCCCCTTTGAAATGTAATCTCAAAAATATTTTTAAAAGCTACTTGCCAGTGTTCTTTGAGTAGGTCAAATTAGCGAACACAGGTTGCCTGTCTCCCTACTCCAGCTCTTAAAAATTCTTCAGTCTTTTTTTCAGTAGAGTTGAGCTCATAATTAGTTCTAGCCTGTCTCCCTCTTGTAATATTCTTGAATAAATTCTTCCTTCTCTAATTTTACTATCTGGGTTAATGTACTTAACATAATAATTCACACAACTAAAAATACAGATCATTTATCTTTTAAGGTTTCAGCAAGTTAGCCACCTCACTGTGCCTATCCACAGCAGACCTTCAGAAACCATTTGTTGAAAGGACGACTAAGCACTTCTAGGCAGGGCCAATTTTGTAAAGTAATGACCAAGGTAAAGCATGTCAAATGAATTCTTCAACTGTGTTCCATTAATAGCACTATTTAGGACGAATTACTCTTTGGTCAGAACTTAAAATTTTTAATTAAATAGAAGGCTGATTTTGCAAGAATTGTATTTATAACTTAATACAAATTGAAGAGTGTCTAATGAATTTGATTCTATGACTAAACATTTTATTCAATGAATTAAAAATAAAGGCTCTCAATTCCTTGCTTTCCTTTCTTATGATTTCCAGTCAGTACAATGTTTATGCTTTATCTGGTGTGGTATTTGCTTTCATCTGAGGACCATTAAGGGACTCTGTCCATTTCTCTTCATAAGCAAAGAATTTGAAAACAAATCGTTAGACGACACCACCTTGAGTAGGTTGAAAACAAAGCACTCCTGTGCATGCATTCAATAGACTTCCAGCTCAGAACAAAAAAGTAGATCTCAGTAGCTGCTTTGTAAAAGCCTTCAATTTCAGTAGTTTCTTTGTGTTCAGCTCTACCACAGAATGAATCCACTTGGAATACTTCACAACAAATGGAGTCAGAAGAAGGAAGGAAAGTGAGGATTCCTTTTATTCCAATGAAATAAGATAACCATAATCCTCTTAAAGATAATTTTTGTAAATATACCTATTTCCTCATAGTAGCACTGCTTTCCTTATATACTTATTTGATTATAATTTAAATAATGAATATGATCATGATTATTTCTGGTTTTGAAGTTTCTCTGGGCTGGAACAGAATTTTAACTCATGTTGAGAAATAATTGACCCCAAAAACAAAACAAAAAGAGAAAATGCTTTTTAGGTTAATATATCCAGTGGATAAACATTTTCTGAAGGGAGATGAGAAGTCACTGAAATATTTCCAATTACCAACTCTGAAAGTAGATATTTTGGTGAGACCTCATGTCATCATTTTTATTTATTTTAATTACGAAGGCCTTTTAACCTTTGTGTTATGGTAATACTATAATTTGATGTCTTTAAAATTTGAATGACTCTTCCTTTACACTGACAGACTAGTATAGCAGGGACAAGATGCATTTCAAACAAAGGTAGTATTCCCCTTTGAGAATCTTATTGTTGGGGAACATAATTCACTAGACACAGTGCTTATACAAAATACAATCCTATGTTCCCTTCTGAAAAGCAGAGTTTGAGTGAGATTGGGGGATGAATCTACATAATCTATAAAAGTATTTCAACTCCCTGGTTTAAGACTATTAAGTCAAACAATTTTTCCTCCTCAGACTGGGCTTCCACATGTGTAAGACATCTGTGCTACAGAAAAAGTGGCTAATAAGGAGAAAACCAGGGTGGCTGATTCTAAAGCAATGATCTACTATTATTTTTTACCTTTTTTCTTCAGGTGAAGCTTTCACCAACACCATAATCTGGCATTTAGGGAAATAAGCAAGGAACAGTTTACGATTGGGCTGAGTAGTTGGAGGGAACGGTAGCATGCTATTTGAAGTCAGTATGGCTCGGAGTTAAAGGTGTTAAGCCAGATCAGGATAGATTTTGAACAGGAAACTTATTTCATGTAGATATGGGAAACACAGAGGGAGAGGACTGCACTTCCAATCTTGGTGCAAGGAGAGCTCTTGTACACTCATAAGTAGCTCCTAGATGGAATGGCAGCCCTGACTCAAAGCCAGAAAGAACAAGAGAACATGGAAGATCATAGAATTTAAAATGGTGTGTTTGTGTGTAAAAATATTAATTAAAAGTGCTTTCATTTTGTCCTAAACTTACATAAGGAAAGTGGTATCATAATCACCCATTTGTCAACCAGAATTTATGAAAACTGAAGCACTAACAGAGAGAGGTAGATGGGGGCGGGGAATCACAAGTAATAGGGCTGGAATGGGGTCTGCATGAAAACCAATAATCTAGAAGTCTAAAATATCAAGATCTAAAAATTCCATCCCTGAAAGGAGGAAAAAATTCATCAAATCTAGACAATGCTATTAACTTGTCTTAGCCCCAAGACTGTTCATTACAAATGATCTCAACGATTCTTCCTCAGATGATTTAGTAAGCCTTAAAGATTAACCTGGCTTTCAAGAAGATTTTGATTGATCTTTTGGTTCATTTTTGTCTGTGGAGGATCTTGAAAAGTCCACATATATGGTCAGTCCTTGAGACTGATCAGTACAACCCAGTACCAACTTATTACTTATTCAAAGTTGTTTCACAGTTAGGGTTTTTGGCAAGAAGAATCAGACATTCAATAAAGCTATAAAGGTTTTGTCAATATAAATAAAGAATATCCTCAAAAGTGTGCTGGGACTCCAACCTAAGTCTTAGAAAATTTTTCCTAATTAAATTATAGTAAAGATAGTAGAATGAAGAGCCTATATTTAATTCAACATATTTATATTCTAATGATCTCCCTTAAGATATTAATCTTTAGATGGTGTGATATCATGTGTTATCAACATGAGCAGTGAAGATATTTTCATATTCCAATGCAGAATTTCTTAGTCAATACTGGTTTGTCACTGGAAGAATATATATTTATTTTATCTAACTTTCCAAACTCTGAATCCATATAAATACGAGCTAGGATCACACTGTTGCTTTCATGTATGCTGCAACAGTATTGCTTTGAGTTGCCCTGGAGAGAATGAGAGAATAGTAAGTACCCATTATTACACAAATATTTGTAATTAGCAACAATAATTTTCTGCACATCAGTGGATCCTTCTGAAGTGCTTTAAAGTTTTATTTTGTTGTTGTTGTTTTTATTTTTAACTTAGTCAGCTGTGTTCTTTTTTATCTTTTCCAGATTATTTATATGAATAGCAGGTTTTAACTATAGGCATCCAGCAAAAAATACTTCTGAAAGAGGAAAGACAAAGGAATAAGACATTTTAAAATTATCTATCTGGACCAGAAAAATCAAATTTCTCTGTTCTACTCTGCCTACCTTTAAAAGATCATCAGTGGAGAATCTACATCTTCAAAAAATAATTCATCTAGTAGTACAAACTCTCACACTTGACTATCAACACAAATGGAATTATTATAAAAATGTATTCCACAAATGGAATTATTACAAAAATCTTTGATCCATGAAACATTTCTTTATTGACACATTAACAAATTTTTTTTGCACTTCTTCTGCTAGGTATTATATCCCTGTTGACTTTATATTTTAGTAGAGAATACAGAACAACAAAAAAAGCAAGGCTTGGGGGTTGGTTCAAACTATCTCACCTACATCAGATAAAAATGGCTGGGTGAAAAGCTCTGTTTTTCCCCATTGAGAATGATATTCACTCTGAGTTTTCCACAGATGGCTTTTATGGTATTGAGATATGTACACTCTTTCATTACACTGTGGAGAGTTTTAATCAAGAAAGGATGCTGTGCTTTGTCAAATGCTTTTTCCACATCCACTGAGAGAATCATATGATTCTTGTCCTTTCTTTTATTTATGTATTGTATATCACACTGATTTGCAGATGTTGAACCAACTTTTGTAGCCCAGGAGTATATCGCGCTTGGTTGTGGTCAATAATCCTTTGGATCTTACCAGCTAGTATTTTGGTGAGAATTTTTATATCCATGTGCATCAGGGATATTGGTCTATAATTCTCATTTTTGATGGGTCTTTGTCTGGTTTTGGGATCAAGGTAATGCTGGCCTCATAAGGAATTTGAAAGTTTTCCTTCCATTTCAATTTTTTGAAACAGCTTCAGAAGAACAGGTATTAATTCTTCTTTAAATGTTTGGTAGAATTCCCCTGGGAAGCCCTCTGACCCTGAGCTCTTGTTTGTTGGGAGATTTTTGATGACTGCTTTAATTTCTTTGCTGGTTATGGGTCTGTTCAGGTTTTTTATTTCTTCCTGGTTCAGTTTTGGTAGTTTATATGTCTCCAGGAATGCATCCATTTCTTCCAGATTGGCTAATTTGTTGGCATATAGTTGCTCATAATATGTTCTTATACTTGTTCATATTTCTTTGGTGTTGGTTGTGATCTCTCCTCTTTCATTCATGATCTTATTTATTTAGGTCCTTCTTTTTTCTTTTTGATAAATCTGACCAGGGGTTTATCAATCTTACTAATTCTTTCAAAGAACCAGCTCCTAGTTTTGTTGATCTGTTCTACTGTTCTTTTGGTTTTATTTCATTGATTTCTGTTCTAATCATTATTATTTCTCTTCTCCTGCTGGGTTTAGGCTTTATTTGCTGTTCTTCTCCAGCTCCTTTAGGTGTACGGTTAGGTTGTGTATTTGAGACCTTTCTTTTTCCTTCAGAAAGGCTTGTAGAGCTATATACTTCCCTCTTAGGACCACCTTTGCTGCATTCCAAAGGTTTTGAACAGTTGTGTTTTCATTTTCATTTGTTTCCATGATTTTTTTAAATTCTTCTTTAATTTCTTGCTTGACGGCGGGGGGGGGGGCAAGATGGCGGAGAAGTAAGAGATCCTGCAGCAACTGGTCACCTAAAGTGTGCTGGAAATCTACCAGAACATGCTGAACACCCATGAAATCACCCTGAGAAGAAAGATTTCTCACTCCGGGATCTCTCCGAGAGCAGAAGACAGCAGTGGAGAGGTAAAAGCAAAGTGGGAACACTCGAGCTGATATCGAAGGATAAACAAAAGGGGGAGGGAGGCACCAGAAGCTAACCAAGGACAGTAATACCCCAAAGGAAAGTGCCCGGTGGCGGGGAAACAGCATTAATGTAGGGCCCGTTAAAAACACTTAAAAAGGGCAAAAAGTTCGGAGGAGTAACTAGTGGAAGGGGGTGGTCGCGGGCACCAGTGCTTGGACCCACTATCCCAGGAAGGAGCACCCCAAAGTGGAACTGGTGGGGGATCCAGTCCGCGATTCCTGAACCAGCAGATTTCCGCTCTCTGCAACAACCTGTGGGCCGGGCTCGCACCTGCAAGCACCTTTTTGAGTGTCTGTGATGGTTCACGAGCCGCAGTTTTTCCCGGTGTGCGCCCGCCACCGCGACATTCGCAACATTCGCGGCGCACTGCAGAGCCTGAGCGATCCTCGCCGGCTGCGGAGAGAACGCGGGCAAGCAGCCTAACCTCCCGGGCGCCCCTCGCGGAGCCGCAGAAAGGCAGCTGGGGTCGCGACTTTCCCAACCCGCCGCAGGCCTCCTGCATCCGCACTTGGGAGCCGCAGAAAGGCAAGGCAGATGGGGTCACGCGCCACCTCAAACAGGCTGGTAAGCGCCTTTTGAGAGTCTGCGGTGGTTCACGAGCAGCAGTTTTTCCTGGTGTGCGCCCGCCACCGTGACATTCGCAGCGCACTGCAGAGCCTGAGCGATCCCCGCTGGCAGCAGAGAGAACGCGGGCAAGTGGCCTGACCTCCCGGGCGCCCCTCGCGGAGCCACAGAAAGGCGGCTGGAGTCGCGACTTTCCCGACCCGCCGCAGGCCTCCCAGGTCCGCGCTTGGAAGGCGCAGAAAGGCAAGGCGGATGGGGTCGCGCGCCACCTCGGACAGGCTGCACTGTGAGCAGAAATTTAGCGGAGGGGAGTGTGTGTTCTGAACCACACAGAGGGGAGGAGAGACTCGGGCTTCCTGCAACTCAGAGGTCTGAGTGCTTCTGGGCAGATTCATTGCTTGTACTCCCTGAAAAGGTGAAAAGGCTACAAAAACCAAAAACCTTCAGAGAGCGAGAGACTGAGAAACCGGTTTCCACAGAGCTCAGCCCCTTGACTGGGGGGCAGGGTGACTCAACCCAAGCAAGACTGACTGGAAAACAACGCGGCAGGCCCCTCCCCCAGAAGACCAGCCAAAGAACAAAAGGACTATAACCACAGGGTCCCCATAAAACTTTAAACCCCCAAAGCCAGG
>CM052809.1:72549887-72579272 GCA_028533885.1 Nasua narica | reverse complement strand
CAAAGCAATTGGTTTACACAATAAAGGTTCATGTCCTGAGTATGCTAGATTCCACTAAAGATTAGCTGGCAATTCAATCATAAGGACAGTATAAGATGAATGTATCAAATGAAGTACCTTATTAATATTTAGAAAAAAGCAAAGATCATATGCGCATAAGGAAACAGATTTATCTTTTTTTAATTTTTTTTGTGTTATGTTAGTCACAATACATCATGAGTTTTTGATTCTAAGATTTATTGTTTATGTAAAACATGGAGCACCCAGTGCTCCATGCAATACATACAGAAACAGATTTATCTTAAAAAACAACATAATGTTTGAGGTAAAGAGGTAGGGTAATAGCTCACTACTAATATTGTAAATTAACAACATAGGTACAACAGGAATGTCCGTTATATAAGAGAACAACAAAATAAAAAGACAGAAAACGCTTAAGATCACCTACAGTGGAGAGGGTAGTAAGAATAGCTAGACAGGGAAACAAAAATATATTTTCATGAATGTAGTTATTTTGCAGCTAGCTGTAGTCAATAACATATGATTGTATTTCCACGTCAACCAATATCCATGTATGGCTAATTTTCAATTACTAAATAGTATTTCATTTTATTGAGATCTTCATATATACAGTGACATACAATTGATGAAAATATATTTTCTTTTTATTAGTAGAAACAATGCTACTACATGTGTTCTTTTAGCTATAGATTTGCATACACGTTCAATATTATCAAAAACAGCTTCTTAACTGTGAAAATAACACTAAAATGCATAAAGGCAAACAATAAACTTTATTTATTGGCCAGAGGCTGAACCGTGGCTTGAATCTGAATCCTTGAAATTGTATTTGACCTTCCTGGTTCATGATAGTATGGATCTAGGTTGAGCTGTGCCATTTCTGTCACAGTGTTATAGAAGGGTGTATAATTCTTACCTACTCACAAAGTGGTAAATCTTGAAAAATTTGGAATATTTTGTCCAGGTGTACAAAGATAATTTTAGCATAAAACTCTTATATCAGAGCCACCCCGGGTGGCTCAGTCAGTTAAGTGTCTGCCTTTGTCTCAGGTCATGATACCAGAGTCCTGGAACTGAGCCCTGCTTGGGGCCCCTTGCTGAGTGGGGAGTCTGCTTCTCCTTCTCCCTCTGCCTCTGTCCCTGCTCCCCCTGTTTGTGCTTGCTCTCTGTCAAATAAATAAAATTTTAGAAACAAAACAAAATAAAATTCCTAGATCAAATAGTTTATTCCTCTCTTTACCTGTGGTATAACTACCTCCCTTCCTCTCTCTCTTGCTCTCTCTCTTAAACAAATCTACCTTTAGGCCAAATTTAAGTGACCAGTGTCTCCCAATATTGTCCACTAATAAGGACAGCTACCCTAAAACCCTTAACTTATCACCAGGTACTTCTAACTTTTTTAAGCCTCTTCTTTTCTTTTGTGTTGTTTCATATTTCCTATTTCATATATATTTCATTTTCACCTGCCACCTGCCCCCTCAAAAATTACTAAATATAAAATGCACTGTTTTGAAAAGGCTGAATGTGAACTTCATAAACAATTTCAGAATATGTGACCTAACATCTAGTTGATGATGTACCTTTTGGGCTAGAAAAAAATTAAACTTGGTTCCTCCCTCTGGATTCTATATGCTCCTTTGACCATTCTCCCTCAGATACCTGGGCCATACCTGGGCTTCACTTTTTTGCATGCTTATTCAAGTACAGATTGTTGCAAAGTTGCTAGGGCTTTTGGGGGGGGGTGTTTGTTTTGCAAAGGATAAAATTTAATGTGTCAACAGTTATTCTTCGGGCAATACAACAAATACAAAAGGGATACATGGCATAATCATTAGCTTTTGAAGATCAAATTTGCAACATGCACAATGTAAGCAAGAAATCCATCTTTCAGTTCAATTGTCACATCATCAATATACAAAGTCAGAATAAAGAAAACAACACTGGATAAAGAAGATGGTGATTAAGCATTTAGTACTTTCATTGTCCAATGTCTTAAAAACGGCACATCACTTTTTTTTCCTTTTTATGATAGAGTACATATTATTGTAACATAGATACCAAATAGTTATAATCTGTTAGTATAATTGTCATGTTATTTTTACTTGATGCAAGACATTTTAGAGACTTTTTGAAGGACATTTAAGGCAATGCATTTTCCTTAATCTTCTATGAGCTCTTCACATTTCCACAAATGCTTTATGTCAGCTATTGAGTTTTATGTTAATGTTTGCAAATTTCATTTTATTCTCCTTTATTTAGATGAAATTGGTTTAACAATTTCATTTACTTCTATGATGCAAATATGAGATTGTCTTATTTTGGAATACATCTGGTCAATTAGCTGCTATATGGATAACTAAGCCAACTTTATTTGATTTTGGATTTCTATGTAAATATATAATTGCTTGTCAGTGCCTTCAATTGACTCTCAGAAACTATTTTTGAACTTGATATATTTGTTGTCAAGCCTCTAACTTGCCTTTCACAAGATGTACTTAATTGAACTATTATTGAATATCATCATGGCATATATTTTTCCCTTCAGGTACATAGCTAATTCAAGTGTGGCTATGATTTTTTTTTTTTACTTACTTCTGTACAGCTGCCTAATCTCTAAGGTTTTTCTCTTTTATCCCCTCCATTAACATGAAAATAAAATGACTCTATCTCACTAACACACATATAATGCATTTATTAGATAAACAAAATTTTAAAACAGCTTCTAGAAACATGATTATTTTAGATCATGTGAAGATGCATCTGTGTTTTTAGTTTACTCGAAAAACATCTGATGGCTCCTATATTTGAATTTGTAGACCCCAGTGGCATTTGGCAACACTGTTATTTGAGAAAAGGTAAATGTTTTTATTTCCTTCCTCATCTGATTCCAAGTTACTTCTTAGCTTTAAATTTTATATTCTTACTGATTTGAGAAATTACCTCAACCTCAAAGCTTTGCAAAGAGTATCAATTTTATCACAAAAAAATAGTTCCCCAAAGCCTAACTCCTCTTTAATACTTTCTTATGCTCTGGATCCTAATTCCTTTTACCATTAGGACCTTATTCAATTATTTACACTGATCTCTGCATATTTAATTTCTCCATCTCCAGTAGCTCTTTGCTTGGATTATTATCGGCCTTTAAAGAACAATAACAACAACAAAAGCAAAATAAAGTGCAATTTCCCCTTGATCTTATTAACCACTTGGGCTACTATGCTTTTTGTCATCTTTTCACCCAAAAGCCCAATATAAAAGGTGAAACTCTTCTTTCCATCAAATCTTCTTTCACACTAAAAACTTTAGTAAGACTCCTCTCTCCAAGGTTGGCACTTAGGTGTTAAATATGACTCTATAATATCTGCACTTCAAGAAAGTCCCTGACTTCCTGTATTTTCACCACAGCTATGCCATTTACTTGCCTCAATGTTATTTATAAAACAGACATAATACAGTACTAACATCATAAGACTCTCGTGAGGTTTGAAGTGGGTTTATGTGTAAATAAAGTACTTAGAATAGTGCCAAAGGTCTGGCTGAAAATGTGAAATCATTAGCTACGATGATTATGGAAAACTCCTTCATCTTCCTCTCTTTGCAATCATCTCCCCTGGACTGTTCACAGGCTTGGTTTCCAACCTCAGCTCTCCTACCACGTGCTTAGTAAGGCCTTCCCAAATCACTCTGCTACACTGTTATCGCCTGCTGCTGAGCCATTCTCTTTATACCACCATACCATTATGCTCTTTTATACTGTTATTTTCATTATTGCTTCTTATTATTCATTTTCTAAATATACTAGCTATTTATTTTAATATTTAATGTCTATCTTAAGAACAATAATCCCAATAGAAATAGGATCCGTGAAAGCAACTATGAGATTAACGACTCTAACTCTATCACACAGTCGGTTTGCCAGGTTATCTGTTGAATTTGTAAATATTACCATCCCTATTATATGAAATATCAGCTGTATTCAAATTGCTCCCAGCTTTCATAGTGGCACAGTGAGATGCCATATCCACTCTCCAGCAAACTGTACCAGTGAAACTGAAAATTTAAAAAATAAATTATCATTTAAAGTATCTGGAAGTAAAAAACAAAACAAAAACAAACACCTGGAAGTGCTCCCAAGGACAAAAAAAAATGAAAAAAAACCCAAAAAACAAAAAACCCTGCTGAGAGAAATCTACTAAATCTCTATAAAACCATGGGGAGTTGTGGCACTTGAGCCCTGACCATCTTCCTTCTTGTCTCATCCTGCTGCTCAAAATGTCAGAAGCTTTGCTCCAGACAGATGTACATAAAACCTTGATCTTCCTTTCCTTTTAGGTCCCAGTCAAGGAACACAGTATTTTATCAGATGCCATCATTTGTCATAACACCACTCCCTCCATGTTGTAAGTTGCAAAGGCTTAAATACTGGTCAGTGTGGCCATGAGGTCTGAGGCTCACTTCCTCTACCCAGCCCCCACTAACAGTGCAAAGAACTTACCCAGAAGCAGCAGGCCAAATACGGAGGACCTGATTGTGCTTTCCCCTTTATGCTTACAGAGCATCAGTTCCACGAGTAGATACAAACTGAGAACACAAGAGGCTACCACCCTTACCCAGCACCTTATTTGCTATAAGAAGATGCCTACTGGACCCTTACACAACTCTGGGGCAGTTAGTGGAGATTCTAACCAGGGATGAGGTAATCTGCAAGAAGGAAGAGGTCTAAAGCTTTCCTGAAAGTAACTGACTTTATATGAAACAGTGTGAGAAGCCTAAGTAGTTATGATTGAAAACAGCAGAGGTATTGAAGGTAAGCAGTTAAGAGGAGGAGGCTGGCAGCTCATTGAGAAGAAACTAGATCATATACCAGCTAGTTTAACAGAGTACACCAAGGAAAAAGAAAGCTAAAGAGATCACTCTTGGGGTCAGAATAAATCTCATAGACTGGTCTCATAAACTATTCCTGCAAAGAAAGCTATCTTTTTAAAAAGATTTATTTATTTATTTATTTATTTATTTATTTATTTATTTGAGATAGAGAGAGAAGTGCACACATTGGAGGCAGAGGGGGAGGGATAGAGGGGGTGGGAGTGGGACAAGCGGACTCCATTGAGTTCAGGACCCCAACCCAGGGATTGATCTCATAACCCTAAGATCATGATCTGAGCTGAAATCAAGAGTAGGAGGCTCAACCAACTGAGCTACCCAGTTGCATGCCCCAAGAAAGCTAAATTTAACTAAATTGAACTGAGGGGTAATTTACTTCCCAGGCTATTTTTGAAAACAGTAGAGTGATCAGCCTCAAATTAACGGAGATGGAATTTGAGATGATGCTAGACAATGCAAGCAGAGAAATCTGAGAATAAGAGAAATCAGAGAATAAGACAGTCCTGCTAAATCCACTGTCATTTTAGAATGGCTGCCTAGATATACAAAACTGAGGCTTTTGAGAAATCAGAGGCTTCATATAGCAGAGGAAATAGACATGACTGAAATAGTCTATCCAGGTCATTAAACAAGCAAATAAAAACAACAACAAAAAGCAAAACAAAGCAAAACAAAACAAACCCTTAAGGATGAGAGGGAATCAGTATTCCGAGCTTCTTTAAATACTAAAAAGTGCAGTTTTCACAAAAAATTATAAGACATACAAAGAAAGCAACACAAACTTCATGTGAGAGGGCCTAGATGTCAGATTTAATAAATATTTCAAAGAAGCCCATTATTAAGATGTTCAATGTTCAAAAATCTAAACAAATAATACATAACAAAATAAGTGCAGCTGTGTTAACTATGCTTTATCAAATAGAGAATATCAATAAGGAAACAAAAATTATAAAAATAAACAAAATGGAACCTCTGGAAGTGAAACATTCAGTGATTGAGGTTAAAAAAAATCTCTAGGGAGGATCAACAGATGTCAATAGAATGAAGGCAAATTGATAGGGAATGCAATCTGAAGAACAGCAAGAAAAAGAATGAAGGAAATCAACATAACCTTAGAGAAATGTGCGGCAACATGAAAGCACAGAACCATATGCATTACTAGAGTACTAAGAGGAGAGGGAGAAGAATCAGAAAGTTCCAGAAAACAGTGGCTGAAAACTTCACAATTTGATTAAAAAACATCGATCTACACACCCATGGAGCTCAACAAATTCCAAGTAGGACAGATACAGAGATCCACACCTAGACATATCTCAGTAAGAATGAAATACAAAGACAAAGAGAAAAATTTTAAACAGAAAAATGACTACTGGCTTACAAAAAATCCTAATAAGATTAAAAGCTGATATCTTCATAAAAACAATGGAGGCTTGAAAGCAGCGCAATAACATTATAAGTGCTGAAAAAGAAATTTCAACAAAAATCTCCTTTTCCCCAGCTTTATGGAGATACAATTGACATATAACATTGTGTAAGTATAAAGGGTACAAAGTGATGATTTGATATACTATATATTGCAAAATGTTTACCACAGTAAGTTTAGTTAACCCATCCATCACCTCACACAGTTACCATTCTATTGTACATGTGAGGTGAGAACATTTAAGAGTTACTCTTGGCAACTGTCAAGTAAACAACATAGTGCCATCAGCTGTAATCACCATGCTATATATTAGATCCCTAGAACTTATTAATTACATAACTGGGAGTTTGACTCCTTTGACCAACATCTCCCTATTCCTCTCAACTCTAAGTTTCAGTCAACCACTAATCTCTTTTTCTATTAATTCAGTTTTTTTAGATTCCACATATGAGATCAGACAGAATTTGCCTTTCCCTGTCTGACTTATTTCACTTAGCAAAATGCCTGCAAGATTTCCTCAAGTTGCCACTAATTGCAGGATTTTCTTGTTTATGGCTGGATGATATTCCAATATATTATTTTATATTTATTTCATTGTGGATCACTTAGGTTGTTTCCATATCTTCACTCTTGTAAATATACTGCAATGAGTAAGGGAGTGCAAATATCTCTTGTCTCTTCAAGATCTCATTATCATTGCCTTTGGATACATACCCAGAAGTATGGTGGCTGAATCATGTGATAGTTCTATTTCCAATCCTTTTAGGAAGTTCCATATTGTTTTCCGTAATGGTTCTTCCAATTTACATTCCCATCAATAGTCCACAAGAGTTCCCTTTTCTCCACATCCTCATCAACACTTGTTATCTTTTGCCCTTGGGATACAAGCCATTCTAACAATGCAGTATAACTCGTTGGGGTTTTGATTTGCATTTCTCTGATGCCTAGTGATCAGGAGCATTTTTTTTATGTACCTGTTGAGCATTTGTATGTCTCCTTTGGAAAGTATCTGTTCAGGTCCTTAGCCTATTTTTAAATTGGATTAATAGTTGCTTTTTGATATCAAGTTATATAAGTTGATTATATATTTGGGCTATTAACCCCTCATCAGATATATGGTTTAGAAATATTTATAATAAAGATACCTCCCATTCCACAGGCTGCCTTTTCATTTTGTTTCTTTTGCTATTCATAAGTTATTTAATGTGATGTAGTCCCACTTGTTTATTTTTGTTTTTGTTGTTTGTTCTTTTGAAGGAGCAGAGCAGGGCTGGCTCCTTTTGCTTACACTCACCTTCTTGTGTGTGTCCCCTCCCCCTCCGCAGAACCCGCCTCTGGGAGGGTCAGAGTGTGGCTCCGCTCTCCTTTGAGCTAATTGGCCCAGACCGCCTGTGGGTTGGGTTTGGGTTAGCCAATAGGAACGCGGAACCCGACTGGGAAAGAATATAAACCCGCCTTTTGCCTGCCAAACTTGCGCGCCAATTCTGGCCAGGGTAATAGGCTAGTTCAAACAGTTACTAAGCAACTTTCTGTGTGTTACAATCTGATTGGTCACTGGCCCTTATAAAACTGCTGCATTTTTGAAACTCGCTCTCTTTCTCTACACCACGCCGCTGCATCGGTGAGTGTGGGAGACTAGCTTGAATATACATATTCAAGCTAGTCTCTTGAATAAACATATTCAAGCTAGCTTGAATAAAGGGCTCTTTTGCTTTTGCATCTGACTCAGCTCCCTGGTGGTATTTGGGGATCTCAAAATCTTGGCGTAACACCTTTGGTGTCAAAAAAGGATCTTATATCCAGAAAAACTATCTTTAAAAATGAAGACAAAATTAGCTTTCCTAGAATACACAGAAATACAAAAAGAAACTGGAAAAATCTATTACTAGCAGACTAACCTATCTCAAAAGAAATACAAAGGAAATTCTTCAGGTTAAAAGCAAGTGACCTAAAGGAGTAACTTAAATATGTGTATGTGTACACGTGTGTCCCTACACATACACACACACTGCCTCAGTGAAGGTTTTTACATAATAAAAAAAAGCATAGCATCAATATTTTTCCCTTTTCTTACCTTATTTAAAAACAATTACATAAATGTTTATGAATATATGTTTATGAAATGTTGGGCCTATAATATACAGAGATGCAACATATGCAATGATAAAAACACAAAGGATATGTGTGGAAACAAATATGTACTAGAGTGAGGATATGGCAGATGGCAACTTGAGTCAAGAGAAACAAAGGAAGAGAGCCAAAAATGGAACAAAAGGAGACTAATATACAACCACCATAAATACATACTTCCTCTTCTTTCTCCTCTCAATTCTTCGATAGACATCAAATTACATAAAGTGATAATTATAACAATTTATTATTGGAGCTATACTATGGATGTTTGTATGGAGTATAGAAGATAGAGTTAATTTGAAGGATTCACTAAGTGCTCGCTTCAGCAGCACATATACTGAAGGATTCACTAAGATCTTATATTTCACTGAAATAAACTAATTATGTATCTGAAAAGAATTTCTGATAAGTGAAGATACACACTGTAAGCCAGGAGCAATCAATAAGTAAGTAACTCAAAATATGTAGTGAAAATATCATTAAAGGGACTAAAATTTTACTCTATAAAATATTTACTTTATGAAAAAGAAAATACAAAGGAAAAGAAACAAAAGCGACATGAAACATATAGAAAACAAAAACTAAAATGGCAGAATTAAACTATATATAACACTAAATGGAATCAATAAAATTGATAAATTTTTTGTTATACCAACAAAGCAACAGAGAGGAGACTCAAATTACTAAAATGAGGAATGAAAGGAGGGCCATTTCTATTGAGCTTATAGAAATAAAAAGGATTTTAAGGAAATGAAGTAAAAAGGATTTTAAGGAAATAATATAAACAAATGACCAAAAATTAGATAACTCATAGAAAATGCATAAATTCCTAGAAGACACAAACCACTGAAGAAAAAACAATCTGATTACACTTTTAAGAATTACAGAGATTAAATTTTAATCAAAAAGTTCCACACAGGGGCGCCTGGGTGGCTCAGTGGGTTGGGGCCTCTGCCTTCAGCTCAGGTCATGATCTCAGGGTCTTGGGATAGAGCCCCACATCGGGCTCTCGGCTCAGCGGGGAGCCTGCTTCCCCTTCTCTCTCTGCTTGCCTCTCTGCCTACTTGTGATCTCTCTCTGTCAAATAAATAAAGAAAATCTTAAAAGAAAAAAAAGTCCCACACAAAAAAGCCCAGGTTCATATGGCTTCCCTGCTGAATTCTTCCAAACATTTAAAGAAGAACTGATACCAATTCTTCATATAACCTTCCAAAATACAGAAGAGGAAGAAACACTTCCTAACTTGTTTAGTAAGGCCAGTATTAAATTGATGCCAAATGAGAAAAAGACATCAAAAGAAAAGAAAATTACAAAACATTATCTCATAAATGTAGAACCAAAAATCTTTAATAAAATACTAGTTACCTAAATCCAACACCACACACAACCTAACAGAGGACCGTTATTAAAACCTAAACTAACATTATACTTAATGGTAAAAGAACAAATCTTAAACCCTAAGATCAGGATGAAGACCAAATGTCTGCTCTGACTACTTCTATTCAACATTGTATTAGAGATTCTTGCCTGGACAATTAGGTTTAAAATGAAATAGTATGTATCCAGATTGGAAAAGAGGTAAAACTACCTCTATCTGAAGATGGCATGATTCTGTATATAGAAAATCTTAAATATTCCATTAAAAAACTAATAGAATTAATAAATGAGTTCTGTAAGGGTGCATGACACAAGATCAATATACAAAAATCAATTATATTTCTCTGACCTTGCATTGAACAACATGAAAATGAAATTTACAATTTCCCTTTGTAAAAGTGATAAGGGAAAAACTGTACTCTAAGATGGCTGATCAAACCAGCAAGGAAAATCCAGTCCCTATCTCAAAGCCCTTCCAGGTCTTCTTTCCTACCCCATTTCCCGCGTGTGCCAAAAGTACCAAGTATGAGGAGTAGAAGGGTATAAATTACCCTCCCTGCTTGTGCTCAGGGCTCAAACCTTTGGAGGAAGGTCTCCTCTGAGCTCACCAGTGGTAAATAAACCTCTGATCCTCCAAAGTCTCTGAGTGCCGCTTGGTTCTTCTGTCAGGATCCGGTTCAGGTTCCATAACAAAAGCATAAAAAATAAAGTACTGAAGAGTACATTTAACCAAAGAAATGGCAAAAATAATACTATGAAATCTACAAAACAATGCTGAAAGAAATTAAAGATATAAATATATGTAAAGATATTCCATCTTCATGGACTGTAAGACTTAATTTTGTGAAGATGCCAATACTCCCAAACTCATCTTCAGATTTAACACAATCTCTATCAAAATCCCAGCCGGTTTCTTTGGAAAGTGACAAACCCTTCATATCAAAATTCAGGTCACCAAAATATCTAAATGATTTTGAAAAAAGCGAAGTTGGAGGACTTGCTGTCCCAATTTCAAGACTTATTACCATGCCAAAGTAATTACATTTGGTACTGGCATAAAAATAGATACATAGACCAATGGAATAGAAATAAGCCCTCACATTTATGGCCAGTAGACTTTCAACAAGGGTACCAAAATAATTAAGTTGGGGGACACCTGGGTGGCTCTATCAGTTAAGTGGCCAACTCTTGATTTCAGTTCAGGTCATGATCCCAGGGTCATGAGATTGAGCTCTGCATCAGCTATGAGCAGGGCAGTGAAGACTGCCCCTCTTCCCTTTTCTCCCCAACTCCACTTGCATTCTCTCTTTCTAAAATAATAATAATAATAATAATAAATTGATTTTATCAATAATTAAGTGGGGACATAATTAATGCTCCAATAAATGGTGCTAAGATCCTGGACATTCATATACAAAAGTTTACACTGAATGGGTCAAAGACCTAAATGTGAGTCCTGAAGCCATAAACTCCTAGAAAGGTGAACTCTTCGGGATAGACCTTTATGACTTTAGATTTGGCAAATCATTCTTGGATGTGACACCAAAACACAAGCAACAAAAGAAAAAAATTTGATAAACTGTACTTCATCAAAATTAAACTTGTGCTTCAAAGAACACTTACAAGAAAATGAAAAGACAAACCACAGAATGGAAGAAAATACACAAATCATATGTCTGATAAGAAACTTGTATCTAGTATATATAAAGAATACTTAAAAAAAAAAAGAATACTTAACAACTTAGCAACAAAAGACAACCCAATTTAAAATGGGCAAAATATCTAAATAGAGAATTCTTCAAAGCATGTATAAAAACATGCCAATAAGAATTTTAAAAATAGTATCATTAGTCATAAGAAAAATGGAAATTAAAATTACCATGAGATAATACTTCACATCCACTGAGATGACTATAATTAAAAACACAGATAATAATAAGTGTTGACAGGATATGCATAAATCAAAATTCTCATACGCTGTGGTGAAAATAAAAAATGATGCAACTATTGCGGGGGGAAAAAAAACACTTTGGAAAACTCTGGCAGTTCTTCCAAATGTTAAACATAGGAGCAACCATAGGACCCAGGAATGCCAATGATAGGGATATATCCAGGAGACATGAAAATATATCTACAGAAAAACTCCTTCACTGGTGTTCATGGCAGATTACTCATGTCAGCCAAAAAATAGAAATAACTCAAATATACATCAACTGCAGAATAGATAAATACTTTGTGGTATATCTATGCAATAACATATTACTTAGGAATAAAAATCAATGAAGTACTGATATGTGCTACAACACAGATAAACCTTGAAAACATTATGTTAAGTGAAAGAAATAATTCATAAAAGATTACATGTTGAATGATTCCATCATACGAAATGCCCAGAATGGGCAAATCTACAGTGTCGGTGGGTAGATTAATGATTGCCTAGGACTACGGTGTTTGGGAAAATGGACAGCAATTGCTAATACAAGAAGAGTTTCTTTTGGGGATGATAAAATGTTCTAAAATTGATGGTATGCATGGTTGCAAAAATCTGTAAATATATAAATCATTGAATTGTATCTTTTAAATGGGTGAACTATACGTTATGTGAATTATATCACAACATAGCTGCCATTAAAAAAAAAAAAAGCAGCAGTATCTCCATGCTTCTGAACCATTTAATAAGCCAGGAAAGATTTTAAAACATCCAGAAAGAAAACAAGCTTGAGAAAAAAATTAAATTGCTCTAGTACTGTGCATGTCTAAAGACTCCTACTGATTGGCTTCACTTTTCTTCTCAGCTAAACTTCTTTAAAAAAATACAACTTTGCTCCATTCCATCTTGTCCTTCTAACTTCCTTCTTTCTTCTTTTCTGTCATCAACTGGGTTTGAAGTATCCATCTTGACCTTGAATCTTTCTTCCCTTTCTGTTCCTTTATTCAATCACCTACAATGACCTGCTTATCCCTTCATTTACTCCTCTTCTGGCCTTGCTGACAGAAACCTAACTGACTCACATGATGAAATGATACAAAAAGTAGAAATTCTGTGAAAAATATCACTGTTTTGTAAAATACACCATATGCAATCATGTAAATTAATTAGACTCCATCTTAGCTGTGTTTTGCTTATATTTGAAATTCTCTAATATTCCACCAAAATATGAACATGGTATTTCTCATATAAATATTTTAATGTGTTCTTCACATGGCTGCAATTTTCATTGTTTGGGAAGTAGCTACCATGGAGAAAAAAATCACACTTGGACTTTAAAATATATGTGTATCATATGGAGATATTTCAAGCTGACTCTACATTTGGAATGTACAAAATCTATAGTTAATGATCAAAACATAATTTAAAAAATTTTAACCTATAAATGTATACTAAGGAAAATTTAGTAACCATTCTTCTGATTCACTAATCTTTATCTTCTCAAATTATTATCTCTTCCAGAGCTTTTCATTGTTTCAGTTCTTGAAAGATTCTTAAGGGAGACTTTTAAATGTCTTTTTCCTCTTAGAAACAGAAAGATACATCTTACAGAAATTAAATTGAAGTATAAAATGTTAAAGTGTGTTTTAAGAACTTGGATCCCCAGTGTCGATTTAATTTCTCAGTCTCATATAATTCCATAAAAGGAAACCATATAATGCTATAATTTGCAAATTTATATTTCTAGGCTTCTTTTTAGGAGATAGACCAGAAGACAACATCTTCAGGTTCTTCAGGTTAGCATTGCCGTGAGCACCACAGCTCAAGTTCAGTAAATTAGAAAGAGTTTAGATGGTCAAAAAAGTTGAATATCTGACCCCCAAATTTTTCTTAATTAAATGTTTATGAACATATACTTTCAAAGAAATTGTTGAGATAAAAATAATGTTAGGGGAATATTTCTGACATGTTTAAAAACATGATGAATAAGTTTTACCTACTATAACTGAAACATGGTATGCTGGATAGTTAAACCAGGATATTAAACTGAATGTATAATAATATCCTAAAATTATTTTTGGTAGGGGTAAACCATATAATTTTTAAGATTTATTCCTATTAACTATATTCAGTCCTTTTTTATGTAAGATTTTTATGACATACAATGAATAATAAGAGTTTGCCTCTTCAAACTTACTCATTTGAGTGTTACCATCCAGTCTCTCAACAGTGATGGGTGTTTTTATCACTCCAGTATATGTATCTTTCTCTTTGATACTAAACAGCAATGACTATAAAGCATCATTTAATTTGTTAAGCACTTATAAAAATGTCTTCCCCTAAAAAACACATTCAGTTACTAGCAATTATTCATACAGCAAAACAAATGCAATTTCAGGATGATCTGATGTGGTGTTTAATGAAAAGGCTTTATCAAATAAAAAGTGTCAGGGAAGCCTACTCTAAGTCTTGTTTCAAACTAGCGCCGTTACATTGACAAGTTATTTCCCATCTCTTGCCATTTCATTTTGTTATCTGTAAAATGAAGTTGGACAACATCATTTCTAAGGTTCCCTTCCAGCTCTAACATCGGAGGTGGGTTTTTTTATTATTTCTAATTAATTTATAAATTGAAAGCAAGGTACTGCAGTAAACTATCAGTATAATAAATTGTGGCATATGATTTCAGAATGACTAAACATTTGAACATTTGGACTTTATCCTATTGATGTAATACAACTCTTTTCATTTGCTGCTGAAATTCAATACAAAAGAATATAAATATACAAGCAACAGGTTAACTAATCACCTGGTGTGATATAATGGGTAGACATTGTAAATTCATTATATGTTCAAAGGTTTCACTTGCCAGCCTGTTAGCAAATATATGAAATATGATAAATCATCCTAAGGGTAAGCCTTGATCTTGTCTTCCACTATAAATTAGCTTATCAACAACCCATACTAATATAGTAATGTCAGTGAAAAATAAATAACAGTCTATGCATTAAGTCTATGCAAATGAGATGCTTTCTCTAATGCTGACATCATGCTTGATTTTTAATGACAGACAAAATAAACTAAAGGAATGTGTAATGAATGGGTGAAAATATAATGGTTTATATGTTCATATTTTGGGTTTCAGTTAGCTTTATCACTGGACATAAATCCACTTTAATCTCAAAATTTTGTATTTCAAAACTCACCTTTCATGAAGTGAGAGTTAAACAAAAGCAACCGAAAAAAAACATGGAAGAGAGCATGAAAGCATAAAAAAGAATGGAATGAGAGAACAAGTCAAAAGTGAGCAATATGATGAAAAAAATGCTGGCATGTTTGCAGAAATGAAATGTGTACATCTTTAATTTATATGTTTATATTAAATTAGAATAACTATGTTGGCACAATTAGGTAATTAAAGCAGTCCTTGGTAGGTTGTGTAGAAAAGACACCCAGAACTAGAATTCACAGAGAGAGTTTGCTGTAAGTCATACCCAGAGACAGAAAAGCAAGAGCAACTATCTGAGTACATATGCATTCAATGCAAATCCCAGTAGTTCACAGAGTAGGATGTGTTTATAACCCATGGATAATCAAAGGAATATCTCAGCATTATTTAGAATAAAACCTGAGATTAAGTGATCCACCATTGCTGTGGCCACCTGCTAGTCACATTTCTCAAGAGACAATCTTATCTTACCTACTTTCAAAAGAAACAATAACAAGGTCACCAATACTTTTATAGTATTTATTGTTGTTTACTATATAACATGTACAGTCTAAGAATTTTACATTAATATGGTCATTTAATCACGGCACCAGTTGTATGAGGTAGGTACTTTATTCTACCATACTGAGAAGAAACTGGCTGATTAACTTGCTCAAGGTCACAGAAGGGGAGCCAGAATGTAAATTTGGACATGTGGCTCCAGAATCTAAGCCCTCAACTTCTATGTTCTATTGCCCCTTTATGTTTAGTCCATAAATGCAGTGTCTTTTCCTATGCAACATAGCATGGTGGTTAAGAGGGCAAGCTCTGTATTTGTACCCGCTGGCCTGAGCTCTCAAGTCCTCTATTCATTTGCTGGGTGTACACAGATGTTACAACATCTCTAGGCACTTCAATTTTCTAGTCTTAAAAACTGAGAAGTGATAGTACTTTACAGAGCTGGAGGAAGAACTGAGTGCAGTAGTGCTGACAAAGAACTTGCATGCTACACTCTTTCAATAAATGTTAGCCTGTGCCTGGGATATAGCATTGCTTTTGCTTAATATATCTTTTATGCATGAGATAAGCAACTTCATGACTAAAGACCTGTTGGTGGCTACTTTCCTCAGAAGTGAACTATAAACATTATCAGGTGTTTAGAGCTCCGTGAGTGCCTTTTTAGGGATGCACTGCTGATAATCCAATCCAATATGCCAAGATGACAAGTCTAGGAATTCTGAATGACTCATTTAGCTTACAAAGCAGAACCAGGACTACTGTCTTTTGACCCTCTTCTCGTCCCCATCTTCTTCCCTTTGAGATCTATTTGTAACGTAAAGGTAAGCTATTATTCTTTTTTTTTTAAGATTTTATTTATTTGACAGAGAGGACAGAAATCACAAGTAGGCAGAGAGGCAGGAAGAGGGAGAGGGGGAAGCAGGCTCCCTTCCTGAGCAGAGGACCCGATGCGGGGCTCGATCGCAGAACCTCGAGATCATGACCTGAGCCGAAGGCAGAGGCTTTAACCCACTGAGTTGGGCCAAGCACCTGCTAGTATTCTTTTAAAACTTGAAAAGGATAGGGTGCCTGGGAAGCTCAGTGGGTTAAAGCCTCTGCCTCAGCTCGGGTCGTGAACTCAGGGTCCTGGGATCGAGCCCTACATCGGGCTCTCTGCTCAGTGGGGAGCCTGCTTCCCCCTCTCTCTGACTGCCTCTCTGCCTGCTTGTGCTATGTCAAAGAAATAAAATCTTTAAAAATAAATAAATAAAACTTGAAAAGGAGAAAAAATAAAATACCATCTGCAGATCTTAGCAAGTATCTTCAAGAAAGTTGGAGAGGTGATAGTATATCACTTCAAGAATTGGGAAGGTAGATGTTGAAGTAAGAGAGAACCAGTCTTAGGTTCATTTTTGTTTCTGTATTTCATCATCCCATAATGGTTATAAGACTTCAAAGCCTAGTCAACACCCTGGAGAATGGAGAATGGTTCAGAGGTATGCAGTAATATGTAGGCCTAGAAGCAATCTAAGAAAACCTTCAAGTCCCAAACTTACCTACAAAATAAAATTGAGCTCCTAGGTCCAATGAGTCTAACTAGACAATGTAAGGAGGTGAGGGGGAAGCCAAATACATGCTTAGACTCTCAACCCATCCAGACCAAATCAACTGCTGTAAGGCCTAGTCAAATATCATGTTCTCTGGAACATTTGCTCACTGTCTCAGTCTAAGAAGCCTTGGGAATAGATCAGGATCTTCAGTAGGTTATACCCTGACCATAATTAGGCATTTGTTTTATCTATTTATTACTTATTTATTTGAATGGTAGGTTTTATCTATCCAACTATAGTATTTCTTCATTGTAATGATTTCATTCTTTCAAAATACCTTTTTTAAAATATAAATTCAATTAGCCAACTTATAGTATTTCATAAGTTTCAGATACAGTGTTCAATAATTTATCAGTTGTAATATAACACCCAGTTCTCATCACATCACATGCCCTTCTTAATGCTCATCTTTCGAAATTTACAGCATCTAACAGATTATATTTTCCAAAGATGACCACGAGGCTATATCTCGTGTCTTCTACAATGTGATCTTGTCAACCTTCTTCCCACCCTACAAGGAACTGAAGACTATTTCTCCAACCCCTTGAGTCTTGGGAAGGCCCAGTGACTGCTGTGATCGATAGAACAGGGAGAAGTGAGGCTGGTCCCAGTTTCTGCTTCCTCCCACTTAGAAACCACCTACTCTGTGAGAATTATGGTTTCCCTGGGAACCCATATTGTGAGAACACTGGAAAAGCTCTGGATATAAGATGCTATGGGAAGAGAGAATGAAACAGAACAATGAGCCAAAGAGAACTAAAGTGCTAGATATGTGTGTTGGAAAATAATGTTTGGATTTTCGTAGTTCTGCTCAGTCAGGGCTTTACGAGCAAAGACTACTGTGGGTGGAGGAGTGCGATAACAACCCTAAAGGAAAAGACCTTCAGAGATTTAGAGGTTTATTACCCCAAGGTCATTTCTTTATGAGACCCTCTCCTTCTGTTCACAGAATTTTTTTTGGCTCTCTCCACTGTCTCTGCCTGCAAAGGGGAGAAAGGCTTGGTATGCCAGCTGTTTATATAAGCTCAAATAATTCATAATTTCAGTTTCCTCTCCTTTAGTACAATCCCCTTTACACCCAGATTACATCTCACCCTTAACATGTCACCTTGTAAGGGACTAGGATATGGTGAGCTAGTTCTAGGATCATCGTGTGAGTGAATAATCAGTCCCTTCTCTGAACTGGAAACCTTATGGCTGCCTATAAGGATCAATAAATGAAGATACAAAAACCTAACAATGTGAAGTTATTTTGGAAATGGATCCTCCAGCTGCCTCAGCTGCCACTACCTGGATCAGAGACAAACTGCCCAACTGAGCCATTCCTCATTTTCTGACCCACAAAATCATGAACAAAACAAAATGGTTATTTTAAACCACTGAATTTTAGAGTAGTGTTATACATAGGATTATTTATTTATTTATTAAAAATAAATAAATAGCTTATAAATAAATAGATTTATAGATGAATTATTTATTTTTCAATGAGTAATTGGAAAAAAGTGGGTTGTTTATCTAAATGTTATCTTTAGGGGCACCTGAGTGGTTCAGTGGGTTAAAGCCTCTGCCTTCAGCTCAAGTCATGACCCCAGGGTTATGGGATCGAGCCGCGAATCAGGCTCTCTGCTTGGTGGTGAGCCTGCTTGTCCCTCTCTCTCTGCCTACTTGTGATCTCTGTCTTTCTCTCTCTCTGTCAAATAAATAAATTTAAAAAATCTTAAAAAGAAAATAAATGTTACCTTTAATGTATTGTCTTACCGTCAAACATTCCTTTTCACCACCTATTTTAGAATATTACATATTTTTGTATACTTATGACCAGATTTACATATAAGAGAAATTTTGCATTGAAATGGACTATTCTACCCCACTTCATGTATTTTATTTTTTATTATATTCCCACTTTTCTTTTAACAGAAAAAGAACTTTTTGATATTTAAACTTGCCCTTCTCTCTCTTTAAATTTCATACCTTTTTATGTTATACATCATGTGTGAACGTTTATATGTAAGAATGTATAAAAGTATATATTCATTTATTCACATGTTTATTTATGAGTATGTTGTTTATTAATATAGTAACATCTATGTTTTGTCATTCCTAAGTGAATGTGATGCATCTTGCAAAGAGGTTACATATAGAGTAAATATAGAGGCTACATTATGACATACGTTTATGAGTTCAGGATGGAAATAAGAGCATCTCTGAGTAATGGAACCAGACGCACACATATTTACACAAAATATAATTGGGCATGTGAATCTACTAATAGAACCCAGAAAATGATTGGAACAACATAAATGTCAGTTGCCATCTTTTCTACATATAACCATCTATATTATCTTGGTTATTTGACCAATATGCCATTATTACAGTGCTATTCCATGATTAAATCATTTGCATAGGTTAAAAATAAAAATGAAAAATTATAAGCCTCATCACGGAGTTTAGCAATATTGGATTCTTATCCTGACTCTGCTTGTCTAGTCTAGAGACTTTGAGCAGACCATAAGAAGGTCATTTCAAAGTTTCTTCACCTAAAAACTAGAAGAAAGGTTTATGCAGGAATAAAGTTTTAGCATTCTTGAATTCACTTCCTGAGGGTGAATTGATAGAAAAACAGAATGAACAAGAGCTGTAAACAGAAGTAGATTACTGAGAAAGTGACAGAGAAGAACCGAGTGGGGAAAGACCGGGAAGGTGTGATATTTCATACCTTCATATTTCATATTTCAAACTAGAACTGACCTTGGGAAAGATTTATTCTCAAAATAGATAATCCCCTTTACAGAAATTCAACATTTTGCCTCAGTGAGTGAAAATAGTATAAAATGCCTGATAATTACCAGGGTTTTAAAGGATAATTTTAAATAAAGAAAAGATATTTTGAAAAGGGATGGTAATAAATTCAAAATGGAAATGATGTTATAATTTGGGAAGACCTGCTTTCAGATGCTCTTAACCTTGAATTCATGAATCCATGAACCTCAGGTTGTCCATTAATCTCCTGAAACTGCATGCAAAATCGTGTGATGTGTCATTTTTTTTGGAGAAGCTTTATATCTTTATATGTCTTTCATCAGATTCTTGAATAGCCTGAGTCAGAAATAAAGACTCTCCACAGGTTTCTTTGAAATAATTCAAAGTTGGTGAGCATAAACATGATAAGCTTGGGGGAAGCTTTATAAATGGACCACATCCCTTTTACCTCCATTTCCTAATGCTGAAGATCAAAATAGGCACCTCTAAAGCATAAACATATTAGAAAATATCGATTACATAAACAGGTTTTTGAACTAACCAAATGGGAGTCATTAGCCCAACCCTAATCGTACGTCACCTTTGCCTCTCCTAAGAAGAGTCATGGGTTTTAATGCAAAATCATCCCCACTGCTGTGCCAGTTGAAATGGCAATGGAGAAAAGCCCCCATTTGTGATGATGTTCTCCCGATGAAAGTGTTATTTTAGTAGAGAGAGGTAATCTTAGAGAGATTTACCTCTGTTTCTTGATAATGGGATAGGACTGTTGAATTTTGTTGACACATCTGCTGTCAGATCACTTACTGCTAAAATGAACAAAGTGAGGAGCTGCTGAAAATTTTTGATAGAAAAAATTGGTTTAAAATTTATTTTCCCACACAAAATATTTTGAACACTGAACCCTGCTTTCAATGATTAGGTATATAAGTTTAATGATTGTGAGGATGCTTTTTAAAAGGTCAAATTTCTCCAGTAAAAATTAGTAAATTATTCCCAGCGAATGCTGAATAAAATCCAGTTTGAGTTTCTGGTCTCTTCACAAAAATAACAAGCATGCTTTTTGCAAGGCATATAGGAGATAACTATAGTACATGTGTACATTAAATAGTTAACACATTTTCAGGAAAGACACTGATCCTACTAAAAGCCCGCCAACTGATATTAAGTATAGAGAATTACTTGGGTATTTTAATAAGACCAGGTTGTTAGGTTTAATATTTCTTGTCCAGGCTAAATGGAACAAATACCACCTGGGTACAGAGAATGGTAGACTTTTATTACTTGATTAGAATAAATAGATATTTTGCCTCATCTGTTCTTTTTTATTGTGATCAAAATTTTGCTTGCGGGAACATCTCATTTGCCTCATTTTCTTTCATAACTTCGGAACAAAACCAAAGTTGTTTTGTATGTAATGTTTTCTTGTAAAGTAATAATATTACTCCATCAGCACTCAGTGGGCAAACATATTTTTCAACATTCCTCTTTTAATTAACTTGTCTTACAAACAAAGGCTACCAGATGAACACAATTTATCCACAGCATGTATTTTCAGCTAGGAGGCAGATAATTATTGCTCACTGCAGAAATAATGTTCTCCTACTTGCTCATGTAAAACAAACTTTAAATGTCATTTTACAGCGATAAAGATTACATAGCACAGGGCTGTCTTAAGGGAGGACAATTACCCAGAGGAACTTCTCATTAACCTGAAGGTCAGGGGTGAGAGATGATCACCAGCTCTGGCTAACGGGAACTTAAATTGCCCTACTCTAAATATAATGTCCTCATAATCACAAGAGTGGCGACAGTAAAGACTAAACAGTTATTGTGATACATTTCTGTGTGGAATTATACATTGTGGAAAGTGACTTGGTACCTGCAACCTTGTCCCTTCTGTCTGGGAACCAGAGCCCAGTGGCATTGCATGGAATAAAGAGGCTCTGGAAGCGAATTGCCTCCCTTAATAAACTAGTGGCAGCTCAGCAACATTTAAATGTATTGTTTCAATTAATCACAGCAATTGCAAAGTGATCCTTAAGCATTAAGAGAAAATTGTGCTTTCAAACAGAGTGCCTCCAGTCTGCCAACCTCGCTCAGCTGTACTATGGCATTTCAGCGATGTACATGAGAGCAGGAAGCACTGGAGAAAATCATGCTTACGCATTTTTTAAGCTGTAAATTAATTTTCTAAGCTGTGAAGTTCTTAAACCTCTTTTGTAAAGCTAGATCATTTGTTTTCTTAATCTAAACATCTAGCCTTTCCCTAAAGAACAAGTTTACTTTTGTTTGCATTAAGTTCTCCCCAGATCTGTCATACAAGCAAATATGTTGCTTTTTTAGTTCTCATACTCCATATACTGTAAGCCAAACAATACATTTAGTAATAGTTTTCCAGGGGAACGTGAAGAGAGAAAGAAATACAATCAAACACACGTTGACTACTGTTCCAATGAAAGATCAGTGTGAAATAATTCATGTTATATGGTAGTGTGGTCTAGAAGCAGTCGAAAGGGAAGTGCAACACAAGTAGGACTAAACCATCTGGAAGGGTGTTACACATCAATATGAACAGGACACACTAAGCTCCTAAGTGGCAGGTCACACGATCTGCTGGCCAGTGTAAAGGCCCTGTAGGAGGATATGGACTTGTCTAGCAACTTAAGATAGAAACAAAGTATCTCTTGGTGCAATGAGAAACCTAGACAAAGAAAATCATAAAGTGATTAGCACATCCTGGAGAAGATTAATTGTCCTGGCTGATGAAAGGCTGAAAAAAAAGAATAGAGAGGTATTTTCTGGTTAATGTGAAATTGGCAGTCACCCTGGAAAGGAAATGAGAAAAAGCCCTAAAATTGGCTTTGGGCCTTAGGATCTTTTGAATGACAGTTCACTTACCAGGGTGGGAGTTTTTTCATTCTTTTGCGTGAAATAACAACTAATAGGAAAAGCCTTTAAAAATTAGCTTCCACAGAATATTCATTTGATTGTATTTGTACAGGGAGAGGGTTTCATTGGGTAAGGAACACTCTGTTCAACTGCAAACATACTTTTAAACCGTAAATACACAGATAAACTACGAGAATCTGAAAGTGGGAGACTTTTATCCTCAAGAGTCCTATGAGTAAAAAAGACTGAGGGCAGAAAGCAGTAACAAGCTAAAGGGCAGCTCTATTGGTTTGCAGTTTAATCAACTGGTCCTGGTTCTAGAATATTTCTAAGTATTAAAGGCATTAAAGATACATGTCTCCTCAACCCCTCCTTTTTAACAACAAACCATACATTTTATAAGGTAGTGATTATGTCTGCTTTTTAAGCTCTAAGAAAGACTTTCTTTTTTCTTAAGCTTATAAAACTGACTGCTGGAGGATGAAAGGAGAAAGTAAGAAGTATAATCTTCAAATGAGGCAAGAGGGACAGGCTCTACATACATAGGGTAGAGGATTTGCCCTGGAACCACAGGTTGGCTGGAAGTTACAGTGAACTATAAAGTGACCAGGTTCTTTTCTTGAGAAATACTTTGTTGTTATAGGCCTTCCCTTGTGATGATGGGTTGATTTTTAAACTAGTTTGTGCTGGTAAGGTGAAAAGAAGTAACTAATAGGAGAATCCATCTGGTTCAAGTGATGTGTCCACGTTAACTGTAACTAGCCATCAGTACCACCCTATCTGAGCAACCTAATTTACGTTCATGAAAATTGGGGGGAATGCAAGTCAGGGCGGTGCCGGCAAAGAGGGTGATGTCAGGCTTTGAGGGCCTGTAGCTGTGTGTGCACCAGCCCCAAGCAGCAGACACGCTCCTTCAGCTTCATTGTCCAGAGGCCAGGGGCACCCAGAGCGCCCTCAGAGATTCTGACCCTTCCCAAGAGGGAGGGGGAACATTTTACAAAAGCATTCTAGTCCCATCTAAACATTTTAGTGGTTTCCTAATTTATGTGTTGTGGATGAAAAAACCACTCCTATCTTATATAGGGCTATAAAATGAGTATTTCTTATACAGAAAATATGAAGTTCTCTGTTCATTTTATATAACATTGAGTAAAATGTGTAGTAAGTTAAATACTTAGTAAAAAGTTTCAATAGGTCACTTTATTTTGACTTCTCATTGACCTGTTTTAGCCACCTTTGAAAATCATTTCAATGCCATGCAAAGTAACTCAACAGGAGGCTAAGTCCTATGGGAACATCATATTTAAATTTGAAATAAGCCACACAGAACGTGATGGAGAAATCATCATAAAAAAATTTCTATTTCTGTCTTCCTATCTTTACACATTACACATTAAAATACCATTATCCATTTTAAAACAAAAACAAGGCTTATCACTTGATGTGACATGAGAATGCATCCTGAAGACGACTGAGTGTGATCCAAGAACATCTTTGAGCCAGTGTTGCTCGAGACATCTGTACACATCTAACGCACACTTTTACCCCTCTTTATTTAAACTTTCCAAGATGTGTTTGTATGTTATGGCATGGGCTGAATCTTTTCATGCTTAAGTTAAAATACACTGAAAGAATTTCTCATTTAAACAAACTTTTTCTCACATCTATGGAGGACAAAAAGGAAATTATTTAACTAAACGGTGCCTGAGAGATAGAAAACATAAAACATGACCAGATAACACCATCCCGTGGTCATGGCCTGTAGCTCACCCTCAGGATGGTTTGGAAAATGGTGTGCTTTTGTCTCTGATGATAAAGTCTGCTGTTTCTGCATTTAGAGGGAAAAAAGGACTGAAAGCCAGCTAAGGAAAAGGGCTTGTTTGTTTTGTTTTTCAGTAGTGCTTTTTTTAAAAAACAAAGAAATCTTAGTTAACAGAATGATTTTAAAGAAACTAAGGCACCAAAAATAGATTAATTTGGTTAACAATACTTGATTAAAGTATCTGCATTAAAAATCAACAATGCTTTGCTGATTATGCTAAGAATAAAGTGTATTCTTCCTTTGTTTTGTCTTTTTATTCCTTCTTTCCTTCTTGTTTCCTTTTTAGCCTTCATTTCTTCCTCTCTTACTCTCTCTCATCTTTCTTTTGTCTTTCTTTCCTAAAATATTTCTCAGATTTTAAAATAATCCTTAATCTGTTGTAATTTAAAGTTAGCACACGCAGAAAAGACAGCAGCATAGGACAAACTTAGATTTAAATTAAATAGGAGAGGAGATTAGTTTGCTCATGAAGTAACAGTGGAAGCAAGAATTTTTTCTTTCCTAATTATTTAAAGA
Source organism: Nasua narica (assembly GCA_028533885.1). Lineage (NCBI taxonomy): Eukaryota > Metazoa > Chordata > Mammalia > Carnivora > Procyonidae > Nasua > Nasua narica. The sequence goes on along the minus strand of CM052809.1, from coordinate 72,554,201 downwards.
AAATTTTCAAATTTCAAGAACATTTGAGATATTTAAACTCATGGATCTGTCCATTTTATTATTGTTTTTGTGCACTCATTAAGAATCAATGTTTTGAAAACATATATTGTGATTCTGCTTAGTATTTTATTATTTTTGAAACTTGGAACAATAATACAATAATAAACGACTGAGAAGCCATTAAGTTGCAGTATATTAGGAACATTTTATCAATTAAAATTACATATTATAGCATTAAGATTGTAAATTATCTTAGTCATTTCTGGCTGTTATAACAAAAATACTATAGACTTGGTGGCTTAAAGAGCAGACATTTATTTCTCACAGCTCTGGAGACTGGAAAGTCTGAAATCAGGGTGCCATGGTCTGATTCAGGTAAAAGCCCTCTTACCGTTTTTCTCACATGGTGGAAAGAGTGAGATCTGTCTCATCTTCTATTTATGATCATTAATCCCATGAGGATCCCACCCTCAAGACACCGTCTAACTGTAATTACCTCCGAAAGGCCCCACTTCCAAATACTATCACATTGGTGATGAGAGTTTCAACATAAGAATTTTAGAGGAATTTATTCAGTCCAAAGCACTAATATTCCCCCAAAATTGATTAAAAATTTGTATTAAATAATTATTTTTTTTGTTTTGCTGCAGTGCTACCCATTTCCCATTCTTCTAGCAATAGTCTCTACTTTCTTTTGTGCATTTTCCCTACTAAGTCCTGGATCATATGTTCCAGGAGAGGCTTCGCTAACAGCTAAAGGGGTGATCATGTGATACAGAGCCAGATCAATCAACATATCCTATATTCTTGGCTGCATGTGCCTTATGAGGGATATGTAAGCACATAGTCCTACTAGATTAGATACAAAAAGAGGTAGGAAATCAGGCAACGTGATGCTCCCAGCTTTGTTTTTCTTTTTCAACACTTCAGAGTAGAGACCTCATATATGGGCTCACAACTCTATGGTCAAATAATCTTTGACAAAACAGGAAAAAATATCCAGTGGAAAAAAGACAATCTCTTCAATAGATGGTGCTGGGAAAATTGGACAGCTACATATAGAAGAATGAAACTTGACCATGCTCTTACGTCATACATAAAGACAAACTCGAAATGGATAAAAGACCTCAACGTGAGGCAGGAGTCTATCAAAACCCTAGAGGAGAACATCAGTAGTAATCTCTTTGACATTAGTCACAGCAACTTCTTTCAAGATATGTCTCCAAAGGCAAAGGAAACAAAAGCCAAAATGAACTTTTGGAACTTCATCAAGATAAAAAGCTTCTGCACAGCAAAGGAAACAGTCAACCAAAGAAACAGGTAACCCACGGAATGGGAGAAGATATTTGCAAATGACACTACAAAGGACTGATATCTAAGATCTAAAAAGAACTCCTCAAACTCAACACTCACAAAACAGATAATCACATTAAAAATGGGCAGAAGACATGAACAGACACTTCTCCAAAGAAGACATACAAATGGCTAACAGACACATGAAAAAATGTTCATCATCATTAGCCATCAGGGAGATTCAAATCAAAACCACATTGAGACACCACCTTACACCAGTTAGAATGGCCAAAATCAACATGACAGTAAACAACAAATGTTGGAGAGGATGTGGAGAAAGGGGAACCCTCTTCCACTCTTGGTGGGAACGCAATTTGATGCTGCCACTTTGGAAAATGGTGTGGAGATTCCTTAAGAAATTAAAATTAGAGTTACCCTATGATCCTGCAATTGCACTACTGGGTATTTGCCCCAAAGATACAGATGTAGTGAAAAGAAAGGCCATATGTACCCCAATGTTCATACGTGGCCAGCAATGGCCACAATCGCCAAACTGTGGAAAGAGCCGAGATGCCCTTCAACAGACGAATGGATAAAGAAGTTATGGTCTATATATACAAAGGAATATTGTGCCTCCATCAGAAAGGATGAATACCCAACTTTTGTATCAACATGGACAGGACTGGAAGAGATTATACTGAGTGAAATAAGTCAAGCAGAGAAAGTCAATTATCATATGGTTTCACTTATGTGTGGAGCATAAGGAAAAATATGGAGGACATTGGGAGAAGGAAAGGAAGGGTGAATTGGGAGAAATCAGAGAGGGAAACAAAACATGAGAGACTGTGGACTCTGAGAAACAAACTGAGGGTTTTGGAGGGGAGGGGGGTAGTAGGGGGTTGGGTGAGCCTGATGGTGGGTATTTAGGAGGGCATGTATTGCATGGAGCACTGGGCATGCTGCATGAACAATGAATCTTGTAATACTGAAAAAATTAAATTAAATTAAAACAAAACCAAAAAAAGAGGTAGGAAGAAAAGCTCCATGTTATGATGATGTAACATCTAAGAGTACAGCCTGTTCAGAGAAGAGAAAAGGAGATGAAGATATAGCAACTGGGCCTGATGATCTCACTGAGCTCCTGTCTTCTTGCCTAAAGCCAGCCAATGTATGAGTTCATACAACTGCCTTTCCAGTAATATGACCTAATAAATTCCCTCTTGGCTAAAGCCATTTTGAGTGTGATTTTCAGTCATTTGTTACTAATAGAAGTCTAATGGATAAATTTGATTATTTACTCAATCCAGATCATCATTTTTAGATTGACTCATCCTGTTTCATACCAGTCAAGGATTGTTAGATATTAAAAATAGTGTTTCATATCTCTATCATGTTCTTTTCTTTGAAACATTGAAAAAATATCCTTTTGAGAATGCACATTGATAATATTTCAGTACTGTGTTTAGCACTTTGATTTTTAAACTTGTAAGGAGTTCAGGGGGAGATTGTTCTCTAAGGCTTCAGAGAAAAAAGGTTTTAAAAGTTTTTATAGGTTTTTGCCTCTTGACATGTGGTGACTAGCAACTATGGCTGGCCTTTTCCTCCTATGGCCCCTTCCATATGAATGGACTTTCAGTGTACATGATGAGCCACATAAGCTTTCCATAGGCATGAAAGAATCATACACTGTCCAATATTCTTTTTTATAAGGAATTTTTCCTTAGGCCTTTTAAAAATTATCAAAAATTAGCCATTCTTTGTCATCAAGATCAATACAAGAAATTAAAGAAAATATGAATAATGCATTTATCTAAGTAAAATGCCAAAGTACTGCCTTTACCTTATTAATTGTTTAAGTAGATTTTTTTTAAATGGAATTTAATTATATGGCTGATAAGTTTTGCATTATCTAGACATAGCCATGGTTTCTCTATTTGATTTTCTTCATTGATTTTTGGAAATGTTAGAATCAAATCTCTTCAACTTTCTGGTTTTTATCTCCCCTTAAGAAAAAGTGAGCTGGAACCTGCAATGATTTATAGATGAAATTCAAAAGGAGGAAACTATACATTCAAAAAAAGTTTTTACTCTATAATAATATTCTGGTTCGACTAGAATTTCTTTTGCTACTTAGTTGATAATCACATCACTGGATAGAACTTGGTGACTGTTACAGAAATATTATGTTGCTTCAGTCTAGGTTTATTGAGCTAAGAGATTCAGAAAGGATTTCTCTCTTACCTTTTTATCACTATCTCTTTAAAAGAGTTTATTTAGTAACAATTTTATAACAAATCGCTAGTCTTCAGAATAACTTCTTGTATATACATTTCTCATCAAACTATATTTTTGAAGTAGCTTTATTTTCATGGGCTTCTGATGTTTTTTGCTTTCTGTGAAGTCAGAGAGAACTATTTTTCCTTGTCTAGAACTGTTCTGCTTAGTTAAGGCAGAAAAATTTCAATATTTAAAATTTAGTTTTCCGTGTAAAACTTCTAAAATTGGCAAAAGATGTATTTTTAAATAGATAGTCAAAATGTCAATTAATAAAAGGTAGATATTAAAAGACAAATGTAAAGATAACCAAGATATAGTTTCCTACATTCCAAAAATCTACATTACCAGAGGACAGGGGCCACGCACCTGATGGTTCCCCAGTTCCTCATGGACTGAGAGCAGGGTTTATAATCAGGTTGTCAGCTTCCTAACCCTGAGATTTCAATCAGAAGTAATTATTGGGCGTCCTCTGTTTTAAATATTGGGCTTCTACCTGAGATTTCACTTGTTCTAAAAAGCTCTGTGGAAAAGTAAATAAATAAATAGATAAAATAAAAGTTCTTAACTTTGTTAGAAAACTGTTAAGGCCAGAATGCCTAATTCGAAAATGGCTGATTCTAAAGCTTCTTGTTTCTCCTCAGTTAGTAACACAGAGATGTACACAGCAGAAAGATAAAGATTGACAAATCCTACAGAAGATAACAAGACACAGAATCAGGATCCTCATGAGTTAGAAAATTATGC
>CM052809.1:72458529-72549387 GCA_028533885.1 Nasua narica | reverse complement strand
GGAGCAGGGAGCTCGACGTGGGACTTGATCCCAGTACTCCGAGATCATGATCTGAGCCGAAGGCAGATGCTTAACTGACTGATCCACCCAGGCACCCCAAGAATAGAATTATTTAAGATTAAAGTCAGGATGGAAAATAAATCAAAAGTAGAAGAGAAAGTAATTGAAGGGTTAAATGAAAATGTCCATGAAATGCTTCCTTCTGGAACTCCCCACTCAAAGGTAGCCTGTCTTTGAATTTTGTGAATGTTCTCCCTTTGGTTTTAATGATATTCATAATTTCTACATAAGAGTCTATATTCTATATAATAAAGTGTTAGCATTCAGATTTCAAACACCATATCTCATATTTGCCTTCATAAGTATAATTAACACTGAGTTTTACCCTTAGGAAATGCTCAATAAATGTTCTTATTAATAAACTTAAGGAAATAGAGGTTAAAACTAGATAAATGGTATTCAAATTACAAAAGCAGTTAAATTAATTATAAGGCAAGAAATATAAACAGGTCTTGTGGTGGGATTTAAACATATGGAAGATCAATGAAAACTTTGAATAGGAAAGCAATATAATTGATATCATTGCAGAAGTATTTCTTTGGAAAAGAGAAATAGTGGAGAGAGAAACTATATGGCAGCTAATACAACAATCTAGACTGGTAGCAGTGATGATGGAAAGGCAGAAACTGATACAGAAATTGAGTGAAAAGACATACAGGTCTATTGAGCCTATAAATTCCAAGAATTTTTTTTTATACCAAGAGCTTCACATAGTTCTGGGACATGATAGTTTATGAATAAATATTTACTAACTTTACATACGAATAATACAGTTTCTGATGGTAGAAGTACAGAAAAAGGAACAGAAAGCCTGGTTTCAGGCCTCTTACCTGGTTATTTCGGAAATAACACTCCACTAACAAAAGTAAAGAAATTAGAAAGAGCAGTTCTGATACAGAAGTTAGAGAATCACAAGATTACCCATGAAGTATCCCTGACACAATCCACTAGCAAAGGTTAACAGGCAGGGGAAAAGCTAGACCAGAGTTAAAGGCAAAAAACAAATATTGGATATATGGGTCCGAGACCTTACTCTCAAAACTAGGATTCATTAACTACTTGTGTGTTGGGAGAAAATCATTCCGCTTCTCTGGACCTTATTTTCTTCTCACAGTAAGGTGAAAGGGTTGAGTTTATAGAGACTTTATAAAAGTTCAGCCCTATAAAGACACTAATAAGAATTCAGGTTCAGTAATGTTTAGGGGTTAGTGGAAAGGCATAAACATTTCACTTGAGCTATGGATTTTAGAGTATGATCACCTAATACCTTTGAAATAATGAGTGCTTAACCATAGTTAACCATTTTCCAATTGATTTCATCTTTAGAACTTTAGAAAATTTAACAGAATAACCAGGATAGTATACTAAGAGAGATAATTCTTAAAGGTTATCCCAAAGCTCTAGTTTTTCAGGATGTGGTGAAAATTCTAGCTGTAAATTTTATGATTTCCTAGACTCTATAAATATCAACTTATAATTAATCATTCTAGATTGAAAAAAATTATAATATTCCTAGTCTACTATCAGGTAAGATCTTCTTCCCTCACCTGATAAATTTTGTTCCTCTTCTCTAAACTTTGCTCTATTTTCCAGGATACCTTTTCTTGCCTATGAAAATCCAGACACGTGGACGCAAAATATACATTCTCTCAGGAGAAGATCATGTTGTCTAAATTTTCACAAATACTTATCTTGATGAGGTGGTATTCGCTAGGCATAATCAACCACGGGGCAAGTGATCTTTTCTTGGCTTGTAATTGCTATTTCTCATCACATGTCAGAAGAACAGTACAAATTTTTTGCTTGGCACTTTGTTTCTGCATGCATTAAATTTTATCTATTTTTCTACAACTGAATAATATAAACATTGAAAACCTGTAGTTTCTTATACCAGTTTAATCTTCTACTATCTCTAAAATATTAATGCAACTACAAACTTAATATCTCATCATTTACCATGATATGAACAATCAGAGAACCACAGATTTCATTTTTAATATATCTTTTTCAACACTTATTCTATGCTAGGTCTTTAAATAATATTGCCGCATTCTATACAGACAGGGATGCAACATTAACTCAGGGAAGGGGGTGGGAAGGTGGGAAGCCCATCCACTAAACCACAGAACACAAGCTAAATTTACTCACTGAAATGGCATAAATAAAAAGCAAAAGTGGTATGAGCCATTTTCAGAAAGCTTGGCTTCATCTGACATCTTCTCAGTATCATTCTCTGACAGCCTCTCCATTCCATAAAGTAAAAGGACAAAATGCCTTAACACAAATGATATATATTAGACTGTTAGCCAAACTATGTCTTCAAGAAAGCCCCTGGTAGCAGTTTTGAGTCTGTTTGGTGACTTTCAAAACTTCAAAAGTAGAAGGAGAGGAATATTTATCATGCTGTGGCAGAAATGTCATAATCGCCTGCATTGATTTCTCCACTCCTGGAATCCAGACTGGCTTGTGAATTGTTTTGGTCAGTAAGAATTAGGCAAAAGTGATATTGATCTGGTTCTGAGCCAAGGCTTCATGATGTTCTTTCTCTTGAAATCCTTATGATCTACCATGTAAACAAGCCTGGGTTCCTCAGCTCTACCAGACACAAACCCCCTCTGCTGAGGCCAACCTACATCCACCAGTCTCCAGCTGACCTGGTCCATAACTGCTGACACCTAGGGATGCCGAATATAGATCAGGAAAGTTAATAAGCTAAACCTACAGCAAACTGCAAACCTATATTATGAGTTAAATAAATGGGTATTATTTTCGACCATCAAATTTTGGAGTGGGTGTTACATAGTAGAAATAAACTGATACATATAGTCATAGTGCAAATATCTAGAGTCACTTTCTAATCTCAATTCTATTCCCTTAGAATTTTTTAACAAGGGTAAAACCATTGTCCTTGAATAATGGCAAAGTCGGTAAAGCATAATTTTAAAAACATAACAGAATTTAAAACTTTTACTAATTCCTGAATTATTTAACCTGGATATTAAATAAAACAATTGTTAAAAGACCCCTATAATTTTAAGTTGTACAGAAAAACATTGTCTTTGGTATTTTGAAGATATGATATTTTCTCTTTTTCTTTCGGTTGTGGAGACGTAGCATAGTCTGAAGTCATGTCAGTCAGAATTTCCTACCTTTCTCCTTTTACTTCCTTTCTCTCTTCAATATATTTTGGATAATTCATGAGTTGTTACAGTGTTTCTCTAGTGTTTCAGTTTATAATCTTGATTTACATGATCAGTTTCCAAACAGATCAAAGTTTTTCACTGTAATCCATTTATTTCTGGAAAGTTCATTACTCAGGTACTCTGCATTTATAGATGACATTTGAAAGACCTGAGAATGACTTTTCAATAGACTTCCATGCAGTAATTAAACATTATAATGCAGTAAATAACATGACTGTTCCAGTGGATAGAAAATACTAAGCGAAAATGTTTAAATACCCCACATACTTCTCAGGATCCTTATCTAGTTGGCCTAACTGGTCATTATCTCTTTGGTAAAGCTTCCCAAACAACTCATTAATATTTAAAAAGCTATCCAAATTATAAACTTCAAACAGCAAAATCCAAATGTCATTTATGCATAATTCAAAAGAACTTTGTGGAAAACAATCTTTGGTTCACAATTGCTCTCTAATCCAACTCTTGAATCACTACATAAGAATTCAATGCCAATGCAATTCAAATCAATTCATTCATGGCTGATGTTAAAATTTCCTCTATAAGGATAATATGGCAAAAACAAAACTGAATTTAACAAAGGGGGAAACTGTAGAAGGTTGCAATTGTTTTTGGTAAGCAAGCTGTACAATTTTTACATTATTTGGTGTTTGCTGACATATAGGTATATTTAAATTCTTAGTAAAGTTACTTTTGTGAATCTTCTTAAATGCTTTAAAATAAATTCTCTGATAACCACTGATACAGTTCACTATTATAATCTAATATGATTTTTTTATTGGATTTGATTTGACTTCTAAGATTAGTAATATTCTTGAGCTGTCATTGACCCCAAAATAACGGGAAAAAGGGAAAATTAGGTCAGCACTGATGTGTCTCTCTACTTCTCTAGTTTATATATTGAATGCTAGTTGCTGTACAAGTTTAAAGAATCTTGGTCACAGGATTGAGATGAATCATTTATTCATGTATATCTAGTGTATTATCACAATAATAAATTCAACATAGGAATAAAATATGCCCTTGTTATATCACCAAAATGACTTTTTGTTTGACAATCGCAGTTACCATAAAGATAGATTATTAATATAGACAACACATACAGTTGAATTCTTTGGAATTATAAACTATATTCCATATGAATCCAAAATGGAGTCACTATGATTAATGTTACCTCAATGAATACAAAATAAATGAATAATTACCCTCCACTTATTTTAAAATATTACCTTCAGTATATAATACACATGAGTTACATTCAATTCACTGTAATGTAAAGAGCTCAGTTTAAACTGACAAAAGACAGGAAATTCAGAGTCAAAGCTGAAAGTATCTTGGAGTGTCAGTCTCATAGCACATATGGTAAAAACTATCTTTAGTATGAATTCACATATGGTCCATCTTTGAACGGGTTTCATTTCCCTGAGGAAAGGGAGGTTTCTCTGAGATAAAAGGAAGAAGCTCCTATATTATGCTTATTTGAAAAATGGCTATGTGTGAAATTTAAATGCATAATGTATACCATATACTTCTAAAGACTCCTGTTAACCAATGGCATGCAAGCACGAACAGAAGTTAATAATAATCTCTAACCTCAGCTGTCAGTTCCACAAAATGTGCTGTAAAAAGCAGAAAAGTATGGATGACTCAGCATAATCTGTCACCATAACTTAAAAACAATGGGGACTCATAGAGAAAGTAAGTACATGTTATTTAATTTCCAATACTTCAATGGGCTTGGGATATTTCCTAGTCTACAGATTTACTGTGGAACACAAGCTTGTGAATTCTGGAGGAAAGCTCAAAATATTGTTATACTTTAGATATTTCATATTTAATGTTATATATAATACATACTTTAAAAACATAATATCTAATATTTTATGTATTATTTTCACTTATTTTAATATTTATTATTTTGATTTTTGTCAAACGAAAGGTTTGGAGAAATGTGTAAAGTTATAATACAAGTACTGAACATAATCTGCCTATATACACATACGCACACAATATTTTAAAAGAAAGATATGTTGGTGGATAATTTGTAAAGGCATTATGAAATCAGAAGAATATTCATATCCATTATAAGCATTAAACTAGTAGAGTTTAAGAAAATCTAGTTTGAATCACAATAAAGAAGTGGACCATGGATGAAAATATCCAAATGTAAGTGAGCTCGTATAAGTTTACTTAATATAGCATGGTCATACAATGAGGGGGAAAAGCTGATTTTTGAAATAAGAAACATCAATTATTAACTATTCATAATATGCATCTAGCTCCATAAATTAGCATAAGTTTAAAGACCCATTACCTGGAAAAAAATGGACTAGGTCTTAAAGGAATTGAGCTGTAGGCAATTAAAAATGTTATTGACAATAAAACATAAAGCTTAGAACATGGGTAATTAATTTGTTAAGATTATTAATGATATTTCTAATTAGATACAACAAAAATTACTGTCAAAGGTATATATAAAAGACTAGTAAAATGTCGATGAATTTTATATTCTAATTTCAGGTTAAACAAAATTAGATAATAATAGGGAATTGGCAGTCTCTAACTACAGATGATAGTTCGTGGTCACAAATTTACTGTGAGCATCTAGGAATTAATAAAATATTGTCAGGAAAATTGATTTGATAGCAAAATGAAATTTTCAGATGAGATCTAACAAATCATCAACTCTTAGATCTGAAAAGGTCTGCGCTATCTTCTGGCCCAATTTCCTCATGTGTAGATGCAGAGAGTGTGGCCCAGAGAAGTTAAGCCACGTACTCAAAGCTAAAGTAGTGAGTGGCAGAGCTGGATCCAGACTGTTTTCCAGTGTACTAAGTGTTTTGCACATCACCATTATATTACTATAGCTTTCCTAATCACATTAATTTTGGGTAAGTAAATCCATTATATCATTTGACAAACATTTAGTGCCCACCATGTTTCAGGCACTTGTGCTAGGTGCAGGACAGAACAATGAGCAGAACAAATACAGCATGTGCACACACACTTCAATGTGTGTCACTTCACCTTAATGCCCAGACTAGCTTATAGTTCTTTAGTGCCTCTGGAAGAGAACGAAGACGGATACTTTAGAATCTTAATGCAAAGAGGATACCCTCATTCATTGAGAAATACATGTGAGAGTAAGGATGCGTGTGTGCCTGCATGTGTAAAGAGAAGGATACCTCAACTCTACTGGAAGTTACCATATTTATCTTGAGAATAATGTATTGCCTATGATCACCGTGTCAAGGGATCATTGGAAAAGGCGTATTCAACTTACATCTCTGTCAAATGCCTATCCTGGCTGTGACATTGCCCAGCTATGCCGGATGTAGCATTCCTTGCTTTTAGGAACAGATCTACCTACTAAAAATTTGGTTGTTCTTTCAGAATCAACGAGTCCCCTAACACTATCCATGCAATGAACTACCTGGCAAACTTCCCCATCTTTCTCATGTCAAACAAAAGGAAACAAAAACAATATCAGAACCCTACTTTCTTTCTTTTTTTTTTTAAAGATTTTATTTATTTATTTATTTGACAGAGAGGAGAGAGATCACAAGTAGGCAGAGAGGCAGGCAGAGAGAGAGGAGGAAGCAGGCTCCCTGCTGAGCAGAGAGCCCGATGTGGGGCTCGATCCCAGGACCCTGAGATCATGACCTGAGCTAAAGGCAGAGGCTTTAACCCACTGAGCCACCCAGGTGCCCCCATAACCCTACTTTCTTAACAGAAAATACTAAAACAGGAGCTTCAGAAATCCATCTCAATAGAATATTAATTTAAAATTATTTTTATAAAAATTAAGGTTCTTTGGTATAAGTCTTGGTATTGTTTTGGGCTGCTCATTTTGGTGAAATAAAACAAATATTCAATCTCCACTTGAGTTGGTATATATATCTCTGTAGGAAATATTTATTATATTCTCCTTTGTATTAGTTGTGGCCCACCAAAATTATCTTTAGACCAAAGTTAGTAAACTTGAGTTTTAATCTACTCTCTTGTGGCCGGAATCACAGGTGGGTCACTCAGGGTAACTGGCAGTTTTTCCCTTCAGAATCAGTATTCCCTGTTAATAACCAAATTTGCTAGAGATTGGTATCAATGGCTATAATGACCCAAATTAACTGATTGATGTTCTTGTGACAGATTCATCTGGGAAGGGTACATGTTGAGCAGATGTTTTGCATATGATTAATGAAAATCAGTCTTAATGGTCATTACACAATATATTTATCACTCCAGTCAAGAATTATAACACATTTAGGGGCGCTTGGGTAGCTCAGTGGGTTAAAGCCTCTGCCTTCAGCTCAGGTCGTGATCTCAGGGTCCTGGGATTGAGCCCCGCATCAGGATCTCCGCTCAGCAGGGAGCCTGCTTCTCCCTCTCTCTCTGTCTGCCTCTCTGCCTACTTGTGATCTCTCTCTCTGTCAAATAAATAAATAAAATCTTAAAAAAAAAGAATTATAACACATTTATACTTTGTAAAAAAAAAAGTGAAACAAAACATCCTTACTAGTTTACATTTTTGCATTGTTATAAATGTCGGAGTCATTTATTTGAATGTGCTAAGAATGACAAATCTACTCAGTGCATTTATTTGATTGATTGCACATCATGCATTCAAATCAACATGTACAACATGATCTCAGATTCAGATAAACACACTGCATTTATTTAAATGTCTTCACATTCATACTAGATTGAACATTCAATTGCATTTAAGTCAGTCTCAGAAGTAACTCACTGATGCATTGTTAAAAAGTGAACATGATGCTTACTAATAGTTGTCTGTTAGTCTTGCAACCTACAAATTTACCAAGGTTGTTACAAATGCAGAGGACCATATCTGTAGAGAAATAAGTCTGGAAAGAATGTGCCCTGAGATAGCTCAGTGGGACTATGTTTGAACTATACATAATGCAGAACAAAATATCAGTTATTTTCAAAGAAATTAGAATCAATTTTATTAAAATTCCCTCAGAAAATGTGAACTAAGCATTGTAATACAAGAGTTGGGTTTTATAAAAACATATGCTTTCTCAAGACTTCATAACAAGCCAAGCTAACAGTACATTGATGTCCTCCTATCTCACTTAACTCCTGAGGCTTCTGACTAAATTAATACCTCCCACTGCAAACCTCACACACATATGAAAAGTGTGTATGAGTGGACTATAAAACAGACTAAAATTTAAAAAATGTAGTGACATAATGGATTTATTACCTTAGCTTTTAATATCTTTGCAAATTTTTGAAAAAGTTTTAAATAACCAGATATCATTATAGCTACTGAATGCATACAGATTTTTGACAACATAAAATTTTCACTTGGTATCTTAATATATTGAGAGGAAAAATACATAAGCTATATACTCTTCTTATTCTAAAATGATCTCCAGGGGCACCTGGGTGGCTCAGTGGGTTAAAGCCCCTGCCTTCAGCTTGGGTCATGATCTCAGGGTCCTGGGATCCATCTCAGGCATCTGGCTCTCCTCAGCAGGGAACCTGTTCCCCCTCCCTACCGCCTACTTGTTATCTCTCTCTCTGTATCAAATAAATAAATAAATCTTTAAAAAAATAAATAGAAAAATAAAATGATCTCCATTACAATACAATATTCAGGATTAACTTCTACCTTCCAAGTAGACTTTTTTCTTGACTCTAATTCATGTGGTTTAGATGCACATTTTAGAACCCTGTCCACTTGAAGGGTATGACTGAGTAGTTCTCTAAGTATATCAGCTTCCAGTGTGGAAGGGTCTGCCTTTTTAGGAGGTGGTATCGAACCATAGTTTGACAAATGCAGTTCTCATATACCTGTTCCCTTATTCCTCAGGGAAATATGGGATTTTCCCTTTAGGCGCTAGAGATGTCAAACACCAGCACATATGTAAATAGGATAAAGGGAGGCTCTGAGATTCCAGGATTCAAGGTTAGCAAGAAGCTCCATATGGGTAATTTTGTCACAATATCCCTTTTCCTCTCTTAAATTATACCAGTAGATTAGATATTTCAGAGTCTCTTAGGTGATCACTTAGCCCTGTTCTTGGAAACTAATCTTCTAGTACTGTGGCTTTCCGTGTAGCATTCTCATGGCCCAATCTCTGAGACTAGTATGCTTATGATAGTGGGTGACCCTATCCCCAGGTCACCAACAGGAGATTCTTCCTTGTGCTCATTGATTGTTGCCACTCTTGCCCTCGCACTCCAACTCAAGGGATACTTTTTCCTGATTTCCACTATTTGGGTCATACATATCTAGTACCATTGAAGAAAAAAAAATTCTTCCTTCATCTAAGACAATAAACTGTAATTCCCCATCTATGAACATGAGTCAAAATAGCTATTAACTTCCAACAACTTTTTCCTCTGGGGCTTGTGAATCCTGGGGAGAGGAAAAAAAACAACACAGAATCTCCCTTTAAGTGAGGTTGCCAGAGTTAGTAATGATAATATAAGTACTCAGTTAAATCTGAATTTCAGATAAGATTGAGTATGAGTATATCCCATGTAATATTTTATAAATAATACTAAAAAATGACTTGTTATTGATCTAAAATTCAAATTCAAATATAATTGGGCACCCTGGATTTTTATGTGGACCTTCTGCCTTCAATGAAAAAGGATAAGAATATTACTTTTCTATTATGCATTGATAATTCTTCAGGAGTGCAAGAGAATAATTAATGTTTCAATCACTCATCTTGCTACAATGACAATGAAATTGTGTAATTTGTCTCATTTCCCCCTTAATTTTGGTGATTTCAGATGCAGTCTGGGCTTCAGTTACCAATGTGCTAAACTGAATATTTGCTCCCACTTTTGATTATCTTTCCCAAAATCACAATGGCTGTAAATGAAAACGAGAAAGCAATGTTTGTCTGGTTGGGTGGAGCCAAACAAAACAGAGTAAGTCATGGGCTTGGAGAGTTTGGGAAATATTATAAACCATCTAAAAAATGTACAAAAAAAAAGCCTTTCCCTTTAGCCATGATCAGAATTATAGGAGAAACTCAGGTCATGATGATATCTTAGAAGACTTGAGGAAATGAAGTTTGTTGACATAAATACTTCGGTACTTCGAGATACTACTCTACCTTTCACTCCTTTTCAGCAAGAAGAAAAAATCAAGATTGTTTACATTCATGTGATTATACTTGAATCATAAACAGAGTACTAGCCTGATAAGGCAAGGCCTTACCTAGCTAAATCATTTTGTTATAAAAATACAGGCCCTTTCTGAATGATTCCAGGGAAGAGGACAGCAGCTAGAAGATATTCCACTTGAAACTCAGTTTTTAAAATTTAATCCCAGAAATATGACCATTAATTATAAATCCAAGAAGAAAGCGTAGATTTTTCATTCAAGATGGGACCGGGGAGGGAAACAAACCATAAGAGACTCTTAATCTCGGGAAACAAACTGAAGGTTGCTGAAGGATGTTGGGGACGGATGGGGTAGCTGGGTGATGGGACACTGGGGAGGGTATGTGCTACAGGGAGTGCTATGAATTGTGTAAGACTGATGAGTCACAGACCTGTACCCCTGAAGCAAATCATACATTATGTGTTAATAAATTAAAAAAAGAAAATATATAATTAAAGGAGATAGAATCTTCACATTTATGCCGCAAATGAGTTAAACAGGTTTTTTATGGAATTGCTATTATGTTTGTGTGTTCTCATTAGCCAGAAAATTTTATAAATATCTTAGTTTCACAAACTTGGACAAACTGCTCAAAATAAAGAGTGGGTACTGGAATTCAGATTCAAATATAGAGAGACCTTTATATTTTAACACATTATTTTTCCATGAAATGACATCTGACAGCCCTTAGAATACTCTATGCATGTATTTATCTTTTTTTGAAACTCATATACTTGTTTATGGTAGAGTTAATTGCCTAAATAATTGACATCTATGGCAGACATTCTCTGATGTGTCACCCAACATTTATTCCCAAACTCCTTCTTTGCCAACCAAAATGTAGAGACTGGAAAGCTAACTGGTAAATTTCTAAAATTACTTTGCAGCTAGGGACAGGGCTGTGATATATCTGGCAAAAGTAAATAAATACATACATATAGAGGGCAAAAAACAAGAACAATAATGATGTGTGTGTGTGTGTGTGTGCGCGTGCGCGCGTGCAGCTCAGCTAGGACATTCTGAGAAATCTAATAAGAAGCCATGATATGCTAATGCTGCCCACCTCTTTGTTTTTGCTCTGAATGTGAATACCATTCCTGGAACTGCGATCAGGTATCCATTCATTCAAATGCAGAAATAGCAGATCTTTCTAAACCACTGATCAAGTTTCTGAAACCTCAAAGCAAAAGTATTCCTAAAACATACATCATTTATTTATATTTTACATTTATAAATTATGATAATATATTTTACAGTATCCTTGATCTTGTTCTCCTCAGGTTTACTTACTGCTGACATTAAAACTGATGGTATTCTGTATATCAATCCACGGTTTTCTATTTTATACTCTTAATCCATATCATTTGCTCCTCAATACCACTAAAACCACCAGATTCCTCCACTTCCTGTCAGATTATCTGTCCCTCATTTCTCCCTTTACACCTAAGTCAGATCCGTTCCTTTTTGCTTCCTTTTCCTCTTTCCTTTATGCAACCATGATCCCACAGCCTTAAATTAATTATATGGCACACGTTTCTTCATTTACAAGGAAACTTTAAAACCTTAAGCCATGCAGATTAGTGCTATATATATTTTAGTGTTTACTTTCCAAAATTTGATTAATTAAGAACTTTTATGTAGTAGGAATCCCAGAGCAAGACTCAAACATTAGAAAATTTGTACATGTGCTGAGATTCTAACTGCTGAGCATGGGAGAAAATCATTAGGATGGTGACTGGACACTTGAGGGCAATAGCCACTCCCTAAACTGGGACTCCCATCCCAAGAAACCTGCACTTAAACTCTCAGACCACATACATGAACAGGAAGAAATTCATTGTAAAGGATATTAATGTCAGCACTAAAGGTTCAGGAGGTGGGGGGTGGGGGAGGAAAAAGTAGAGAGAAGTTTGGTAACAGAAGAACTCCATATTGTTCATCTTTCACATACTTCTACCGACATTCATGATTTTGGTCCATCCTCAGAAACCAACATCAGGTTTTTAAATAGAGAGGGGCTCTAATCAGGCTAGACATATCAAAGAGTTTTATCACCAGAGAAGCAATAGAAGATTAGAGCATGCATTTTTTCTGTGGCCTGAATACAACTATGCAGAGGAAAATAGATGAAGTTTTATTTCAAAGTAACTCTTTAAAGTGTGTAGATTTTTAGGTAGGGCGTGCACATAAAATTGACAGGGCCATGAGAGCAGGTCAGGATGTAAACATGTATTTAGGAATTTTATGAGGCATATCAGCAGCACCTGTTTAGAGAACCACCCAAAGACACTTCAAGCGTTAACCAAGGACTGTCAGTTTTCAAACACTTCAGAAAGTCCTCGAACAAGTAAAAAAAAAAAAAAACAAAAACAAAAAACAAATTCTAATGACTGCTGCTGGTGGCGGAGCAGCAGTGATTATTACTATGATCCAACTACGCTGGTGTGGTCTGGAGAAGAGAATTGTAATCTATCATCCTTATATTTATTTTGCCTGAGTAAACAAGGTAACCGTTTGTTACACATTAGCTTGCGCAATACTTAGAACAGTCCGATGATAGAGGCATTATATTTACCTCCATTTTATAGATATGGAAGCCAAAGTCAAAATAATTTTGAATTTCCACATCAGGAAATTAGTTCTTTTTGTCTCTTACTCAAATCTATTTGGTATACTCAAGGTATATATTAAATTAATTTGGAGAGCTTGGTCAATATATGTTAAATACCCATGCTTTGATTCTTCTTTTTCTTTTTCCCCCTTAGTATTCCTCCACATTATCTTCTGAGAAGAGGAATAAAATGCTATGTCACTTTTATCTTTAATCTCAAAAGAATATACCTTTATTATAACTGATATATCTAAGAGGCTGAAATATTCATTTAAGTCTACCTATACTTACATATTCTTATTTGTTGCATAGCTCAATTGTGGATATAAAAGAATGTTTTCCATTAAAACCATATCATTTAGGGTGCCTGGGTGGCTCAGTTGGTTAGGCAACTGCCTTCGGCTCAGGTCATGATCCCAGAGTCCTGGGATGGAGCCCCAAATCGGGCTCCCGGCTCCACGGGGAGTCTGCTTCTCCCTCTGACCTTCTCCCCTCTCATGCTCTCTCTCACTGTCTCTATCTCAAATAAATAAATAAAATCTTTAAAAAAAACATATCATTTACTGAGTTACTACTAAGTCCTTAAATCTGTTTACCATTTCCCCCATTTTCACTGACATTTTTCTCTAAGATGTTTTTTAAAATCACTACAATTGTTCATCAAGTTTTACAATTCAAACTTCAAATAGCTTGCACATTCTTTTTTTTTTTTTTGCTTGCACATTCTTTTTATGCAGGAAAACAGACTCATCCAGAATTATGAAGTGAATGAAAATGAAATGCACGCACAATTGTATTAGTTACCAGGCAAAGCTGCTTATGCAATAGGATTTCAAAAATGAGAACCAATTGTTCAAAACTCAGTTTCCTTCAAATGTAATGTGCTAAAAATCATGGAGTACTTTGATGTTATAAGCTGATTTTGTTTTCTGTTTCCAGCATGGACATAAATAAATATAGAAAAGGATTAATGATACTTTTTTAGTTATTATATGTGAAGATTCCAAACCTAAAAAAAGCACTGAATTTCTGATAAGCACTGAATTACAATATCTCCTCCATTTGCTTTGGAAAGAGAAATGTGGAAAACTGAATCAAAGTTACATAAAATCCAGGCATTCTAAACATTTAGAACTAAAACTAAAGTAACATGATTATTTCCTATCAGTGTATTTGATATGAAATTAATCTAGTTATTTATGTCCAGTGTGTTCTGCTACACTACAGTCTTCTACCATTTTATATTTTATTTTTTCCTCCTCACCTCATTCCTGCTTCCATATCAGAAATGACCATAATGATTTCTCTTTATGTCCAGAACATAAATACATAAATGATATCAGAACAGGCTTCTCACATCAAGATATATTTTCCAGTGTGTGTGTATGTGTGTGTGTGTGTGTGTGTGTGTGTGTGTTCAGTCTGATTTTATTCTTTCTGTAAATTACCAAACTTAAAAAAATTGGTTCAGGGTAGCTTTGGCCAAAGTGAAAATTAGTAACTAAGATGTAAATTACATATTTATTTAACTCTAAAGTCAAAATATTTTTTTAAAGATTTTATTTATTTATTTATTAGGAAAGAGAGAGAGTGAGAGACAGCATGAGAAGGGAGAAGGTCAGAGTGAGAAGCGGACTCCCCATGGAGCTGGGAGCCCGACGCGGGACTCGATCCCGGGTCTCCGGGATCATGACCTGAGCCAAGGCAGTCGCTCAACCAACTGCGCCACCCAGGCGCCCCTAAAGTCAAAATATTTTAATGAAGAGGATAAGATTGCTCCTAAAAAGAAAGCTGGGCCACAACATACAATGTAATTGCTTTTCTAAGAACTATAGCTAGAAACTGAAATAAGCTTACTATCAAGCACTAACATCTACCAGAGACTAAAGGGATTGGAGTTTATTACAATTTGACATTATTTCCTTTTCCTCCTTATATTTACATGCTGAAACTTTCATTAATTTTGAAGCTAACAAAATAGATGATATTACAGAAACTTATACACTCTGTATTTGTGCTATAGAAAGATTTCTCCCTTTCCCTGCTTCACCCAAGACAAAGATCTTTTATAAACTTGTGTGATGACTGTAAACAGACTCCTCACTAGCCTCCTATGTAATAGTTCAGAGATTTCAAAAATACTGAAAACACTGCTGTTTAACCTGGGGAGCTGAGCCACCTGCCTGAACAATAAACTTGGGAAGATTCTGGAATACATAATTTGGGATTGCCTTGCCTGTATAATTCACAAAAAGTCTTACTGAATAGCAAACTTTGATGAAAAACTGACTCCTATAATTATCCAAGTAAAGGTTTCATGCAGTAGAACTCAGATTCAGAAATTAAAGAGGAGATTCTACTTACAGTATTTATGTGTTTCAGGGTAAGGGGTTCTTTACAATATTGTGGCACAAAATTTAAAAGTAAGATTATTTATAAAATATCTTCAGAGCAGAATAAATGTGACCTGGCTTGTATAGCTGCTCTCCGTAGCATGTGCAAATAAATAAGTGTTCTGCTTTAATTTCCAGGAATATGCAATGCACATCTACTTTTAATTTCAAGAATGTGTGGTTCATGTTCTGTCAGGGGAAGAAACTATCTTGAGAATATTTCCTATAAAAGCAATTGAGAGTATAGCTTAGTAACTATTTAAATATTGCAAATGACATGACACCTTGATCTTGATAAGGCACTTTCTCTTTGCATGTATTAACTTGCTTGACCTCAAACAGATCTATGAGGTAGGACCTCTTACTATTATTTTATAGATGGGGAAACAGAGACCCTGAAAAGGTAAACTTGCTTAAACTCACCTAGCTAGTAAGCAGCACAGTTGAGATTTGAACCACATTTATAATAGTTGAAGATTTCTTTTTTAAAAAAATATTTTATTTATTTATTTGACAGAGAGAGAGAAAGAAATCACAAGTAGGCAGAGAGGCAGGCAGAGAGAGAGGGGGAAGCAGGCTCCCCGCTGAGCAGAGACCCCGATGCGGGGCTCTATCCCAGGACGCTGGGATCATGACCTGAGCCAAGGCAGAGGTTTTAACCCACTGAGCCACCCAGGCGCCCCTATAGTTGAAAGATTTTAATAATGCTAAAAACACCTCTGCTTACATTGGAAAGCCACCTGCCTGAATAATAAATTTGGGTGGATTTGAGAAAACATAATTTGGGATTATGTAAGTCTGGGATTATGTAAACCAATAAATCTAGTTCTTGAGTCTTTGCTATTAACTACTAAACCTTAAAGCACACCAAAACAATGAGTCCTAGCAATTTCCAAAAGATTGAGGAATAGACATTTGTAGAACTTGCTGTGTTTCTACCCGTACTAATGAATGACCCTGAATTCAAGATGCACCAATTTGGTAGTATATAAGTAATCAAGAAAGCTACTTTATCATATAATGTCTCATAAAGTTGTTTTTCGGAAGCATTCCTTAAAATGAGGAACATCACACAATTGCTAGCATTGTTAACAACACAATGGTTGTTTACTGGAGAAAATCTTAGATTCTGTCACCACGGGGTAGTATATAAGCCTCTTCAGAAGGAACTGATTGCCATTTCTATCATTTTGAAGGTGGTGGGTATTAAGAAGGGCACATATTGCATGGAGCATAGGGTGTTCTATGTAAACAATGATTCTTGGAGCGCTATATCAAAAACTAATGATGTATTGTATGGTGACTAACATAACCTGATAAAAATAAATAAATAAATACATACATAAATAAATACATACATACATACATACATAAATAAAATGAAGGAGTGTCTTCTGTAACAATAAGTTTTAAAGAGCTTATGAACATGATCTTATGTTAAGGAACACTAATGTAGTTTTGGATCAAAGCCTTGTAAAAATGAACATGAAAACAAGGAATAGTAATTTACCTTTTGTTTTGAAAAGATATTATTCAAACGAATCACTTAGGCTTCTATGGAAAAAATGTGCCCACTTACATCTCATGGGCTAACTTTGCGAGTAATAAAAATTAATGATATAAAAATCTTTGTAGAAATGCAAATATACCAATTAATAATATGAACTTTAATGAAACCAGTATGTATTGTGCACTATGTGTTAGGCACTGTGCAGAGCACCGGTTGGAATATCTCATTTAAACTTCATTGAAATCATTTGATGTAAGTAGTTTTACTATTCTAACTATAATGAGAAAACTTAGATAAGTGGAGTAGGGTATCTTGTCCAAGGTTAAATTGAAAGATGTAACAAAGATTGTATTAAAAATCTTGTTCGACTAATTCTAAAGTCTATACTCTTATTTGTCCCAAAGTAAATGAATAAAGCACTTAAGTAAAACCATCCCAATAAAATCATTTTTTATTCTTGTTGGATGATTATCTTGAAAATATAAGCATGTTATTATCAGTAATGTACTACTGATTATGTTATGTTAGATACAATGATCAGCAGTCAATGAAGACCCATATAAAGTTAAGATTTTCAACTAATAATCCTTGTCCTGATAATTTAACAAAAGATATAATAGAGCCAGAAAACATATCATAACTTAATAAAACTCTAATAATAGTCTAAACATAGAAAAACCTATGGGAAATTTTCAGGAAGTGGCATATATCATAGCTGATATACATCAGCTTTCTCCCTTCTATAAAGTTAAGTATGTTCCATACCCAGCATGGAGCCCAGTACAGGGCTTGAACTCACAACCCTGAGATTCATGTCTTGAACTGAAATCAAGAGTCAGACACTTAACTGAGTCACCTAGGCACACCTATATTAGCTTTCTAAGAAGTAGGTAAGAACCAGAAAATAAAACTTCTAAGTTTGCTTTATCAAAGTTCCTAGTATTCAACCCAACAAACTGCAATGTGGGAGTCACCTGCTCTCAAGATACAGCAAAAGGTTGATGACTTTCTCTTCTACTAGGGTTTTATGAAAAAGCGGTATCTGCGTAAACAAATTTAAGTCATGTTAAAAAAAAAATGGCAGTCCTCTGAGGTGTTGAGGATGAACTTTATAGGATCAAGAAGTTACTGATAGTGATTTCTCAAAATAGCTTAAAGTACTCCAAATTCCTTTTCACAGTCATCTCTGATCATCATAGTTCTATGTTACTTATTTGTAGAATACAGATTGCCAGATATTATCATTCTGACGGTGGTTCTGCATTTACTTTAGTTGAGTTTGAGGAATTTGTAGACAGTAACCTTATCAATGTTGTCATGACTACACTTTGTCACTTTAAAGTAAACTAAAAAAAAAAATAGTGCAGAGTATTAAGTATGCCCTAAAGCATATTTTTATCAAAGACTGGCCAAAAGCCTTGCCAAGATTTTCATCTATCTTAAATTCTTGGAGTCAGTACTGCACTATGAGAATTGCTAATGGATTGATGTCTCAATATTTGCCCTAGTTGTATCCATCCAGATTTTTAAGCGTTTCTACAGTACAAATGAGAAAGTAGTATTCTCAAGGCAAAAGAAGTAAAATTCTATAGCCACCTTAATTAGCCCTGCAGTTGTTCCTCCTAGAGTTCATTATATGACAAGAGTAGAATCAACAGAAGCATATGCTAACACTGATAACCATCTTTATCTCCTGTTCCTCTTCTTCCTTCTCTTTGTCCTTTCCCTAGTTGTTTTTACTGTTATCATCATCATCATCATCATCATTATCATCTTTGCTATATTATACCCCCCCACAAGGAAATGAGAACTAAGCATAAAAACAGCTATAATCTCTGGCCCTTGTATCTGCTAAAGAGGAATCACTTGCTATTTCTCCACTCATTGGTGTAATACAGAGAGAACACCGCAAAACACACCTACATTTCTTCAAACCAGAGTGGGAGCTCTCAATAGCCTAGCAGTCGGTAGAGTGCGGGTTCCACACCATGAAAAGAGCTCAAACAGTGCAGCAGATACCAGCCTTCCTAAAGGAGTCACTTTCATAACATTACAGGAAAAAAAAACCTTTACCATCCTCCCTTCCCGGTTCTTTGGCTGAGCTAATAGTTAAATTGACATAAGACAGATTACCAGGAGGGAAAAAAAACCCAACAATTTAACATCAAAGATATGAGGCTTCCCCACAGTCAGGCAGTTGATGTTTATACACCATTCTGAACCAAGGAGAAGGGAATAGAAGTCTGGGATTCCAAAAGGGAGGAAAACAATTCACAGGAAGATGGGAAGAGCAAATGCTTAGTAAACAAATGTTTGCCATACCTTGCTGAGGTAAAAATTTATCTCTGGCAATAGCTCATTCCTGGTATAAGCCTCCTTTCTAAGTTCTTTTAGGCAGCTAAGGGGGAGTGAACAAAATTTGTCTTGAGTCTGTTGGGCCTTCATTATAATCAAAATAATCCACATGCCAAAGTGGCACATTCTGGGGAAGGCTTCTCTGTACCACATCAGCATTTAGAAACCTTCAGAGCAGTGTGACATTTCTCTGATATCCAAGTATGTGAATATTTTTCTAATAATTCAGTTTTATTGCATCTTACAAAAATTTTGGTTTCTGAAATGAGAAAAAAGTGTTCCTTCACTACACAGAGTTTGAGAACTGCTAGGTTAGAGCCTCAGAAATCAACTACTGACCCATAAAGTTGGGTCCTTCAGAGTTAGTAACCTCAGCACATCCTGTGGGAAGGTGAGGATAGTCAGAAAGGAGCTCTTGTCTAGTTTGTCTATGTACTTTTCATAGGAATGTGCATTGCAAGGCAGGATAGACTTGCTTTCTGAAAGCAGAGGGGTAAATTTTCTTAGCTTAGTGATTTAAGGTGAACCAGTATGATGGAGGTAGGTAACAGATAAGGGAAGATGCATAATATTAACATATAAAGGGAGAGGCAATGCAAATTTGCAGTAGTTCTTGAACTTTAAAAGGCTCAACTCTTTGCCAATATTCTTACTGAAAATATCTCTTTTAGAATTGATGAAGTGACCAGAGTGAAAGGAAGATATACAATACAAAAGATATTGACAGAATGGAAACATTCTTAATCTGATTTCTATAACTTTTTGCTCAGAGCTTAGTGCAAGTTTTATGGAGAAAATAGGTATCATAGAGTTACTATCAACATTAGGTTAACTCTCAGAGAATACAGATAAACATTGTATCAAAGTTAAGCTTAGAAATGAATCATCATAATATACAATACTTGCCATTTGGAACCACAATATGTCACATACCTTCAGTTTGATTTTCATAGAAATTAGTGTAAATGAAGAACAGCAACAAGACATCTCTATATTAGAGAAATACATATTCATTCCTATATATATATATATATATATATATTTAATGGTATGTCATGCTACATATATAGACATGCCAAGAATATGACTTTTGACACCTGGAAGGACAATATTAAAGTATAGTCAACTAAAAGACAACTGCTATAATGTGTGCCAAAATCTTTGTTTCAGTACTTTTTTTTTTCCACAACAGAAAGGGTAAGTTTTTCTTAGCTCTTTTCTTAAAGAAAAGAATTAAAATCGATAGGTGTTTAATTTCTCATGGGAAATGCTTTTAATACTACAGGGTCAACTCAAGATTAGGTCAGTCAAATATAAAAGAATATAAACTCCTGGAATCAAAGTTGAAAAAGCCCTATCAATAAAATTGTTCATTTGGTTCCCTGAGTCTAAATTAGAAAGTGGAACAGGATCCTCAGAAGTGAGACTAGAAGTACATTCTTAAAAGCATAACTCTGGTGCTTAAGAAAGGATGATTTTAAAAGAACATTCAGTTCTCTAATTCTTGACAAGTGTGGCTCATTTTCACTTGCTTTAGATGAATGCCTCATAGGTTGCAAATGATTTTACCCCTCAGAGAATTTTCAAAATACATGTGGACACCATTATACTATGATCCTCCTCCCCATTCCACTAAAATAAAAGAAGAAAAAGAATTACTAAAACCTTAACAGTGATACACAGAAAGGTATGCTTAATTGTGAGTCATTTTTTGTTAAAGCCTATCAAAACTAGTTGGTCAGCCTCAGATGGTAGGTAGCTGTTCAACTGTTTGATTTTTTTTCCTCAGCAAGGCATCTTTGTATGCATGCCATTAATATTCAAGAACAGGCACATTAGTAAGCAGTCTTAAATCTCAATTTGCAAATCTCAGTCTGCGCTAGATTTCCAGAGGACACGCTATAATTTACAAGACCTGTTTAGTGCTGGGTCACTAAATCTTTTAAAATTAATATAGAAAAAGTAATGAAATTAATATAGAAATCTATATAGAGAGATATCTATATTCAATCACATACTAAACTAAATATATGTATACATAGAATCAATTTTCAAAGAAAAATTTAAAAATTGTATCATTTGACTGTGAATTTAACTTAAAAATCCTTGTTATTTTAAAACTCAGTCTGAAAATTATTCCATATTAATAAGTAATCTTATGCCAGAAATGGATTTTCTGATCTTGTTTTGAACCTTATTTCTGTCAAGCTTTACACCTCCATAATCCCTTCTTTTCAATTCTACTTGTTTTGCCAGGACTTTAGGAGCTTATGACATCAAAATAAATAGCCCGCAGAATTGAATAAAACTGAATAAAAATTGGTAAAAGATAGACAATACTACAGCATAGGGAGATGATTCAATACTATTTTCAAGAAGGGGAATAATTTACGACCTTTGGAAATTAGTTTGAGATGGTTTTTTTTTTTTAAAAAACCTAAATAAAAATCTTTTTTTTAACAAAAGACTTTAAATTACTGTATATAAATCCTCTGTATACAAATCTACTCTATACAAATCAGTTCAAGAGTTTGGGAAACACACCCCTATAAGCTCCCTATCCTTTCCATAGTGACACTGCTTTCAGCTTCCTTCTGTCTCACAACTTGGTACTGTATAGACTCTCTTGGCCTTCAGGTCCACTTCACTACTGTTGAAGGGGAGCAATCTGTGGGAAAATGACAGTACTCAGTAGGTTAAAAGCAACTTGACATGGCTAAGTAGGGATATATGTTAAGGTCTCGCTTTCCAGCAGTTTAGGAAAGGTCCAGAGTAGGGTCAAGAAATAGATGAGTCAACCCAGAATCCAACTTGATGTTTGAGGATGAGAGGGTTCACAGAGTAAGGGAAAAGAAAAGTACCAGCGAAGGGGGAGATAGAATCATGCAGGTTTAGACTCAGAGCATAATTCATCCAATTAATGCAAAAGAAGTAGTGAAAACAGAATTTTTACTGTCTTGATTTGCTTTCTGGATGATTCAAACATTTGGGATTATTCTAGATGGAAAAATGTTCAAGTTTTTGTTAAACTTGTGATTTCTTTTAGTGTGTAGACACAGTTTTCTTCATGCTCATGTTAAAGATCTATCTTGTTTAAAACAAAAAAAAATGAGCAAGAGAGAGGTAAAAAAAAATCAATCTGATCAATGCTGAACAAAAACTACAACAACAACAAAAATTTCTATCAGATCATTTTTCTCTAAGAAAGGAGTTATTTATTTGCATTATCTTTTAAACTAGAAGAGCCATTATGATTCCCAGCCAAATATGTTGCTCTTTTTTTTAACCTCTTCTCACTGCTATTGTCAAAAGTGGCTGTAATCTCATGCAGATGAGATATTGATCTGTTGCCGATGTTCACTGAGCAGCCAAAGGGGAATCACATTACCAGCTACAAACTCCATCAATCATAGTCTCCTTAATAACCGCACTTAAACGATCTCTCTTGGCATTAACTTATATTGCATCCATGGCTGGCATCCAGGCTTCAAAAAGAAAAAGGTTCATTTTGAAGGGTAGGTTTAAGGCCACTATAGATGATTTAAATAAAAGGTCTTGGGTTTTGCTCAGAACAATAGGGCTTATTAAATTAATTAACTTAATTTATTCCAATTAATATAGATCAAGTCTGGAAATAGAACAAAGTGTTCTTGTATTTGTTTATGAATACAGGATTATCTTTAGCACACAAATTAAATGCATATAAGTGAAGCTTGAAAGTGTGCAATCACACATGAAGGCAGGCATTTGGATTGAATCTTACTTATCAAACACATCTTTTTTTAAATCTTCCTTCCTCCCTCCCTCTACATGTACATATTTGAAAAGTTACTGTAATGTAAAAAGAGAGGGAGAAAAAGTTGGCAGACAAAGGATAAGGGAGTAATAAAGTAACAACAATGACTAAAAATAAACTATCATTATTACTGTTGGGGGAACTAATGAACTGTTGTTTCAAGTCACATGCCTCTGTTATAGTGTCAACTCAGCTGCTCTATTTTCCTGTTGGCAGTCATGCGGAACAGAAAATCAGATGGAGGATGTAGCAAGCATAAAAATGGACACCTCCTTCTCCTGCATATGTTCTCTGGCTTTCTTATGGTCTAAAATGCCACCAATTTGCAAACAAGGCCAGAAGGATCAATTATTCTTCCCATCCTATCCCACCATTATATCCAACCTCATTTTTTTTTTAAGATTTATTTATTTATTTGAGAGAAAGTACACGCCCGCATACATGGGAGGAGGGACAGAAAGAGGGAATCTCAAGCAGGCTCCCTGCTGAGCACAGAGTCTGACCTGGGGTTAAATCTCATGACTCAGAAGATCATGACCTCAGCCAAAACCATCAGTTGGCTACTTAACCAACTGAGCCACCCAGGCATCCCTTAAAGATAGCTTTTTTACTGCCTTTGTTTCCTCCCAGAATACTTAGATTCAGTTCAAGTCCCCATTCTCAAACTCTGACTCAGAAGGTGTTAGTGAGAGTAGCGCCTTTGTGACAACATGCAGAAAACTGTGTGAGCAGTTTGGGTTAAGAATAGGATTTGAGATGTTCGCGTGACTGGATTTATATCTGGAAGCTGTTACATCTTGATTACTTTAGCAGCAATCGGTAAGGAAATGTTATTTGATTTTCTTCACGTAAAATCTTGTGTAATAATAATTGCAACTCAGTAAAAAACTAACACTAGAACCAATAAAAACTATGAATCAATGAATAAAAAATGGAACAAACTGCTGATTCCAGGCTAAACCATAACCCCTTTTTCTGTCTGCATGTGTGTGGTGGAGGATGGTGGTGTATGCATCTTGCCAAGTCAAATGATGAACAAAGCAGAATTCTGTTTATCAAACAAACTATCCTTCTTCCCAAACATACACACACAAATATTTGTATATTTTTAAAACAAGCACAACAGATAAGCAAATACAAATTAAAACTGGGTATCCCAAATTATATTCTGCAGAACACTGATCTACAAAATCTCCAACGATTAAAGTTCCTGTGTTCAAATCAGTGTGGGAAATGTTGCCTTCTACCCACCTAAGCATGTTAGCACACTGGAGACCAATAAATATTTATTTAATAGAAATTTCTAACCTGATTTATCCATATTATTTTTTTAAAGATTTTATTTATTTGAGATGGAGAAAGAGAGAGAATGATATGAGTGATGGGGAGGGGCAGAGAGAGAGAGAGAGAAGCAGACTCCCTGCTGAGCAGGAAGCCTGCTCCATCCCAGAACCCAGAGATCATGACCAGAGCTGAAGGCAGACACTTAACCAAATGAGTCCTCCAGGTGCCCTGATTTATCTTATATTAAATATCACAAGAAAGTATTGCTCTGGGGCGCATGGGTGGCTCAGTGGGTTAAAGCCTCTGCCTTCAGCTCAGGTCATGATCTCAGGGTCCTGGAAGAGAGCCCCTCATCAAGCCCTGCATCCGGCTCTCTGTTCAGTAGGGAGCCTGCTTCCCCCTCTCTCTCTGCCTGCCTCTCTGCCTACTTGTGATCTCTCTCTCTCTTTCAAGTAAAAAAATAAAATCTAAAAAGAAGAAGAAGAAGAAGAAGGAGGAGGAGGAGGAGGAGGAGGAGGAGAAGGAGAAGGAGAAGGAGAGAGTATTGCTCTGGGAAAAAGTTAAGACCTGTTTTTTTTTTTTTTTTAATTCAATTGGTCAAGGTATAGTACATCATTGGTTTTTGATATAGTCTTCAATGATTCATCAGTTCAGTATAACAACCAGTGCTCATGACATCACATGCCCTCCTTTAATGCCTATCACCCCAGTTACCCTATCTCCCCATCTACCTCCCTTTCCACAACCCTCAGTTATTTCCCAGAGTCAAGAGTCTCATATGGTTTGACTCCCTCTCTGATTTCTTCCCATTCAATTTTCCCCCTGTCCCTCTTGTCCTCTGTACTATTCCTTCTGTTCCACATATGTGTAAAATCATATGATAATTATGTTCTGATTGACATAATGACATATTTTTCTAACTTAAATTACTAGTTATTCATTTTGAAACCCTGGTTTAAAAATTGTTTCTTTAGGACAAATCCAGACATGTTCCCATGTATACAACAGTGCTACACTTAAACTTAAAAATTAGTAGATCATGTACTAATTAAATTATATAAATGGGTATATCAAAATCATTTATATGACAGAAAAATATTTCTAGGATTGTTAACCATCATATTAATATACCAAAAGGCTAATATTAAGTATTCGAAGTATTAAATAAATTAAAACCATAAAGAAGGCTAAGGATATATGTTTTCCCTCTTTTCTAGTTACACAATTCATTACAGAAAATCAGAAGGGGGATGGCTGGGTAGCTCAGTCAGTTAAGCGACTGACTTCAGCTCAGGTCATGATCCCTATAAATAAATAAGTAAGTAAATAAATAAATAGATAGATAAATAAATAAATAAAATCTTAAAGAAAATCAGAAGAGAAAAATATAACAAGGCATTTATAAATATTTGCTATATCCAGGCTCTTTATGCAACAACCCCCAACATTGGTATAATGCATTCTAGCATATTTGGTCACACTTGTCCTTCCACACAGATGACAATGGACAATTAAATGTGCCTTTTCTCTAGTTGGCTCTACTACATATCTTTCCTTACATGTGGTGTACATGTATGCATAAATCTGTGTGCGTTTGTGTGTGCATCTTTACCCTCCAGTATCTAACATTGCAAGACAGCATGATGTGTAAAATTCAAACCTCTGAAAGTTAGATCCTACTTGCTGGCACTGTTTTCCATATCAAAAACCCCTCTGGCCTCTCTGTTTGAATCCTAGTAATCCTTCAAAGACATTATCAATTCTATTCTATTCTGTGAAGCTTTCCTTAAGAATTCTACATTGATCCCTGACCTCTGTCCAATTTTGCTAGCCACGTTGATACTCGATTATATTGAAAGTGTTATTTTTGTTTAAATGTAGACTCACAAGAAGGTTATGAGGACACAATGTTGAATATTTTCCTTGATGTACTTCATATTTGTTACATAAAGTGTATTTGTTATATGTCCATCTTTTACCACTTATAATTCGGCACTATGTATTTAGTGAATGCAAATGAAATTCAAATCTGTGGAGTGTAATAAACTTCACAGACTAGTATGTAGTATAGCCTAGTGTTTAGGAGTATACATTCTGAAATCAAGACTTTGGGTGTCCAGACTTCCTGTAGCTGCATGATCTCAGACCAATTATTTAACTTCTCTGCTTTGATTTCTCATCTTGAAAATCAGATATTAATTGTGTAGAGAAGAGCATATGATTAAAATAGGTAAAACACTTAGAAAAATTACTTGCATATGGACTTAACAAGTGTTAGATCCTGTTGCAGGTTAGATTTCTGGGGAAATAGAGTCTACTGGCAAAACTTAGGTGTGATGCACTTTCAACCATTGCCTCAACTAAGGAACTCCACAGGGAGCTTTGAAGCTGGGAAGGCTTTCAGATGCTGCAGCTAGGGCACTGTGCCTTTATACTCCTGCATCAACTAGTTAAGAGTCAGGCTGCCCTGGGAACGGACCTGTCCTTGGATTAGGCAAAGCTTTCTTGCCTAGGATGGAGTGCTGCAGGGTGGCTGCCCAGCAGAATTCTCAGGACCTGGATAAAAATCGGTCCTTCAGCCCTGAAGAGGAATCCAGCTGGGGCCCAGTGGTGTATCACAAAGCATTCACTTCCCCTCCTATTGTTATTGTTGTTGCTGTTTAAAGAAAAATAAATCATGTTGTAACCAGCTTTCTAAATGTAAATTCTACAAAGATTTTAGAGGTAACTGTAAATAGTAAGAACACAAAGGACTTCCAAATTCTCCTTCTCCATTTTTATACCCCTTTCATTTTGTACTGATTTGCTCTGTATGCTCCTTTACAAATGCCATGGGTGTATAAGA
Organism: Nasua narica; assembly: GCA_028533885.1. Taxonomy (NCBI): domain Eukaryota; kingdom Metazoa; phylum Chordata; class Mammalia; order Carnivora; family Procyonidae; genus Nasua; species Nasua narica. The sequence continues at coordinate 72,522,183 of CM052809.1, read as the reverse complement.
AATCAGATATATTTTATTCTGGAGTCTAGTGTCAGCATATTTATTCAGCAGGGAGTGAGCTTGTGTTTTAGATATCATTTAGAATCACTTTCCAGTGATCATAAAATTATAATTTTGGAACCATTTTTGAGGAATCCGGATTTTTTTCATATAAAAACATGGCCATTATTTCTATGAGACCAAAGATAACATTGTCACTGCAAGCAAGTTTACTTTTTGTAAAGTCCAAATATATCAAAGGGTTATTGGTAAGAATTTTCCAATTAATTTTAAAAATGAAATAACTGGAAGTGCTCTATCACTCCCTAGCTTGTGACCTTGAGAAAGTTATTTCTCTTTATGCATTTGTTTCTTCATCTGTAAAATGGGGACAATATCTAGTTTACCCATCCCATATGGTATAAGATGTTTAATGATGTCTGTCTGTAAAGAACTTGGCACATTTTCTGCTAAAGAAATTGTAAATGGCAAAGGATCCATGGCTTCTGTTTTGTGCCTGTTGATACAGAACTTTAATACACCTACTTTAACTCACGGAGCTTTGTGTACTTCCTGTGTTAGAAATGATATTGGCAATCAATTATGCTGCATAAACATTTTTCATTCTTAGAATCTGCCTACAAGAACAGGGATGGAAGGAAAAAATTCTGTGTGATAGGAATTGAGCTCTTATTTTATGTTTATCTTTCTCATTTAAATATTATACAGGGCTGAAATACTGAAGTGTAGCCAACGAAGTCCACTGGATTATAAATACAAATATATATAATATATAATATATATGTGTCTATTGCATAATCATAGGCATTACCATCAAATGTATAATTATATTAGCATATAAATAAGTTATATAAGCAAATCATGTAAGTAAATTAAAATAAGTTTGTTGTCACATTTCGAAATAGATGAATGATATCTAATTTACGTTGTTTAAATACAAATGCATCTTGTGGGAAAGAGCATTCTATAGAATAATAGATAACTTAATCCAGCTTTTTACCTAGGTGAACTCCAAGTTTCATCTCTCATGAAACCACCAAATGAAAAAACCTCTTATTCTATGCACTCAAAACCATTTTGAACTCCATAAAATTGAATAACTCATTCTACTTTTTCTCTTTCCATTTGCATACCTACACAATAGTCCCTTTCTTATTCAATGCATTGATTCGGTATAATGAAATTGCCCAGTCATCATTATTTACATTTTGTATTTCAAACATCTTCATGTCATATAACAGAAATAGTCAGGTATTGTTTGAATTCACTTTTCCCGTTTCCTTTGCTGGTGAACATTTTAAGTAACATTTTCTACAACCATTGTGCAGCAGGAAGCTTAATAGAGATGCTGTTTCCATAACAACAAATAGGATTTGAGCAAAAACACAATGCTCAGTGGTTACTGTTCCTCACAGCAGGTAAAAGCAGTTATTCAAAATTACAAGCAGCATGACACTGAAAAAAAAAAATAAATTAAAGCAAGAGGTGCTAAGAGTTCTGTTCCATATTTAGTAAATGTTTAACTCATAAATGCTTGAGGGGGCAGCTGTAGGTTCCCACTTTATGCAGTATTTCTCCTCATATCATGACCTAAAATGAAGAGTAGGCATGGACATTCATTTTTCAGATATTAAGAGTTCTGTGAGCCAAGGAGGCACCAGCAATGACAAGGTAAAATGCTTTCTAAATTGGCTGACTGCTAATATTAGATAATTATTTATATATAATTTCTACGGTTAAAAAAATAATTACCCATTTCCAAAATTACCCTTTAACTTTGTTGTTTTAACTTAATTTATGTAAAATTAAATATGTATCTAATAAATGGAAAAGTGGAAGAAATGGAAGTTCCAAGATGTTGTAGAATAAAACAAGCAACATAATCTGACCTTAAGAGACTACAAGGGTTTTCATGGATTACTTCAAAAGCCCCTTCTTAACCTGTGATTCCATAACTTGGTTCCTATGGTTGTTCATTCTCTTTAAATGAAAACACTTTGAGTACTTACAGATCCATTTGCTTAGACAGAAAAATAGGTTTCGTCTTTTAAATTTAGAGGAGTCTTAGAATAAAATTAAGTAAAATTTAAAGGTGTAGTTGAGTTAAAATAATTAGAACAGAATTTTTGTTCACAGTATCAAATCCACAGAATGTATGGGAAAGAATCTTATGTGTAGCAGATTGAAACACAAGTCTAGTAAGAAATCTCCTTGTTTATCATTCCTGAAGAATAGAGATTCAGCCCTATGACTAATTTCAAGAAATGAATTTATTGCTCCTCAATGCATCTTTCCATTTACAGACAGCTCTAATTGGCAGTTCTTTCTTACTCTAAATAAAGTAGCTAACAAAGAAAATACAATCTTCCTCCTCATATTATTTTTTCACTAGTTAAAAATGGATAGTCCATGCTTTATCTCTTGCTCTGTTTAGTTATGGGAGCTTAAGGTCACAACTGCCCATATGCAAATAGCTGTGTAATTTATGAAGTGATCCACACATTGCTCAGTTCGGTATCACCCTTCCTTCTGATGTCCATAATATTTAATTTTGAGCCTTGACTTTGATTTGTATTAAATTTTGAAGGGTGGTATTTGCTCTCTTTTCTTCACTAAATTAATTTCCTTTAAGGTATAGATTGGGATCTTCTCATCTTTGTATTTCTAGTACCCATCACATCTTGTTTATAGAAAGCATTCAATGCTGTTGAAATCAATGGGTAAAAACGATGAGGAGCAATGACCAGAAATTAAGATGAACAGACATAGGGCTCAACTCGAATCCCACTGTGGCAGGCAGAATTCTCAGATGGTCCCTGTGATTTCTACTCTCTGGGACCCACGCTTTTGCAGAATCTCCTTTCTTCTAATGCAGGCAGAATCTGTGCCTTACTTCTAACCAATAGAAAATGGCAAAGGTGAAGGAATTTTGCAGATAATTAAATTTGAGCTAATCAAAAGGGAGATTATCCTGGATCAGCTTAGTCTAATCAGGTGAGTTCTTTAAAAGAGGATCCAGACATTCTCTGAAGGAAGGGACTAACAGCAGCAGAGATACTCTCCTAATAGCCTTGAAAAAGCAAACAGCTATGATGTGAACTACCTGTTGAGAGAGCCAATGGAAGAACACTGCACAAAGCCTGTACCATGAGCTGAGGGCCTCAGTTCTATAGCCACAAGGAACCAAATTCTGCCAAAAACAAGTGAGCTTGAATGAGGACTCTACACTTCAGAAAGGACAATACCTTGATTGTAGCCTTGTGAGACCCTGAGAAAAGGATCCAGCAAGGTCAAACCCAGACCGCTGACCACAGAAAGAATGAGATAAAAATCTGTACTGTTTTAACTGCTGAGTTGTGGTAATTTACTATGCAGCAAGAGAAAATTTATATAGCCACTGAGGAAGTCCTTAACTTAGTTCTACAGTCAGAAATTTTATGCCAGCAAGTAGGTAGAGGCACATAAGCATGAGTCCAATATAGCTCTCTACTACTCTTGCGTACTTGGAAGTTGCAAAGGTGTAAAGTATAAATCTAGATTGAATTGATTAATAGATGTAAAGTACTTTGAAAAAAAATAAGACATTACAAAATGTAAGGAGAGGATTACTTTCTCACATTACCATCAACCCTTGCTGCTCATTATGAACTAGATTTTTAGTAAAAATACATGTGTTCTGGGGCACCTGGGTGGCTCAGTCATTAAGCATCTGCCTTCAGCTCAGGTCATGATCCCAGGGTCCTGGGATCAAGCCCACATCAGAGTCCTTGCTCTGTGGGGAGCCTGCTTCTCCCTCTCCCACTCCCCCTCCTTATGTTCCTGCTCTCTCTGTCTCTCAGTCAAATAAATGGATAAAATCTTTTAAAAAATACATGTATTCATTCCTACCCTATTTTTTCTACTTGCTATAATATATTTAAGTCAAAATATATTTGTCAAATAGATACTATATGTGTAAAAATGTGCTGGATTATTTGTGGGTAGTCAAATGTGTTTAAAGAAGAAACAACTCCTCTTTAGCATGTAAGTTAATTAAATATTATTCACTATTGTAAGGAGGTATAATCAACCAAAGAATGGCATCCAACCTGAAAATTCCACCATAATTAAGAAGACCCAGACCAAATGAATCATCACAACACATATGGTATCCAAGACTTCATTTTAGTCAATTACACTTTTTGGAGAAATGAGAACTTCATTTTCATATCTCTAATCAGAAGGCACCTTTTATGTAGTCTGTAGCTGTGTGACCCTGAGAAATGTTGCTATCAACAATACTTTTTGATAAGCTAGAGCTTTGGTAGCAATCAGCTTAGTCAAATTTAAAGATGAGATTTAAGTGAAAGTCAGATCTAAATTAAAGGGAAAATTCAGTCACCGTCCACTTGAATTCATACTGCTAAAATCTACTTTTTAAACAATGTATTTGAATTGTCTATTTTTACTCTTTCTTCAAGTGTGGACAAGGTTATTCACCAATTTATTCCCAGGTGGATTATTCACAGAAAGTTGTGAGAAAGTTGGGGCACACTGCCAGGGCTGAAATGAATAAACAGAATTGAAGCAAAGACAGAAATTCTCAAATTACAAGCTAATCAATGACAAAAATTTTGATTGATCATTTCCACCATTTACTCACTGTGATGGGACACTCAGTTTTCCCCAATACTAGAAATAATGTGGGGCCAGATAAATTCTCTGTGCCTAGTTTAAGAAGCAAACTACTAATGTACATTCAAACAATATAACAGTGTGCATAGCCCTGAAAACAAGCTCAGTATGAAGGTTTCATAATTGCACCGGAGCAGATAATTAGGCAATTAGAGCTATTAAAAGTTGACAAAGCACTAAGCCTGCATGAATTATATTCCTGATTTCTTGAAGAAGCAAGGGAAAATAAGATCTCCAATGAATCTGTTCAATAGCCCCCAGAGGAAGAAAAGTTGTGTCCAGAGGGCAAAAGGTGGGAGGCTCAACTTCTCTATCTCATCCCCAGGATTCAAGAAGGAATCAGGAGAGAATTTGCTGGAGATATGGAAACCTCATACCATTTACACAGATTATATTGAACACATTAATAATAAGGTGAAATTAACTTTGCAAAATATGTAATTGGATAAAAACATGAGATGAAAATAAAACAATAGGACTAATGATTTAATTTCTGAAAAGCAGCTGATGCCTTGGCTCACATCAAACACGCATCTGAAGCGAGCTAAGAAGCATAGCAAGGAAAACAGGTTATTAAGAAGATTTCATTTTAAATGTGTGGGAAACACAACTGATTAAATTGAATTTCGCATGTGAATAATACAAACTAGGAAGAGGGACAAACCTAGTAGCCTTTGGATCCTTGATTTACTTGTTAAATGCACAATGATTATATATGACTTAAAATTATTGCAGTTTCCCAAATTGACAAATGTAATTGCTGAGACTGATGAAAGAGAATATTGGGATGCTGCTTTGGATTCTGTTGGAAAGTACTTAGGAGTTGACAGATGGTGCATACATTTGGAGGTTGAGAAGGGTAAGAAGGTAATGAGACTGGGGACCAAAAACAATTACAGTGTCTTAAGCCTCAAATGCAGCATAATTGCATCTGTAGAATAGGCAAAACAATTGGGTTTAATGTATTCATAATGTTTGTCAGAAGTGCAAGAAACAAAACCTGGAGGTGTAGATAGAGTCCGAAAGCATAAGTCAAACAACTACAGAACACTCTCCTCACTCAGTCACTAGAAAATTCAGGCAACAAATATTTAGTGATGTGAAATGAATGAAAGTGGGTCACTGATGACTTCATAGGCCTGACATTAACAAACGTGAGCACATATTGAACAAAAGAAAGTAGAAATCACCACCTACGAACTCTATTTGAACATGACTATAGAAGATAATGAAATTGAAATACTACTACTAAATGTTTGGGTGAGGGGATGAAGAATAAATTTGGCCTGGATATGGGTACAGGAGGTCACTTTTAAAGGATTGTAAAGGAAGTCTGAGATTTATTGATTGATATTGAAGAACTATCAAAAGTATATAGTAATCTCTAAGAAAAATTCATAGGGGGAATATTGTCAGTGAGGAAATTGTAATTGGAGGATAGTGACATATTGTGATCTTGACCCCTCACATTTCATCTGCGGTTAAATCATTATAATAAAAGAATCATTCATCTCTAAGCTACTTGAAAATGGAGAACACATATTCCATCTCTGCAAACCCATAAGGACTTATTAAAAGGCATGGCATACATCAGCCATTCGATAACTATAGGACAAAATTAACTATTAAAATTAAATAAATACAATAATTCTCAGATTAGATGAAGGAATTTTTAAAAAGTGAAAATATTCTTCAATTTCATTTTGCCAGAGCAAAACTACTTTGATCATTTCATATATAGGCTTTCCAGTTTGTTTGTTTGTTTTTTCCTCTAGGGTCATGTTTATAGCCTTCTTTATAATTTATCTTACTTAGTTACATGAAGTCACAACATCTTTGAATATCAACATATAAATTTTTTCACCTTATTTTGATTGACTGGCTTGTATTCGAATCTGTCACCCTTTTCTGATCTACATTATTTCTCAACCCAGCTGCCAGCTAGAGTAATCCCATAAAAAAGGCCAGGTCATATTTGTCTTCTGAACAAAACTCTCCATTTGTTCTTCATTTAACCCATAGTAAAAGGCAAGATGCAGTGTCACAGAAGGTCCAACATAATCTTGGTGAAGCACACTACCTCAGAGTTCTTGCCTGGAACACTTTGCCCTGTGATATTTACATGTTAATTCATTTCCTTCAGGTTATTTCTCAAATGTCTTCTTATTTAAAAGGTTTTACCTGACTAGCAACATTTTTCTTATCCAGTTCTACTTATTTTCATGTGTTACCTCCTTGCATGTCATAGTTTTATTATTTTTTTTCTTGTCTGTGCTTCACAAGAATATAAGCTTTTCAAGGGCAGATAACGTGTCTCTTTTATTTCTGCCTGTCCTTGCGCACAAAGCATAACCCAGTACGTAAATGAAAGAATGAACAAATGAATAGGACAATAAGTTGGGAGCCTCCCCAACTATACTGGGTAACTTAGAAAGAATTTGTACAGATAGTTACCTACACGCACTGGAGAGGTTTAGAGTTTTAGATGTTTTAAAAATAGAAAATATCCTGGCCATTCATTCATTCACCCAACAAATATTTATTGAGTGTTACTCATGTGACAAACCATGTGTCTGGCACCAGGCACATCAAAAGGAAAAGGACTGGCACAGTTCTCACTAAGACTAAAAACTTTCACTTTCATGAAGGGGAATTTGATTGTGGTTTTAGAAAGAGCACATGTGGTATTAGCGTACATCTTGGGAATTTGAGGGACTTGGTGTAGAATATTTTGAAATGAGAGTCTGGGTTAGGGCAGTACCAACAAGTACAAAGGAAAAAGATAATCAGAAGAGTCTTTCTTCTACTTAACACCAGTTACTAACTAAAGGTACTTACTGTGAGTAAATGAGCTCATTATCTTGAATATGCCATAATGAAGAGTATAGGGAACAATATTGATTTAGGCCTCTGACACTTTAATTCAAGACTAGTTAGTAAAAATGTCAGTAGCTTGTAGACTCCCTAAACTCTAGCTGTAAATAAACAGACTCATATCCTACTGGGCTTATATGTCATTGACTAAGGAAAAAAAGTGGGTCATTTCTGAGCAGCTTTGGGCAGATGGTAGAGATGGTGATTCTTATTAATGGGATGCCTTGCCTAAACCCCGTGTTGACCTAATTGTGGAACACAATAACGCAAGTTTGGATTATTCATTCCAAAAGTCAGCTTCTCATGCGTGTATGGGTTCTTAACCGCCCCCCGCCCCCATTTTCCCCTGTACTCTGATGTTTCCATAATATGTACCTTACAATCATCATATACTACCTCATATACTACTACCATATACTATCCCCATTCTTTTGGCTTTAGTAAAGTGAGATTCTGGTCTAAATAATCTTATCCTGTTGCCCATTTACTTACTCTTCTACATTACAGAGTACCTGAATAGGGGTTAAATTTCATTTCTGAGTTAGATGTGTTTAATATGTATTACAAGACAGTGAGTGTGGGACCCTCAGGATCTCACTTCCCCCTCTCTACACTGGACAACTGTGATTTTTACACTAATTCTGGGTAAGTATGTCTGTGCTAATAATCAAGTTAATCCTCAGATTGGTTGTTTTAAGGCCTAGATCCAGGAGCTAGGAAGAACCAGGTAAAATAGTTGGTACTCCTACTAAATCTAAATTAACTCTTACTAAATCTAACTCCTACTAAATTAACTTTATCAATAAAGACAAAGTGAATTAAAAACAAACAAACAAACAACTGAGGGCTCCTGGGTGGCTCAGTAGGTTAAGGGTCCAACTCTTGATTTTGGCTCAGGTCATAATCTCAGGGTCCTGGAATCCAGCCCCATATCAGGCTCAACAGGAAGTCTGCTTTAGATTCTCTTCCTCTCCCTCTGGTTCTCCACCTGCTCACTTTCTCTCTAAAATGGATAAGTACATTATAAATTCCTTTGTTTCACAAGTATAAAAGAACTCACGATTATCCCTCCAAAAAAAGCAAGAACTTATCTGCTGATGGTTTCAAACTTTAACACCAGCCATCCTAACAAACAGGATGCCCTACTCTTTCTGAACTAGGTTAGTAGTCATTTAGTAAAGGCTGCAGTAAAGGGGATTAAGGACATCTCCCATTTTGCATATACCTTTTATTCATGCTGGCTCGCCTGCCTTCTTTCTCTTGCTACATAAACAGCTTCCTACTCTCTCCCTGCTTTACTATTTCAATACATCCTCCATATGACATGGGGAGCCAGGGTTTTATAACAAGACTGTCCTGCATCAGAATTTAAGTGTCTACAAGAAGGTACTGGCAGAGCTTGTAAGGAGGGCAGTGAGTCCACACATGTTTCATAAATGGGTATGCTAGCCAGATTTATCAAAGTTCCAAGGGGATTAGAAGTCCCAGTGATACTAAAGTTACATAATTGTTTTGAGATGATTGAATGAATAAAGGACATGAGACTTCCCTTTTGGGCTCAGTAAGGAACACCAGAGAAGAAGGAAGAAAAAATATTAAGGGGGTCCTCATTTGAGTAAGGCATTATGGTTAGCATTCCATATAATTTAGAAAATATAATCTACATTATGTATGTCATGGGATTTTAGTCCATTAATTTATTTAATCCTCACTTCATTCCAAATGAGGTCCTGAACTGGCTTTTTACTACTGCATGCTCTAAGACAGGAACAAAATAAATACATTAAGATAAAAGGGAAGATAAAATAAATGATTTAATAGGGAAATATTTTGGATAAGGCTAGTGCTAAAAAAAGCATAAAACTATTCAGACTATTGTAAAACCCAGCTGAAAATTCCACTATGAGCTGCTGAACTGTCAAACCAAAGTATGGGATAAGTAGTTATATTACTTGGTTTCCACTTAAAAAGGAAAAAAGAAAGGTAAAAAGAAAAATAACAGCTTTTCCTGGTGCTGAAAAAAGAAAAAAGTTCTCTATGGATCCTGTTAAGATGAGGAAGCATTTTTAAAAAAATTTTTATTCCCAGTATATAGTGGAAGAAACTGCAAGTTATATATTGTAATGACTTTATGAAGGTAACAGAAAGTTCGATGTTATGCTTTATCCAACTTTGATTCTAAAAGATATACACTTTCCCACTAGGTCGTGTATTTGGTCAAATTCACTGATCAGGCAGGAAGTAAAACTAAATAAACAAGTGTATTTCACAGCTAAGTGCACTCTTCAAGCCACTGCCTGAACCAACAGTATCAACAAATGATCGCATGCTGCTTACATTCCTACTGAACACTACTCTCATTCATCCAGTATACCTTAAAATAATCAGAGAGGGAGACAAACCATAACAAACTCTTAATCATAGGAAACAAACTGAGGGTTGCTGGAGTCCCGGGTTGCTGGAGTCCCGGGAGGTTGGTGGGGGGATGGGGTAACTGGGTGATGAACATTACAGAGGGCACCTGATGAAATGAGGATTGGGCATTATATAAGACTAAAGAATCATTGAACTCTACCTCTGAAACTAGTAATACATTATATATTAATTAATTGAATTTAAATTTAAAAAAGGCCAAAAAAATTTTATGAGATACTTTATACTTCAATAAAGCTATTACAAAACTGAAAAAAAATACATATGTTAACAAAAGAAAGCCAAGCGTATTAAAAATACAAGCAACCAAGAGACACGCATCTTGTCAGAAACTGAGAAATCTAAATAAAAGAAAAAAAGAAACTGCTATCATTAATAATGAAAAAGATGATTTCATTCAAACGTAGAGGGCAGTAACATTATTTTTATTAAAGAAAAAGTATATATACATCACTGACAAAATTAACTGTAGAAATGTATATTCGACTTTAATCCCAGCATTATCACATAATCAAAGGAGTCTAGTTCCAAAACAGGGATTATGAACAGATTAGAAAACCTACCAAGGAAGAGTGTAAAAGATAGAGATAGGGAAAGCCAAGCAATTTAGCAATGACTAAGAGCAATGAAGAATCTCTGGATGTTTTGGAAGTCAGTAATAAACAAAAAAAAAAGGGACGGGATGATTCTCAAATTTGATGATGACACAGTAGAAGAACTTATATGTGTTGAATGGCAAAAAAAAGTCTTTTTAATTTCTCTTTAACTTATTTTTGAAGGACCCTTTCAAGGTAGATTTTGAACAACCAACTAGTAGAAGTTTATAAAATATCACAGAGATATTAAAATAAACAAACAAGTTTTTCAATTCATATTCATAATTTGTTCATCATTGTGAAAATATGGGGAAAGTGTTTACTATTGTGATTACTGTTCAGAATGGTAAAATTTAACTTTGGGAGGTAGAGATTTTAAACCAAAGAAATGGAAGGTACGTTGAAAGGAATTATAATTAGATGTTGATTTTTTGGAAAAGAAAGAAAATATATATATACCTTGAGGAAAAAATAATTTCTAGGCAGCAAAATGTTACAGTATAGCAACACCAATTCATCTATGAGAATGTCATAGTTACAATATGGTTAGAGCATATTCTCTTTTCTCTAATTATTAACTTTGAGACCACTGAGATTGTTCATCATATCTCTTCCTCTAAACTGGTTCTTTTACAGTTCATTAGGTACCCCATGAAAGGAAAGAAGAAAGAAGAGTATGATCTTGCAGAAGTAATACCCTATCTTTGCCTTCAGTTGTCTCTTTGACCCTAAAAATAATCTCAGTTTCAACGATGATTCCTTTGGAAAGAAGCAAGGCTCAGGCAAAGTAAGGCAATATAAAGTAGTTCTATGCAGTCAAAATGAAAAAATGAACAAAATGGGGCGCCTGGGTGGCTTAGTGGGTTAAAGCCTCTGCCTTCGGCTCAGCTCATGATCTCAGGGTTCTAGGATCAAACCCCGCATTGGGCTCTCTGCTCAGTGGGGAGCCTCCTTCCCTCTCTCTCTCTTCCTGCCTCTCTGCCTAGTTGTGATGTCTCTCTCTCTCTGTCAAATAAATAAATAAAATCTTAAAAAAAAAAAGAAAAGATGAACAAAATGGCGACAGGAAGACAAGTTCCAATTGCAGCAGATCAATACGCTTGATTTTCTGGAAAGGCAGAAAAGGAAACCCTCAATTAAATTAAAAACCCTAACCTTTATAATTGTGAGAGCTTTATCCTTTTATTAAACAAATACAAGCAAGGTATTTTACCTCCTTTCCCAGCAATGGTTCTGGTTTCCTGATTTTCAGGGCTTTAAGTGTCTGGTTGTGGTTTTGTGATGCAAAATTACTGTAATTCCAGTTGCTTTTATTATCTAACACCGTGAATTATAAAGTTTCTATTAAATAATTATTAACTAAAGCATTTAAAATAGATAGGCTAAGAGGGGAAATATCCATTTTCTTTATTTCCTTATGGTTTATAAAACGGGGTCTAGATGACATTTACTTTTAGTAGTACCCACTATAAATAATTTATATGCTATTGACATTTTACAGTTATGATTTAGTTATTTCTTATTTTCTTGGTATACAAGCATTAGCCTAGAAGTTGGTTTATGTGACCAGCAATTCATGCACAACACAACTGAAGTCTAAATGATCTTCTAAGAGTAATCGATGAACTTACGGCAAACACTTCAAAATACATTAGGAGTTTCAGTTCTTTTTTCAGATATTCTAAATAATTGCTAATAAATACATTTAAGGTTCTTGTCTATTCCGCTGGATTAACTTGTTCAATGTAATGTGTATGGGCTGCCTCAGGTACTCTCACTCCTCAAGCACACAGTAGTAGGGCTTCAGCCATCAACAGTGTGGTGCAACTGCTGTCTGCGAAGTAACCCATTAGTTCTGAATCATCCTCCTTCAGTGTATTTTATCATATATTCTTATGCCAAATATTGTGCCAAAGAAGGGTATTTATGCCAAAGAAGGAGATGTAGTACAAAGAAGGGCCACATGTACCCCAATGTTCATAGCAGCAATGGCCACAATTGCCAAACTGTGGAAGGAACCAAAATGCCCTTCAACAGATGAATGGATAAAGAAGATATGGTCCATATATACAATGGAATACTATGCCTCCATCAGAAAGGATGAATATCCAACTTTTGTATCAACATGGACAGGACTGGAAGAGATTATGCACAGTGAAATAAGTCAAGTAGAGAGAGTCAATTATCTTATGGTCTCACTTATATGTGGAGCATAAGGAAAACATGGAGGGCATTGTGAGAAGGAAAGGAAGGGTGAATGGGAGGAAATCGGAAGGGGAGATGAACCATGAGAGACTGTGGACTCTGAGCAACAAACTGAGGGTTTTGGAAGGGAGGGGGTTTGGGCGAGCCTGGTGGTGGATATTGAGGAGGGCATGTATTGCATGGAGCACTGGGTGTGGTGCATGAACAATTAATCTTGTAACATTGAAAAAATAAAAGTATTTGGGGAAAAAACCCTAAAATATTAAAATTTAAGAAAGTAGATCTCATTAATTGTTCTTACCATAATCAATAAATCAATCAATAAGAAAAAAAAGGGGGCACCTGGGTGACTCAGTGGCTTAAAGCCTCTGTCTTCGGCTCAGGTCATGATCTCAGGGTCCTGGGATCAAGCCCCGTATCGGGCTCTCTGCTTGGCAGGGAGCCTGCTTCCCCCTCTCTCTCTGCCTACTTGTGATCTCTCTCTCTCTGTCAAATAAATAAATAAAATCTTAAAAAAAAAAAAGAGTTGGATGCTTTACTGACTGAGTCAGTCCGGCACCCATCATAGACTTACTTTTAAATGAAATAATATGTATATGACAATCTGCTAGAGAAAAATTGAGATAAAGTAGAAGGAAAGGTGAAATCAAAATCACAAGACCTGGTTTCGTCCAGGTCCAGCACCAAGATGTTGGGCATTATGCTAGTGATTTTGGCTCTTAGAATCAGAGTTTCTTAGTCAGTAAAATAAAAGATTTAAATTCCAGAGAGCTTCTGAGAATCTTTACAAGCTTTACAATATATCTATGCTTATATTCCCAAACATATGATGAACTTCTCAATGTTCACTACCTCAGATACCAGAATATTTTTCTTTACATATTTAAACTCAATGTTTATTATTTCTTCTTGATACTAAACAAGAATAAATTTGGCAAAATCCAAAACAATAAAAATAACTAGGCAAATTCTCACCAACCCTTCATTTCCTGATTCTGTGATATGCTACTGAAAATAGCAGTTGTGTGATTTGCACATAGAAAGGGAAATAATAAGTTTGTCTCATTCTGACTTTACCACTTGGCTTGACCTCAAATATCTTCTCTATGGACTTTTCTTTTTTTTTTTTTTCCTATGGACTTTTCTAATGTTAGGAATATGGACTGAAGTACACTTTGTCTAAATGGATTAAATTTTCATTAAAAGATAAAGATAGGCACATCATCATCTCTCTCCTGATAACTAAAATGATACACCTTCTAAAACCAGACGGCCAAACTGATCTTTCTAATAACAGCACATATTTATATTACTTAGTGCTACTCTATGTCAGATATCATTCTCAGTTATTTAAAATACATTATCCCACTTCTCTTTTCAAAATTCCTTAGTGGCTCTCTATAATTTTAAGGAGAAAAATAATCAAGTTATTTTCCCATGGTATATTCTGCCTTCATACTAAATATGAGTAATAAATATATATCAGTAAAACTGAGTCCATACTTATTTGTCCAAATCTATCTTATTGCCATGTAAATCATCTTTGCTTTCTCCCCTTGCTTTGTCTTCAACCTCTCACTCCAAAGAGGGAAACCTGGTTTTCACTACCTCCATCTATTTATTTAATTATATAATTACAGTGTATGCATATCGTAGTTTTAGCCTTTTTAAACATTATACCCATTAGAAGTAGCTGTATCAATTAGAATCCAGTATTTACGTACAATTACTTTTATCATTAGTCTTAGAGACTCCACTCATTTCCCAAGCTAGTGCCCTTTCCCCAGTGTCCTTTGATGAGGCTGTTAACTACATTTATAATACAGTAAGACTATGTGATCACATTCTGCATTCCACGCTGGATCCTCTGGCTTCTTACATGATTTATTTTAATTTGCATACAATAAAATCCCTTCTTTCTGTTGTGAAGAAACAAAAGTGCTTTGACAAATTCATAGTTTCATATATTCAACATTACATTATCGTACAGAGTAGTTTCATCAGCCTATAAATTCCTGTACTTGACCTACACAAACTCCCTACCCTGAATTCCTGGCAACCATGGATCCATTTATCATCTGTATATCTAGCTCTGCCTTTTCCAGAAGGTCAAATAAATGGCCTCATACAGTATGTATCCTTTTAAGACATTTTTTTAAATGTAACAATATATACTTAAGAGTCAACAAAGTCTTTCCATGGCTTAAGAGCTCATTTCTCGTTATGTTGGTAAGTGTTCTATGTTATGGTTATAACAGAGTTGTTTATCCATCCACCTATTGAAGTACATCTTGATTACTTCCAGTTTATGGAGATTAGGAAAAAAGCTGCTATAAACATTTGTATGCAGGTTTATGTTTGGACATACATTTTCAATCAATACTTAGGAGGACAATTGTGAAATGATATGGTTAAGAAAACATGTTGTTTTGAAAGACAGAACTAACTTCCTTCCAAGTGGCCCTTCTATTCTGCATTCCCATCAACAATAAAGGAAAGTTACTGCTGCTCTGCATCATCACCAAAAGTTGGTATTATCAGTGTTTTAGATTTTAACCATTCTAATTGTCGTGCAATATTAACTCATTGTTTTAATTGGCATTTTTCCAAAAACAAATGTTATTGAGCATTTTTTGTATGTTTATTCACCATCTGTTTATCTTTGGTGAAGTGTCTCTTCAGATATTTTGCTCATTTTAAAATCAGGTTGTTATTTTCTTATTGTTGAGTTTAATATTTCTCTATACATATTGGATAAAAATACTTTATCAGATATGTGTTTTGCAAGTATTTTTCACCGAGTATACGGCTTGCTTTTTATACTTTAAATGATATCTCAAGTAGACTAGTAGGTTTTAATTTTAATGAAGTTCAATCTATCAATTTTTTCTTTAATAAAAAATTATCTCATAAACTTACCACTTATGCAAGGTCACACAGATTTTTTTCTTCTGTATTTTCTTCAGAAAGCTTTACCGTTTTCATTTTACATTTACATCTGTGAACCATTTTATGTTAATTATTTTGCAAAGGATGTCCAGTTGCTCCAGGACTATTTCTTGAAATGTTTGACACATTATCTGCACGCTACTGAGTTCAAATTGAATTACTGCTTTATTTTAAGTACTAATTATTATTAAAATAGAACTTAGGAAATACTGTAACTTAAAAGTAAATCTGAGCTTCTATACAGCATACATGATTATGTCGCAATTAAAAAAATTTCTAAGTATTCTCTCTCAGTAATAGCTATCAGTTACCTTTCCTTTATAAATACGTTTCTTGTGTAATTCAAAGACATCTTTGATCATTTACTCTTTAATGCACAGGTTAATCTCAGCATTCAAGCATTCATGAAGTCAAGCATATCCTTGCTTACTGTGAGACTTTGTCAATACTCTTCACTAATTCAAAAAAAATTTTTCTTTAAAGTTCAATGGAAATCTAATTCCTAGTCTTTATGAATCTATGTTCCCTGACATTCCCAAATAGCAATGAATTCTAGCAGTTGACTAGAATTGTGATCAATTGAAGCCATTTATATTTAATGTAAAATTAATTGTTTGTGGAGCTAATATTAATTGGACTCATTGGTCTCTCATAAAAAGAATAGAGAAAATAAAGCAGCTTGCAAATGATCACACTGAATTGCAGCATAAAGAGCACCACCATTTCTTAATTGACTGAATATTAGTAAAATAACCTAAGAACATCAGATTAGTTAAGCAGTCCCAGATGTTGTTCCTGGACACTACTCTGTTTTCAATAGAATATCAAGATCTTAAAAATTTTGAAAATAAGAAACAAATGAGAAAAGAAATTAAGATTTCCATTCATGAGATAAGACATAATTCGGAGTGACTGGAATCTGTCTTAAGACTTGATAGAGAGTGCCTGTGAATATTTATTTTCAGGATTTATGAATATTTCTGATGCATCTTTTGGAGGAGTCAAAGGTCAAAGTATTGTTGAACAACACCCCTTTTGACCAAAGCCTCCAGTATGAGATATCACATGGAAACAATTTCCAACAATTTAACAAGGAGAAAAAAAAATCTTTCCCATTAAAGAATTATCTGGAGCTAAGCAAAAATTACGTTACCAGATTGACTAATGAAATTAAATATGTTAAGTGCTAAGAAAAGACAATATAGAGTTATGGGGGATGCCCTGGATGATTCTTACAGATTTTCAATAGTTTACTAACATTTTATAAGTTCAATAAATTACATCATCTTGTCTAAAAACAAAATGAAGTGAGTCTATTGTTTGATTTTTAAATAAATATGGGTCTATAAGCCACTTTCTATGTACTGTGTTTAGCATTATCAATTTATAAATGCATATAAAATATATTCATCAGACAGTGTTGCTTTTTGTATAAAAAGTTATCCTCATAAGATCAGAGATACTAGTATTCATTCATTAATTTGTTAATTTTTTCTAAAAATACTGACTACCTTCTTTATTTGCACTCTGTACTCAGCATTGACTACATAATAGTGGGAGAAAAAAATGTCTGCTTTTTACCACAGCTATATTGAAGTATAATTGATATATATCATTGTGTAAATACATATAGGGTACACAACATGATTTGATATATATCAAAGGATATATATTTCAGTGATATACCATGAGTATATAATACACACACACACACACGCAAATACACACACACACATATATGCATCTATCACCTCTCATAATTATAATTTTTTGTGGTGAGGACTTTTAAAATCTACTCTCTTAGTTACTGCCAAATATATAATACAATATTGTAAGCTAAGTGTTTGCTTTTACAGTGCTTATAGTTTTAAGTAGATTAAGCCTGGTGAGAAAGAAAAAGAATGGTCAATTGTTGGGTAAGCACCTTATTAAATTGTAACTTTGGCTAAAGGAATTTTTTATCTTGAACACTCTATGAAAACAGATTTACAAATATCACAGCCAGTCACTGTAATCTAAGTAAAGCTTGTAAGATGAGAAAGGAATTTGCAGAATATTGCTAGAGAAATTAGGTGGTGAGTATGTATGGCCCTATGGATAGACAAGAAACACAATCAGGGTGCTTTCTTCCATGGAGAAGAAGGTAGGAATAAAGTGAGGAACAGATAACTCCTAGTATAGTTCAATAATTCCTCATTATCTGTTTTGCTTAGAGCTGTCCCTGCATATCTATGATATGAATATTTAAATCTAAATGTTTTTCTCTACAAAATGATAAGTATGAATTGCATATTACTTTTAACTATTGAAATAATAAGTTAATTTCTCTTGCCTCCTACTGTTGAAAAAATTATAATTTGGGTTATTAATATAATGAAATACCCAAAAGTGCTAAGTTTCAAGTTCTTAAAATCTTAATCACATAACTTCGATCAATTTGATTCAGTTGAAGTTCAACATGACTAGGCCCTTAAGGGGATTTTGGTTAGATTCCCATAGTGAATACTTAGCAAATGCAGACAAAAAAGGAGCAAGTTGTAGTTAAGAGGGAGGATTAGTAATAACATGTGTGTGTCTGTGGGAGCAGAGAGGTTGAAGTGGTGGGGGCAGGTTAAGTACAGTGGTCTTACAGAACATTCTCTAAACTGGAGAATATAGAAACAGCATATGTCACGGAGGGAAGAAAGTAGAAAGACCCTCATGGAATATAAACTCCTATAAAGTTGAGATGTACTTGTAATAAGTCTTTTTTTTCAATTATGCACCTGATAACAAAGTGAGACCATCAGCCTTTATATCTAAGAGTGTGTGAAATTAAGAGCATTATGCTGAAATACGGGTGGGGAACATGGGGACTGTAGCTCTGAGACACCTGAACCCCAGGAAAGTGTTGCATGATCTTTTCCTGAGTAGAACCCTGTGTGGTTTCCACATCTGCCCATTGTAAGAATTGAATGAACACTAAAATTCAGTGAGTAGAGTGTACAAGTTATAGAAAAGTAGAATATATATTTAGGGCATAAAAGATACAAACCAGATGACACCACAGACTTAGACTTACAAAATATCAGGATGTTCTAATATTCACAATATTCATGCAACTAATGCTTGGAATATGTGAGTGGCTGCAGTGAACCAACTTGAGGTACATAGGCAGGTTATAGGAGATCATTGGATGTGCAACTTAGAGTCCAGTCAGATTTTGGAAACCTGAGGTCCCCATCTCCCTATGGTATGTATTAGTTCTTGATCTGTGATGAAACAACAAGAACAGGACTTTAGGAGCTACAGTTTCCTTAAGCCTGGGAAGTCTAGAGCTTGTGGCAATTACAATGTTATGGAATTTGGGGGTTCAAACTGCTCTTTAAATTACTTCCTACCCCTGCTCCTATTGTGATTCTCTCTTACTAAAACACTAACATAAATAATATATGCACCATAATTTCAAATTTAATGGAACAATCAAGCAAATTTGCCTCCACATAAATTAAGGGGAAAATGCCTCTGCTTTTATCTACAGCAGAGCAAATGCTTTCATTGGTTGGATACCTACTGCCAATGTATGTAACTTAGACCAAGACTTTTTTCAGCTTCTCCTGATCACTGCCTCAGTTGTCACTAAATTGGGAAGCCAAATAAACTGTGTGATAGTTACCACAAAATTATTTTAATGCATTATGTATGTATAAGATATATATGATGCATCATAGGTGTAAGACTGAATTGGTTATGTTGAATGAGTTCCTAATTTTTTTATAGTTTTCCTAAAAGTAACTTTTTTTGTTTAAGATTTTATTTATTTTTTTGAGAGAGAGAGCACGAGAAGGGGGAGGATCAGAGGGAGAAGCAGACTCAGCTCCATGTGGGACTCATTCCCAAGGCTCCAGGATTATTGACCTCAGCAGAAGGTAGTTGCTTAACCAGCTGAGCCACCCAGGCACCCCCTATAAGTAACTATTAATTACATTTATTTATCTCCACTACAAATAGGAAATAAGGCATTTTGAACTAGTAGAATGGTTTTGAATACACCTGAACCTATGTTTGAAAATTGTAGGATGTTTGTAGTCTTGTCATTCCTTTGAAATAATTATTATTATTATTGTCATCATTATTATTATTATACTTTATTCTGGATGGCCCTGATTCTCTGAACAAAACTTTCTTTGTAAAACAAATGATTTGATTAGCCTTTTAAAATTAGTATTTTTAGGTTTACTTTTAAAGTTGTTGGACTACATTCTTCACTTAAGAATTGATTTATGAACTGATTGACTTATGACCTGATTTAACTTTTATAAGTGCCAAGTAAAATTTTGTTTTCAAGCTGACTATAACCAAAGTGCACACATCTTTTGAGTTTTATAAAATTTGAACATTTTCCATTTTCTCCTTTAATTAAAATCTTATTTCACTGCTCTATTTTCCCTATTTTTCTCTGAGTAGTTGAAACAAGTGTAAATGGGAAATTTCAAAAGAACAGGAACACTTGGCCATATTTCTGTCTGATCAAGAAGCAGAAAATGCAGGAAATCTAATGAGAAAGCTTATTATTATGATTTGCACAGCTCAGCTTTTGCATAATCAAGCATGTCAATGCACTCGCACATTTGTGAGTGCTGCTTAGAACCACACATCTGAATCTTTTTAATGTTTCTCCATTACCACTGCTTTTGCTGCCCCACTCAGGAAGCCATCATCCATGACCCCAATTTTCAAAATGGGCCAGCTAAAAACAAAGACTGGATGTGTTTCCTAATCTCATCAAACCTTTTTTTCTTTTTTTCTTTTTTTTAAGTAGAATGAAAACAGGTGGTGTTCTCAATTTTTAAAGAAGATGAATTATGAACTGTAATCTGAATATGGCTGTGATTATCCAGGTACAATTGCCCACATGAAAGTCGGTGGATCTGTAGAAGTAGCTATGTAATATTCAGGTGATCTTTGTTAGCATCTGGGGTGCTTTTGATGCATTAATATCATGCAGCACTTCAGTTAATGTTATAGGAACATATGTTGCTATTTGTCAATATGATAGTGTAATACATATGCATGCAGGAGGGTGTCATGTCAAGGAAATGGCATCTACATCCTCCCAAAAGAATTGATGTGAGTAGTAAGTACCCTTCACTCCCTTTCTCACCTTTCCCTCATCCTTATAATTAAGACTCAACATTAAAACATGATGAAATGGTGAGGCATCGTAAGAGTTTGCCATTATAGGGGCCCCTGGGTGGCGCAGTTGGTTGAGCGACTGCCTTCGGCTCAGATCATGATCCCTGAGTCCCGGGATCGAGTCCCACATCGGGCTCCCAGCTCCATGGGGAGTCCGCTTCTCACTCTGACCTGCTCTCTCTCACTCTCTCTCTTTCCTAATAAATAAATAAATAAATAAAATCTTTAAAAAAAAAAAAAAAAAGAGTTTGCCATTATAGTTTGGCAATACTTTAAAATTCCAGGCCAGTGAATAAAGGTAACTACTACATGGTTATCCATTTTATGACTATTTATTATTAGTATGGTTATTTTATTGTATTTATGATTTTTAAATAAATGACGAGACCAATGACCCTAACTAGGAGAGAAAGGAATTTCAAAATCCTATTTTTCATATGTTATTATACATAAAAGGGCAAAATAAAATTTGAGCACTAATAATTAGTGTCTCCTAAAAGACTTTATGAATAGGAAAGAAAACATAAATGATGGTAAAATTCAGTGCATTTGCAGTCGACCAAAGAATCCCTTTAAAAAGTTGCTATTTCATGGATCCCTGATGAGCTACAAAGCCTGCAGGTGGGGGGGTGACATGGGAGCAGGATCTAAAAGCAATATTTAAAGAGGTTATTAAGGCTTTTTTTCATCACACATATACAGGAAAGCTAACTAATATTTTAAAGAACAGTCAGAATACAAAATGATGTCAATAAAATGAGAAGATGAGCAACATATGAGATGGCATTTTAAAACATGAAATGGAACATTTAATTTTTTTCCCACAAATATAGTATGGGAGATATGAGGCATAACAAAAACATGTTAGGGATTCTAACTTATGGAAAGATTAATATGAAAAAGTGGCAGGATGAGTAAAAGTCCTGAGAGCATTTATGTGTCACCCTTTGGAAAGAACTGTATATATTCCAACACCGATTCTAATGTGTCTTTCCCACAAGTTTATATTTCTAGGCCTAATTCTAAAACTGAATTAGTGAATTAGAATATAAAATCCTTTTAGTATCCTGACAGAAAAATCAGAGCTTGTTGACCATCTGCCTCCTAAGATACGATCAAGAACTATACTTGGTATATTAGGTATGATCTACTCAAGGGAGACAAAGAAAATCAGATATTCTAGACATTAAATTCATATATACAATTATTTAACAATGTTTACTGAGACTCAATTATGGCTCAATAACAACACAAAGCACAAATGTTGGTCTTTCTCTGAAGGAGATATCTAAAAATGTTAGAAAGTCTATCTTCATAAATATATGTCTCACTGTATTATTTATCTACAGAAAGGAAAAAATAATTTCAAAGAACACAAACTGAAGAAAATATAAGTAAATGTTCTATAACATGGCAGACTATTATAAAAAATAGTATTTCTAAGGACTTTATAATCATGTAAATTTGCTTATGTCAACATATTAAAAGAGCAGAAATGAAGATATTTATAATATGATCACAATTATGTAAAGGGTTTATTTTTTTATTTTTAAAGATTTTTATTTATTTATTTTTTTGACAGAGAGAGAGAGAGACATCACAAGTAGGCAGAGAGACTGGCAGAGAGAAGGAGAAGCAGGCTCCCCGCTGAGCAGAGAGCCCGATGCGGGGCTCGATCCCAGGACCCTGAGATCATGACCTGAGCTGAAGGCAGAGGCTTTAACCCACTGAGCCATCCAGGGGCCCCATAATGGGTTGAAGAAAAGCATACCAAAAATGGATTAAAGCATATCTAAGAGCCCCTGGTTGCTGAGTGGGTTAATCATCTAACTCTTGGTTTCAGCTCAGGTCATGATCTCAGGGCCATGAAATTGAGCCCCATGTCCAGCTCCATGCTAAGCAGGGAGTCAGCTTGAGATTCTCTCTCTCCCCTTCCCTCTGCCCCTCTCCGAGCTTGCTCTCTCTCTCAAATAAATAAATGAATCTTAAAAAAAATAAGACTATCTAAGTGAATACATTAAACACCGAACTAGAAATATAAGGCTGCTGACAAACACAGGCAAATAACATGAAAGAAAATTCACAAACCTAGAAAGTATACACAAATATCCTAACTTGTTTAAGTCAATCAAGTAAACCTATGTGGAAAGGCTAATGAAAGTTTATTTCCCCTAATAAGTTAAATATATATATATACATATTTAGTAATCCACGAGATCAAAATTACAATCACAAAATGATATGCATTGAAACTCTTATGGAATGTTTTGTTAGAATATTTATCAAAAGCTATAAATTCATATATTTTGACCCTGTCCATCCTTAATTTCAATTCTATTATGAGACATTTTCCTATGCAAAAATAAGAGCTGGAAAGAAGCTCTTTTTTATTTTTTACTTTTTTTTAGGAAAGAAGTTCTAACTATGCAAATGCTCCCTGAAAAGTTACATGAAACTTCTGAGGGCAGTCAATGTACCCAATGATAAAGGAATGGTCAATTCGATTATGGTTGTTCTCTCAGTGGAAATAATTTATGAAGGTTTTTGAATAGCATATAGATATAGAGTCAAATGAAAGTCAGGTCACAATTATAAATACACAATTATTTAAAGCTATATAAAGGGATGCCTGGCTGACTTAGTCAGTAGAGCATGTGACTCAAGATCTTGGGGTCGTGAGTTCAAGCCCACATTGGGCATGGAGCCTACTTGAAATATATATACAGTTAGAAAGTATAGCTATATAAGAAGATATACATATGTGAAAAGATTAAGATTAAAAGTGGAACTTTAAAACATTGACAATAATTTTGTTAGGATGGCTAAATGATGGAATGATTTCCACATTTTACATTAAAATATGGTTAAAATATAATCATACTTAGAGCCAAGAATTAAGTCTGGGACATATGTGTATTACTTATGACTCAGAAGCAAATCATATATGAGTAAGTAAGGAAATAAAAAAGAAACATGGGAAAATAAAGGATAAAGATCTTTGAAAAATTTGATATTTAAGAAATAGGCAAAGGATGAGGATTCCCATCAACCTGGCTAGAATGAAAACGCAGGCTGAAAAAGACGCTGAAAAAGGCTGACTCAGCTACTATATCCTCAACAAAGTGAAAAAAAAAAATCAGTTCTTCATGAGGGCTGGTGCTGTACCTGCTAAGGTGGCTTCCTTTCCTCCCTAATTATCCTTGAATACAAACAACAAACCATCACTACTATGAAGTAACCAGTGTATATTTCTCCAGCTCCAGGAACCTGTAATAACTAATGTTCTTGTTTGCAATTTAGCAGTAGCAAACCCGAGTCGAAGCTGTCAGTTTCGGATTGGCCTTAAGGAGGCTGTGGACAGGATAAAAGGCTCTTTATAGAAGCTGTCTGTTCTGATTCCCTCTCTAAAAACCAGGAGAGCTACTACAGCAGATAGGGAAATAGTTTGAATGGACCTGAAACTAGTGCGCAGTCATACACAACTCAGGCAAAAGCAAGAGTGGAGTGTCTCCCTTTTTTTTCTTGAGTCTGAGTGTGTATGTCTAATTGCATTATACTTTCCCTGCTGCTCTCCCACATCCACCATCTTCTCCAACTAATAGGATAATGCCAATCCCACCCCTTCATCATCACCACTCAGCTCAAAATCTCATTCTTAGTCAAAACTAAGGAGATGATAAGTCCAGGTCCTCTGGTTGCACGCAAGTCAAAGAATACAGCAGAAGAATCTAATTGAGGTTGGGAATAGGGGATGCATTGTACTGACCATTAACCCTAATATTGTCCTTTGCCAGCAAATCTTCAGTAGAGTACTTGACCAAACTGACCTAGATTCTAGGCCAAGCAGGAAGTCTTGAATATCATTATGAGGCCTATTCATTTATTCAATACAATTTTACCAAACACCTACCAACCTGGCACAGGGAACAATGAAACGAATATTATTTTCTTTAAAGTATTTACCATTTAAACAGATGAAATTTAAAAAATGTGAAAATATTTACAATATTTTGGTATGTGTTAATAATGTACAGATATAAACTATGCAAATAAGAGGGAGTCCACATTATGTTCAAGGGGTAAAACAGATGCCAGAGAATAAGGGAAGTGTTCTTTGTGGAGTCTAGAAATGTTGGCGGAAATTCCTCTGGAGAATTACTAAGCCATTCCAGGCAGAAGGAAAAGCAAGAATGAAAGGATAAATCATTTTTAGAGAAAGTTCCAGTGGTTCTTTGTGACGGGAGAGAAGTTCCAGTGGTTCTTTGTGACTGGATGTTGGCACAACATCCCAAAGTGCCAGGGGCACGGGTATGAGAGGAGGACTGAATATAGATATATTTTAGAATATGAGAGATCTTTGGAAATGGGATTCACAGAACTATCATTGATAAGGTATAGCCCCCCTAAACAAAACTGTTCTTTTAGCTGATGGTTCAGCAATGTCTTCATTAAAATTTATGTTGAGCTATAGCTAACATATTATTTCATCCTAGTTTCCCACATAAGCAGACCCTTTAATAGGTATAAGCAGTTTACTAGGTAGGTCTTCTCAAGAAGCACTAGTAGGAAAGCAGGAACATGAGACAGAGAAAGAAAGGAAGTTAATATAGGTACATAAGCGAGCAAACTACCATCATGAGTTCCTGAAGCTCAATCTCACTAGAAAATGTTTCCAAGTTATTCTACCTATAGTGTGATTCCCATTCATCAGCTCCATCCATCAATTGGCTGTATACTACTCATGGGGCATTAAATTGTTTTCACTCTGCCTTGACCCTTGCCCATAGACTGAGAATATTTTTATAGCCAGAGAATGTCTCCAGACAGAGAGTCACAGGTGTTTGTAGTAAGAAGCTGTCAGAACTGCGAGCACCAAGATTTGGGTGGAACTACAAACCATCTGTTATACACATCAAACCATTATTTTCCAACTGAGATTTTATGTGTGGATTTCTATAATAAATCATAATTTTTTTAAAAATATATCATTTTACTTTAACATAGCTTAAGCATATTATGAATCTTGGATAGTGACTTTAAAATTGTTTGCTATCTGATGGTTTCAGTGTTTAAGTGACAAATCACATTAAGAAGTATAAATTTTAGGGGCTCCTGGGTGGCTCAGTGGGTTAAAGCTTCTGCCTTCAGCTCAGGTCATGATCTCAGGGTCCTGGGATGGAGCCCTGCATCTGGCTCTCCGCTCAGCAGGGATCCTGCTTCCCCCTCTCTCTCTGCCTGCCTCTCTGCCTATTTGTGATCTCTCTCTGTCAAATAAATAAATAAAATCTTAAAAAGAAGTATAAATTTTAAAAAGTAATCAAAGAAGTCATGGAATATTATATAAATGGAGGTTTCAAAGAAGTTCAAATAGAGAAAAATAGAAAATCTGATTCACCTGGCCCAAACTAATAGAGACATACTGTTATGAGCTGAATTGTGCAACCCCCCATTCATGTGTTGAAATGCTAACATCCAGTACCTCAGAATCTGACCTTATTTGGAAATAGAATCATCGGAGATATAGTTAATTAAGATAAAGTCATTAGGGTGGGTCCTAATCACTACAACCAGTATCCTTAGAAAAAGGGGAATTTGAACAGACACACGCATTTCACCAACTGACAATGAAGGCAGAGATCTACAACCCAACGAATGCCAAAGAATGCCAGCAAACCAGCAGAAGTTAGTGGAGAGGCATGGGGCAAATTCTTCTTTACAGCTCTCAGAAGGCACCAACCCTATCAGCACCTTGGTCTTGGACTTCTGGCCTCCAGAACTATGAAATATTAAATTTCTTTTGTTTAAACTACCTAGGTATGTGGCTCTTTGTTTTTTCTTAGTTGTAGCCTTAGAAAAAAACTAATACACATAACAAAGGAAAATAAAACCTGTGGCTCAGCATGCAATATCAAATATCAAGATCATGGTGTGACTAGAATACTTAATCATTATTCATTATATTAAGTTAATGTTAATTTCACTTTTTAAAAATTGGTTTTGTAGTTTTATTTGTATTTTTCTTGTATTTTTATTATTATGGTATATAATAGTTATAAGCATAAGTGATTTATAATTATTTTATAATTTAAAGTAAATATTTTAATAAAAATACTTTAAATAAATGGTTATTAACTGAGAATATTTTCTTTTAAATGAGCTTCATTTTTGAGCCACCTTGAACTGTTGGCATCTTTTTCGTATTAGCATGTATTGACTGACACGATGGTTAATTTAGTGTGTCAACTTGACTGGGCTAAGAGATACTCAGATATCTGGTAAAACATTTCTGGGTATGTCTTTGGGAATGTCTCCAAAGGAAATTACCATTTGAAACCATGAGTCAGTAAAGAATATTACCCTCACCAAGGCGAGTGGGCATAG
Source organism: Nasua narica (assembly GCA_028533885.1). NCBI lineage: Eukaryota > Metazoa > Chordata > Mammalia > Carnivora > Procyonidae > Nasua > Nasua narica. The sequence goes on along the minus strand of CM052809.1, from coordinate 72,494,896 downwards.
TTCAATTCCTTAAGTATTTGAATAGAACAAATAGGTGGAAAAAGAGTTAGTCCCCTCTCTCTGAACTGAGACATGACACCATTTCTTGCCCAAGAAGATCCTTTCAGACTCAGATAAAGACTTATACCATTGTCTCATATTTATTTTTTTGTGGGGGACTATCTTTTTTTTTTTGGTCTCTGAATACCTTTACTCATACAACTAAACAATGTGGCAGTTGGAAACTTTCAGACTAATATGTAAGATCGACTGAGTGATCCATTCAAAGACCTAAATTCCACAACAAGAGTGTTGACTAATGGAGCTTCACCAAAGTACCTATGACAGTTAATTTTATGTATTAACTTGGCTGGACTACAGTACCTAGATATTTAGTCAAACATTATTCTGAAAGTGTCTGTATGAGTGTTTTTGGGGTGAGATTACTATTTAAAATTAGTGGACTCTGATATTCTGTTTTCTCTTCAGATTGTATATATCCTTCTCCATTTAAATTGGTGGACTCGGGGCTCCTGGGTGGCTCAGTGGGTTAAAGCCTCTACCTTCGGCTTGGGTCATGATCTCAGGGTCCTGGGATCAAGCCCCACATCATGCTCTCTGCTCAGCAGGGAGCCTGCTTCTCCCTCTTTCTCTGCCTACCTCTCTGCCTGCTTGTGATCTCTCTTCTCTCTGTCAAATAAATAAATAAAATCTTCAAAAAAAATTCTTAAAAAAAAAAATTGGTGGACTCTAAGTAAAGAAGATGACCCTCCGTAGGATGGGTGGCTCTTATTCAACCAATTGAAGGTCTTAATAAAGCAAAAATGGACCTATCTGGAAAAAGAAGAAATTTTACCTGCAGATGGCTTTTGGAATTGAATTGGAAGCGTGGTGCTGCCCTCCATCTCCTCTCTATCAGCCTCCTGTACAGATTTTGAACATGCCAGGCTCCATAACTGCATGAACTAATACCTTAAAATAAATATCTTTATCTATCTATCTATCTTTACATCTATCCATCCTATGGGTTCTGTTTTTCTGGAGAATCCTGTATACCTGACCTTAAATAAATTACCTGGACTAAAGTGGGACAGAAATGATTAGTCTACCTTAAGTCAAATAGTCTTCTTTGAATCAATCAATTGTGGGAGAAGATGGGGATATGCAAAGTATGGTAGCTTCCATATGATCATTTGATCATATGATTAAAACAAACAAAAAAAATATTTTACCAAAGAACAAAGTTTGGAGAGCTGTATGAAGAACACCTTACACATACAAACATGTTTGCTAAATCAGGTATAAAAAAGAGCATAGTTTAAGATAAAAAAATGTATAACCAAGGTTTGGGTGTGGCATAAATTTTATTTAATAAAAAATGAAAAGAGTTTAATTTGTTCCATTTGGCAAAAACTAACAAGTGTTTAAATTAAACTGACAAATTTCAAATCACACCACTGAATAGTTCATACATCTGCTATTTTTCAAAAAAATGACATTTGTAGAGTATCTTAAAAGTGCTTTGGACCTAATTTATTTTCATTATTGAATATAATCTATATCTTACATGTTTTACAGTTTATATATTATGTGAAACACACAAATTATGTGATTTCTTAATTAGGTTGAATTTTATCTAAACAAACTATGTATTGAAATCTTCTTAAAATCAAATAAATACCTAAAATACTATAGGGTTTGGTGCTATAACATCTTATAGCTGTATAATTAAAATTTACAATAGATAGATGTTTACAGCCTGATAATAGGATACAAAGAATGCCCAGATATGAGAGGAAGACTCATGTCTCCACTATGATTCTATTTCAATTCATATGATTTTATCATACAGTGGTTGAGTATATAGGTTTATGGTTAATTCTAGACAATGGACATATTCCATCAGAAAGCAGAGGACTGTTAATTTCTGTTTTATAGTCTTTTTTACTTGTAGCACTCAACAGGAGAATGTAAGGCTTTTTCATTTCTCATGCTCTACTGTGATAAGAGGTTCTTCTTTCTTTCATTTAGCCCCTAATATAAGGTGTTACTACTCTGATAGAGATTCACCAACATATTCATTTTATGAGAAATATAATAGTTTCCCAGTAATTGAATTCATATTCATAGAGAATTGGAAGAGAGCTAGATGGCCTTGAAAGCCAGACAACATACATTCTGTTGCTAAATCTGCTACCCATTAATTGTCACTGAGAAAACATGTGAAATCTCTGCACATTATTTTTCTCAGCTGGATATTGTGGCAAATAGAAGTTTCTATCCTTCAATTAAATGAAATACATTTAATTCTACAACAAATCACTATTTTATAAAAAAGTCAATAATTAGGGCAGTAGATGTTTCAACTGTTCACAGAACAACTACTTCCACTTTCTCAAGCACATCTCATGTCTTTTTGCTCTGTCAACAAGACTTTCTTTGGGAATTGAAACTGAGTCATAATACATCCATTTCAAAAATCTGCAGATACTTCAGAATTTCTATGCATAATGGGGTATTTTTCAGAAAAAAAAATAAAACAAAACCTCAGCTCTGTGTATAATATCAAACTTGCAGACTGAATATTTCAATGTTATATTTTTGGTCACTGAATCAAAATCTTTCTCAACTGAATACATAATAACTATAACATATCCCAGTCACTTGTTTCAAATCTGTCTTTAAGTTACTTTCAAAATAGTATATTTTTAGAACTACCAACGAATACTTCCCATTTCATAAAAGGCAACCCTCAACCAACATTCAGGTTTTTACTTCACTCTCTCAGACTATTTTCACATATCATTTTGTCTTGTTTCCAACCTTTTTGATTTCCATCCTTTTGAGTATCTAGTTTGCTTAACTAATTACTAGTTCAGCTGCAAAGTACTACAGAATATATTGCCTTAATATTGTTGTTGCACTCCAGTTGTTATCCCTGATGTCCACAACAAATGATCCCTCAAGTATCACTGCAGAACAAGAGTGGTAGGTTCAAATTCACTGCTTCCAGGAATACTCAATCTCCATATTGATTGAAACACAAGGAACACAGTATAATTGTTATGACGAGAGAATATGAATGGGCTTGTTTGCTGGTTGATCTTTTTTTAAAGATCTATTTATTTATTTGAGAGATAGAGAGAAAGAGAGAGAGTGTGCATGTATTGGAGAGGGGTAGAAAGCTCGAGGAGCCAGAGAAACTTCAAGCAGAGTCTCCCTGAGGATAGAGCCTGATGCAGGGCTTGATCCCAAGAGAGATCATGACCTGAGCCAAAATCAAGAGTCATATGCACAACCAACTGAGACACCCAGGCACCCCAGTTGATTTGCTTTAAATATATTTATTCATTGGTTCTTTTATTCATTTGCCTTGATGTTTTAGCTTTTACTTCTAATTTTATTTGGGGGGTGTATTTGGGAGGGAGCAGGTCTCATTTGTAATAAAATGATTTTTTTTAAGCAGCCACTGTGGAACGTAGGTACCCTCACAAAACTGTGTTTTTGTAAATTGTTCTATATATAGGACCAGTATTTACTTTGCTTTTTTTATAGATAACATGGCAATAAAATTTATCACACTGCCTTCTTTCTCCTTTTTTAAGTTCCCCTTATCAGCCTGGCTACTCTTCTGTTTTGTTGTTATTATTGTTACTTACTAGATTGGTTTATTTTGTTTAGCTATCCATTTATTTTTGTCAATTAAATCATAAGAAATATTATATTCAGACCTAGTAAGAATTCTTCCCTCAGACAATTTAGGATAACAGGAAAGGCCTTCATGAGGTTTAGAATGCAAAAAATAAAAATAAAAAAAAATAAAGAATTTTTAACCTGTTCAAGCTTTGAAGAAAAATTACAATATATTGTCAAGTATAGTGACTTAGGTGCTCTAGAAATATACAATAAAATGGAGTTGGGTTACAAGATGCTTATTTGAATCAACATCTATGGAAAAATAAGGTGAGATCAGAAGTAAACAGAATAACTCAGTTATGATATTGGCCCAACAAAACAATGGAAAACTCTGAAGGGAATATTGTCCTTCAGAGTATTTTACATCTGGCTGATATGCTCATATCTTAATACTGCAACTCACTCATTAACCAGATTTGGGCTACTGGGGCTACTGCTCTTCAAGGAGGGCAGGACCTTGGGCAGGGCAGCTCTCTGAAGCTGAGGCACTCCCTGGAGGAGGTGATACCCAGAGTCTTTCTGCTGACAGCACTCCCAGAGATGGAAATAAATCCTTCCTTAAACAAGGACCTGGGTGGTGTATCACTGTGTCTACAGTATCAGAATAGAATAATTTGGAATATATCATATACAGATGTTACAGTGATATATACTCTCTGGCCTAATCTCAGCATATTGTTTCAAGTTTCCTGATGAAGGAAGCTGTGAAACAAGGTGAAAATTAATTCTGAGGACCTAAAATAAATTGTAATGTCTATAAGGTCAGAATATCTCAGTAGATTTGACTATTTCTAGGAAAAAAAATTAAACTAATTTTAGTAGAAACAGAACATTAACAATATGCAACTACCTTGGTAGGAAAAATACTTCCTCATTCAGTAAGAATTTAGTGATAGAAGCATAGTAAGTCTTAACTCCAGATGATAATTGTTCCTGAATTAGCTAACAATAGTTTACCACTATAATATTCAAAATTTCAGAAGCTTTCACCATAAAAGCTATTTTTTATCCAAACTAGGATAGGGGAGCATGCAATGCCTTTTAAACTCATTTAGGAACCCACATTTCTTCTACTATATTGTGTGAATTCATTACATTAAGCCAATAGTTAAGGGAAGGAAAAGAATGATTAGTGAGGTGTTTCTAAAGACCAGATCTAGAAGTAGCACTAATCATTTTACTCACATTCATTGATCATAACTCAGTCACAGATCCACACTAAACTTCAATGGAGATTGAAGTTAGGACTCCAATAAAGTCAGGACTCCAAGAAAAATAGAACAAGTTGGGCACTGGTGAACACACATAACCTTTGTAATAGCTCCTGAGATGAGTCAGAACATAGGAAAGAACTGAGCAGAACTACTGGTAAGGTAATTATATTGACATAGAGTTCAAAGTAGGTAGAAGTGTGATTGTCATTCATACCACCTGAGGAAGTTTGCAGAAGGAAAAACTACAAAATAAGAATAATGGGTTGCACTTTTACTCTATTAAGCAATTATCCTAGAATAATTTGAATGTCAACTAAGAGAAAATCTCAACAATTCTCCATTTTTTTTTTCATTTGAAGTACACAATGTACAAAGATCTATTGTTAAGAACTTGGAATATTGCTACTTATTAAATTATAAACTTCTTTTACTTAGAGACACATATTAATGTGCATATGATACAATCTTCTATGCAGATTTAACAATTACTCAATGTGTGATGATGGATTACAATCATTATTTTATTTGAAGCTAAAATAATTACTTTCAAACTATTGTTAAATGTCAAGAAAAGTGATAAAATGTGTTGATAGGTTGTTGTAGTTCAGTGGCATTTAAATTTTTAATATGGTCAAAGAGGGGAAAGAGGAAAGCATCCACAATTATCTATACAATTTAGTATGTAACCACTTAAGAAAATGTGAACTTAAAAAAAAAAAAAAGAAAATGTGAACTTAAGAATATAGTAAAGGAAGAAAATGGTAGTCTATAGAAATCAACCTCCTCAAATTTAGTCCCTAAAAGGTAAGAAGTGACTTCACAGGTATGAAAACTCTATGAAAAACTATACTATTAGCATTGCTTGAAGATAGAAAATGCTAACGACACTGAAAAAAGTAGCTGTGATAAAAAAAGAAAAACAAATCCTCATCTAGGTTGTACATGCTTTCATCACAACCCTACTGTACCACAATGCTTGTAGTGAACAAAGTCACACCAGGAAAAATATACTTGGGAAACAGGGAGTGGATACCAGTGCAAGAGACTAAGGGAGAATTATGGAAACATCAGAAAGATTAAATCCATCACAAATCTGGAAATACATAATGAGTAACTGAATAGACAGAAGAATGGACTAAGTAAAGGGGCTTAAAATTAAGAATAATTTAGTGGGCCAGGCACCAAATAAAGGGCCAGATAGGCTATTTAAATTATAGACTTGCTTTACATGGGTAAGCCTGATTTACACGGACCCACTTGCAAAGACATAGCTTTTGATTGAGACAAAACAAAACAAAACAAAACAAAAGAAATAAACACATTTTGGCAACTGGGTGGTAAAGAAGAAAAGAAGAAAAAGTTGAAATTTTAGGATCTTGAAAGACAAACTCACAACTCACAAGACTCATGACATTTGCTACCAGTAAAACACAGAAGGAAAAACCTTTGTTATATACTTGGATTTCAATAGACAAGCAGAAAAGGATGCCATTAAACTTGAAGTCTGGAAAACAGTTTTTTTTAAAGATTTTATTGATTTATTTGAGAGAAAGAGAGCACAAATAGGGTGAGGGGCAGAGGGAGAAGTAGACTCCTCACTGAGCAGGGAGCCTGATATGGGGCTTGATCCTCAGACTTCTGGATCATAACCTGAGCTGAAGGCAGACGCTTAACTGACGAAGCCACTCAGGAGGCCCTGGAAAACACTTAACATCATTAAAGTAAACAAAGGAAAAAGTCTAGAGACAACTACTGCAGTAAAACGAGAAACAAATTTTCACAAAAGACAACTGGGGAAAATTTCCCCTGAAAAAATAATAATGAAGCAGAAATACAATAGAATTAAATGTATCCAACCAAGCATTTGAAGCTATGTCAATTATTCTATGAATTATAATTTAAAAAAACTATGAACACAAATGTATACAAATATTGGGAGAAATTAAAACAGTTGATTCAACTCTGAGAAGTAATGGAGAAGACAAAATTATTTCAGAAATAAAAGAAAAATTAGATGTAGAGGGGAGAACAGACGCAAATGAAAATTTACTAAGGAACTTTGAAAAATGGCAAGAAAGTAACCAAGAATATGTCAATGGGATAAAGAAAGAATAAACATGGCAAAAGAGGAAGTAGTGGAAATGAAAGACAGACAAAATGGAACCATATTTGTATTACTAGACTCTCTTAAGTAGAAAAATGGAAGGGAATATCTGAAACTATAATTCAAGAAAATACTCCAGGAATAGCAAAAATTCTGAATCTACATTTAAGAGCTTTAGTGGATACCTGAAAAAGTTAACCTAGAATGATCAATAACAAAATATATTTTATCTTTGAAATAAAAGATAAAAATTAAATCTTCAAGGACACCAAACAAAAATTCAAATGACTTACAAACTCAAAAAAATTCCTAGCATTTAATTTATCAAAATCAATCTAAAAGTCAGGCAACAATCAAGCAGCATTAAAAACAAATAATAATGAAAAAAATGTGGAACACAGATTTTCTATCTAGCTAAGGCAGTCTTTCAAACATCAAGGCAGTAGGAAAAGAAACCATTTCAACATATGAGAAATTAAGAAATTGTGCACCCATCAGCTCTTCTTGAGGAATATACTAAAGGATGAACTTCATCCAACTAAATAGTGACTAGGAAAACTACAGGAAATAAGACTAATGACCAATTCTTCTTTAACTTTCATGTAGAGAAAGACTTTTTAACTCTGACACAAAATCTAGAGACAATAAAAGAAAATATTGCTAGATTTTGTTACTTAAAAAAAAAATGGCAAACTCACTATAAAAGAAAAAAATCAAGACAACTGTAAGACCAGCAGAAAACATTCACAACATATAGCACATATAAAATAATTATATCCCTAAAATAAATATTCCTCTTAAAATTAAAAAGCCAAGAACCTAAAACCTGATGCAAAAATGGGAAAAATACATAAAGAGACAATTCAAAAATAAAAGACAAAAGTTGTCCTTAAATGTATATTTATAATATATAAATTATATTAATTTAATATAAAATATATAAATTAAATAACAAATTATAATATATAAAATTAAATATATAATTTTATTATATATTTAAGGCTAACCTTAAATATATAATAAAATGTTTATACTCTTAATTAAAAATATGAAAATATAACAATACCAAAATAATACTTTTACCTATCAGACCCGCAATATCTGTCATCTATCTATTGATCGCTCTATCTATCATCACATTTTTGAGGCAATTTCTTGGGAAGTAAGTACTCTCATACATTGCTGGTGACAATGGAAAGTAGCACAACACTTTTATGCAGATATTTGATTATGCTTAATAAAAGTGCTTATATAATTCCCTATTTACTTTTATACAATTACAGGTCAGAAACTATTTTGAAGATGTAGCTCTAGTTATTTGAAAAAATATATTCATAAGGTTATTCAACATAGTATTGCTTGTAATTCTAAAATATTAAAAACAACCCAAGTACTCATATATAGGACAGTGGTTGAAAAAAAACATGGTGCATCTACACAATGGAATCCTATGCAGCTGTAAAATATAATGAGGAAGACAGTTACTAGCTGACAATGGAATGGTTTATAGAACATACTGTTAAAAAAAAAGTCCAAAAGAACACCTATACTATGTTACCCTTCATATGAAGAAGAGGGCATAAGAATATAGACACATAGGTGTTCGCTAGTTACCTGCAGGGAATATGGGGCCAAGTGGTGTTAAGAAGGGGAGAATGGGAAAGGGGAAGTAGAGATGAAGAGGAAGTAAAGCTTCTGTGAGTATAACTGTTTTATATCTCTGACTCCTAGAAACATAGTAATATTTTACATATCCTTCACTTCCCCCAGGAATAAACAATTAAAACTAAGAAGGATGTGGAGGAATGCCAAAATGGAATTCATACCCTAACAGATGAATTAAACAGTATTAAACATAACAACATAATTACTCTGAAGAAAACATGAGACAAAACCAAATTAAAGGAAATTCTACAAAACAGTAGATAAGTCCTCTTCAGAGGTGCCAAGATTTTGAAAGACAGGAGAAGATTAAGGAAGTATTACAGACTAAAGGAGTCCAAGTAGAAATAACTAAATGAAATATAGATTCCTGGATAGAATCCTGGAACAAGCAAAGGATGTTAGTGGGGAAAAGCTGCTGAAATTTGAACATGGTCTGTGACTATTAAACTAATGCTAATTTCCTGGTTACAATAAGTATAGCATGGTTATTTAAATAATAATTTCAGAGGAAGTTCGATGAAAGGTATATGGGAATCTCTGTACAATTTTTGTAGTTTTTTTGTAATTCTAAATTAAGTTTAAAATAAATTGCTAAAACAAAAAAGAGATGAATCTGAGTTGTGGCAGTTGAATTTCAGTAATAAAGTTAGAATAAAGTATAGGTTTTGAATGGTTCTAAGTAGATTTTTTAAGTTTTATATTTTATGTTATATAAAGGCAGAATATCATTAATAAAGGGCCAGGTGGAAGAGTTGGTAAATGATAGGTAATGCAAAGAAGATGTCCTATTAATTGTCCAATTATTTATACACCACCAATCAAGTAAGAGTAAAATGAAGTTGAATGGATAGTATGATTACTTGTGAGTAATTATTCACCTTATATCTTACTACATGGCTTGTCAGAGTAAAAAATCTTTTCAATAACCACTAATTTGGTTTAAAAATACTGACCAAACATGCTTGAACATGTACTAGCAATAGGCCTCTGGGGGAGAGGATGATTTACGCCCTTGAAGTTGAGCAGCTGGGAATGCCTGGCCCACTCAGGGTGGACCAATGCCTGCTTCTTTTTTCTGTCATCTCCCCTTCTCCAGAGGTCACCTGTAGTTAATTAGATGATCCCTTTAAACTCAACCACAAATCCTATACTGCTTGATCAGGCATATCTTGCTTATCTATAATCTCCTTGACTCCTTTGTTGATTGTTATCTTGTATCTAATAAATATGGGACTGAGGAGTTGTTCTGGGCGGCAGTCTTCTCAACTACAGACCCCTGCTCCCATTCTCTTGAAGCTGACTTGTTTGTGCCTCATTCTTCTTCCGTGAGCCGTTGGAAAGGGGCAGGTATTCCCCCCAAAATATTATATTATGAAATCCTAATCCTAATTTGATAGTATTTGGAGATGCGGCTTTTGTGAAGTAATAGGGTTATGAATGTGGAGCCTAAATGAATGGGATTAGTACCCTTATATGGAAAGGCCAGAGAGCTAGTAGTGTTTTTTTTTGTTGTTTGTTTGCTTTGTTTTGTTTTTTCAGAAAAAGGCCCTCTGTAAACCAGGAAGAAGGCAGTTGCCAAAAACCCACCATGCTGGCATCCTGATCTCCACCCTACAAAATGTGAGAAATAAATATTTATTGTTTAAGCCACCCAGACTATTGTAATTTGCTATAGCATACAAGTTTTTATTCTTTGTGGAGCATTTCAAACCATTTTAAACTTTAAACTCACTTAAACAAAAGGTACATTCGGATGGAGATGGAGCAAAGGAAATTCTAACTAGCAAAAGCACCATGGATGTTTCACTGTTTTAAGTCATTTCACACCTTAATTTTACTGAAATATAACCCAAACAATAGAACTTTAGTTCTAAAATATATTGCTTTTTACAAATTAAGCTTCATTAGTTCAAAAACAAACAAGTTATGAACCGGTATATACAAATGGAGATTTATATATTTTTACTATTTCCAAAGTCAAGTATTTACAGGGAGAAAACGAAAGTGGGTTTTGAGTGTGGCCTTGAATACATATTAGCAAAATGAAATGATATTTTTTTCTCTCATGCATGCCCCAAAGCTAATAACAAACTGTGGGTAGTAACAGCAAATAAAGCCACAAGCTATTGATTCAAAAAATACAATCATTTGAGTGAAAAGGAAATTATTATTATTTTTTAAGATTTTATCTATTTATTTGACAGAGAGACTTGACACAGAGAAAGAGAGATCACAAGTAGGCAGAGAGGCAGGCGGCGGGGGGGGGGGCGGGGAAGCAAGCCCCCCGCTGAGCAGAGAGCCCGACTGGGGCCCAATCCCAGGCTGAGATCATGACCCCAGCTGAAGGCAGAGGCTCCATCCCACTGAGCCACCCAGGCGCCCCGAAATTATTATTTTTTTTTAAGATTTTTTATTTATTTGAGGGAGAGTATGAGAGAAAGTACAGAGGGACAAGGAGAGGGAGAAGCAGACTCCCCGCTGAGCAAAGAGCTGGAATCAGGGGGTTGGAATCAGGACCCAAGATCATGACCTGAGCCGAAGATAGACGCTTAACTGACTGAGCCACCCAGGAGCCCCGTAAGTTCTTCTTCTGTTTCTTTCTTTCTTTTTTTTTAAAATATTTTATGTTTAAGTCATTTCTACATCCAACATGGGGTTCAAAGTCACAATCCTAAGATCAAGTAGTGTATTTCACCAACTGAGCCAGCCAGGTGTCCCAAAAAGGAAATTCTATACCTCATGCATGTTTATCTTGAGGATAAATCCAGGGCCATAATTTTTGGAGGACACACTCATTTCATTCAAATCCTCAAGTATATTACTCAGCATCACCATTTTAGCATTGATTCTAACTTCATTATTTCAGTTGGTCTGTGATTTGATGATAATAGCATACCTCATCTGAGAGCTGCTTTTCATTTTGTGCTAGGTGGTTTGGAAGGTTCCACTTCCTAAAAATCAAGTATCTGTCTTTCTGTACCAAGTTTTTAATTTCCGTGGCTAAAATTTTTCTCCCAAATGTGTCACTGAGGTAAATGCATCTCTTAGAAATCTTTTCTTTAATTTGTATACATGACATCTCCCTTTCTCCACCACATGCCCTTGCTTCTGCTTAACTTCTTGCTTCAAGTGCTCTTCATTTCTGCAGAGTACTCCACAGACAAAGGCAGCTGTACAGAGGGAAAGTTTCCTTGGATTTCTAAGAATATCATCCCTTTCTCCTTTCATTATCATCTCTCCATCCTTTTAGAAATTGATTTTATCTTAGAATGTATAGCATCATATTCACACAACCTAAAATGCACACATGCAATTCAGCATGATGCACTTAATATGTTACTTGTATAAAAGACTAAGTTTTTTTTATCACTGATTCCACTTTAAATTTTAGGTTCTTTATTTTTTTTTTATCCTTCAAGTAATATGAGATGGAAATTAGAATGGCTATTGAAACTAGAAACTTTAAAACTTCAAACACAACACAAGTAATATAAATTTCTATTGTTTTTCATAATGTTGGACTATATATTATCTAAATGCATTTGAAAACCACAATTCTGTAAAGTAAAATAACTTAAAAATGCAAAATAGAATATTATATTTCCTTAGTGCTGTAAACCACCTGAAGATTTGTAGTAAGTCAGATTTAGTCTGATCCTCTAATTAGAATAAGATGTTAAATATCCAATAGTTTAAAAAAGAACTTGAATTACATTTTTTATCTGAAAGACATCATTGTGGATTATGATGTAGCAGTCATTTGTCCTTCCACACAAAACTGAAGGCCAAATTTAAGATGAAAAGAATTAAATAAAACAGACCAAAAGATCCATACATTTCCATGAACTGAAATACATTTGCTGGATTAAATATTGAGCTTCTTTGCTTTAAGTAATCTATTTCATATTTGTTAATCCTCCAGCTTAATTATCAATAAGTAAATTTGCCAGGCAATTATATAAAGTTGGTTTAATTTTCTGCTTACCAAAAGAATTTATCATTATGTTTCTCCCACATCTAACTCTCTCTCATCCTATTTTTTGATAATATGTTAAAATGGTTTATAATTGCCTATAAATAACTATTTCCAAATATTTAACAAATATATACCTCTAAAGTTCTAAATAAAATAATTGACCTTTATTTTTATTTTACTTAGTTGAATAAACTTATGAAAAATTTATTATTATAGAGGATAATAGTGAATACATTTCATATAAAAAATAGTTCTGGAGTTGAAAACATAACTCAAAGTATTCATTATTCTAATTTGAGACATTCCATAAGTCACAACCTCTACAGTTACTGTACCCGTAAGTCTGCATAATGGCTTACATAATTTCACATGAAGAAGTTGGGTAAAACAGTACAGAGCTAACTGTAGAGGTGTCCAAGTTTTTTCTTCTTTTTTCCTTTGTTTCTCCTTCTACTCTTCCTGACATGTCATGATTGATGTGTTTTTCATTCTCGTTTACAAAATGAACTCTTTGCTTGGCTGGACAGGTATGTTTTCAGGTGATTGAATCAGAATTTATTTTTGGTACAATCATTGCCCCTTTACACATAAAAGTGTAAGTATTTTGGAGTGCAGAATAAATTGTTAAAGTTAATATATCCTGGGCAAAGCAAAACTCTAGTATTCCAAGAGCACAACAGAGAAGTGCTAGAAGTTTCCATATATCTACTTTAGGGTCAGCTTAGGAAATTTTTCTATGAAATGATAGTTGCTAATTAGAAGCAAAGACTAGGGGCGCCTGGGTGGCTCAGTGGGTTAAAGCCCCTGCCTTCAGCTCCGGTGATGATTTCAGGGTCCTGGGATCGAGCCCCGCATCGGGCTTTCTGCTCAGCAGGGAGCCTGCTTCTCCCTCTCTCTCTCTCTGCCTGCCTCTCTGCCTACTTGTGATCTCTCTCCTGTCGAGTAAATAAATAAAATCTTTAAAAAAAAAAAGAAGCAAAGACTAAAACCCAAAGTACATTTTCCATCTAAATAGAAAAGAAAAAAAAAGCAGTTATTTTTCTAAGTTGCTGCTAACTCAAAAGAGAAGGAGATGTCATAATTCCTTTGTATAAAAAACTGATATTCTGTAAATTGATAGTAAAGATAATAGTAGGGAATAGAAAAAAGGTAAAATGGAATGTGCCTTGCCAGAAAGGCTTTAAAACACTATGACCCTGTGTTTCTAAAACTCTTTCAATGATTTTGTCCTTAAAAAAAGAAATAAAAATGGAAACTATATGATTTGAAAATGCAGCTAAGAACAAAACAGATTAAATAAAACATGGTAGATGAATGTAGAGAAATATTATTCTGATATTAAAACCATGTTGTAGAAAATTATCTAATACAGAAAGAATTGATAATATAATGTGAAAAATTTACTAAAATATGTATAGCATTATCTCAGTGATTTTATTTTATTTTTTTAAAGGTTTCATTTATTTATTTGAGAGAGAGAGAGACAATGAGAGAGAGCATGAGCTGGGGAGAGGGAGAAGAAGACTCCCCACTGAACAGGGAGCCTGATGTGGGGCTCAATCCCAGGACCTAGAGATAAATGACCTGAGCTGAGGGCAGAGGCTTAACCAACTGAGCCACCCAGGTGCCCCTCAGTAATTTTAAAAGGACTATGGTTGTATAAAAATATTAACAATATACACTATAAAACATAATGTCAATGTGGTTTTCTCACTGATAGAATTATGAGTAATTTTTATGTTTTCTTATTTTTATCTTCCTAATTTTAAAAAAATATACTTTGGAGTGATACTATTTTGGAATCATAAAAATACAATTAAATAAAGTTATTATTTTGAAACTCTCTTTTCTGTATTTTTTTTCTTAACTTCAGCTTTTTCTTTTTTTTTAAGATTTGATTTATTTATTTGAGAGAGAGAGAGAACGAATGAGGGGGAGGAGCAGCTGACAGAGGGAGAAGCAGACTCCCTGCTGAGCAGAGATCCCAATGTGAGACTCAGTCCCAAATCCCAGGACCCCGAGATCATGACCTGAGCCAAAGTCAGATGCTTAACTGACTGAACCACCCAGGTGCCCCTCTTTTTCTGTATTTTCTATGGAAAACCTTCCCTTGCATCAGTTATTCAGGTCAGTGCAAGTGAAGCAAAGTCCACTAAAGTTTTAATCCCCTTCCCCCCAAAGTGAATTTATTCCTTACAACTACATAAGAAATCTAAAAATGAGACTTCTAGTCCTAACACTCTAGACAGCTGGATGGTAGAAAAAAACAACCTAAAAGGAAAAGAAGTGGTCACACACTTTCTCTCACTTGAGGAATGCATCTAATGAACAAACCTCAAGTCTGCATCACTAAAAGGAACACACTCTGCTCCTAAGCCAAGCCTAGTTTCTCTCTTTACACTCTCACAGGAGTTTTCTGCAAGTGGGATTGTTTTATTTAAAGATATTTAGCCAAAGGTTTTTTTAAATTTTTTTTTATCGCTATCTGCTCTGTATTTTTAAAGAATCAATTACTTTTTGTAAAATTAACACTTAACAAAGTGAGGACAACTATGTTCTCACTGTAATGTGCTTGCCAGATGTGAAATTCCATAGTGAGAAGACCTGGGGCATCTGTCCTGGGGCTTGGCACAATACCAAGCATATCACTAATGCTCAATAAACATGTGTTGAATAAATTCTCTTGGACAAGTCACTACTTTGTGATATAGTTTCCTGACTTATAAAATGAGAATACCATGGTCTAAAATGTTTCTGTCCTATAATTCATACAGTGAAATCTTAATGCCTAGAGATGATGGTATTAGTGGGTGGGACCCTTAGGGGGTGAATCAGTTAGGAGGGTGAAGCCCTTCTAAATAGGATAAGTGCCTTTCTCAAAGAAATTCCACAGCAGCCCAAATGGATTAACAAAGAGAATATAGATCATTTTTAAGAACCCTTTCCAATCTATAACTTCTGTAATTCCAGAACCCTTTCCAATCTATAACTTCTATAATAGAAACTTTTATAATTCTATAAAAAGCCTATATTATACTGCCATGGAAGTAATTTGCCAAAGGGTGGGTCAAATCCTACTGCGGAAGGGGAAATAACTTCTTTTGTATTTGCAAAATAATTCTTCAAATTAAGGATGACTTCCTTAACTTAAAAAGTATGTGGACCAAAACTAGAGGGGATAAATTTATCTAATATAGAAACTTTATCCAGAAGTTTAAATTTACATGAGATCAATGTTAATTTATTTGTGACATATCAAATGGCTTTATAGCTCAATATATGGATCAACAGAATGGTTGCTAGCTTTTGTATAGAAATAAATAAACTGCTTTTCTTGACAATAAATTGACTTCTTTTTTACCTGCCAATATCCCAAGAGTTCAGTCTGTGGAAGGCAATATTCCCTAAGGTTTCTTTCATTTCTGCATATTGTGTGAAGAGGTGGAATTTCCAGTTATTTTTGGACCCATTCTGCTGACGAGCAGTAATTCCCATAGTATCAATGCAGCAGAATCTGATTGGGAAGGTATAGGAGTCTACAAAGTCCAAGCTATTGTCTAATTGTATGTGCTTTGTCTTAACAAAACATCTAGTTTAGGGGCACCTGGGTGGCTCAGTGGGCTAAGCCTCTGCCTTCGGCTCAGGTCATGATCTCAGGGTCCTGGGATCAAGCCCCGGATCGGGTTCTCCCCTCAACGGGGAACCTGCTTCCCCCTCTCCCTCTGCCTGTCTCTCTGCCTACTTGTGATCTCTTTCTCTCTGTCAAATAAATAAATAAAATCTTAAAAAAAAAAACAAAAAAAACCCCATCTAGTTTATAAATGTGAGCTTTTATTTGAAGCTATTAAATTTTTCTTCCAGTATTTCTTGTCATCAGTAACACTTCTCTATTGAACATATAAAACTTATGATAGCCTTTGCTTTATAGTAATAATATTATAGAAGAAAGAAAAATATAAAGTAGTCAATTTTTGGCTTTTGAATTTTAAAACTCATACCAGAAAAAAAATGAGTTTGATAGAAAGACATGTAGGAATGTGCAGATACTGTCAAAAAAATACAATGGGCATCCCAGACAGGTGAAGGGATTCAAAAGCAGAGAGAAACTGTCCCCATTTTCCATTTAATGCCTAGAAATTGAATTCAAACTCACAGAAACTTCTTGAGTCCAATGCAGAAATGGTCTATAAGACTCAGTTAGCAACCCAGAGCTTCTACTCATTTTGACATGATACTGAGAAAAGTAGAATGTCTTGAAGAATAGAACACCTTTGTCTTTTCTGGACTATCACAAAAGCGCCAAGTGCCTTACCGACACCCACACCAAGCTTTCCATAGCCATTAAGGAGTGCTGAAAGGGGTTCATAAGTAGCAGAGAGGGCCAGATTTCTGGGCAGAAACCAGAAGTCAACACAAACATCAAAATTCTCAGAATCAACTGACAACAGAGGGCAACATCAGAGGATATACATCCAGAGAATGTTAATTTTGATATATGAGGACAATGATTATGTATTCCCTACAACTCAAAAAAGCTATGTTACTATACCACTCTAATGGATATTAAGCACATCTACCCAGAAATGAAGTTAGAATTGAATTAACTGAGATTTAATTTTGTCATATTAGAATGGTGCCTCCAAAAGAGATGTTAGTTTAGTGATTGCAAAAGAAAAGAGTTAGATAGGGGGCCTGGGTGGCTCAATTGGTTGAGTATCCACCTCTTGGTTTTGGCTCAGGTCATGACCTTAGGGTCATGAGATCCAGCCCTGCATGGGGGGCTCCACACTGGGTATAGAGCCTGCTTCTTGGGACTCTCTCTCTCTCCCTGCCCCTCCCCCTTCAAATAAATAAATAAATCCTAAAAAAAAAAAAGGAGTTAGATTTCTTGTATACCTGAGATTGTAGCCTGAATTTTTTTACACATTAGAAGTTATAAAAGAATTTTTAAATCTTTGTCAAACCATAGCAAAACATAAAAGCCATCATTTTATACAATATCCCTTAGACACAAACTAATTTAACATAACTTCAGAAAAGTGTCTAAAATCAGTGTGGAGATACATGTTTTCCTTGTGATTACAGATGCCAGAACACTACATCAGGTTATAGTGCCAGAAAGTAATATTCATTTACTTAGTCCCTTTATTACTGATGGAGGTGGAAATGATGTATTTCAAAACTACCAGGGAAGATATTTAAATGTTACATAGTCTGGTTATGGGGAGCAAGTACAGTGTGAAAAAGAACTCTACTCATGCTCCAACATGCACATCAACTTGGGAACCAGTGCTTTTTTCTCCTAACAAAAATACGAAGAAATGTTAAATTATAAGCCATCATATCTTCTTGGAATAAGTAAGAAATATATTATCAAACACAAATTATCACCAGAAGGGATACTCTCCCTTGTACATAACCTCTTTAAGCACTCTTTTATGGTCTCTTTCCCTCTAAAGAACAGTCTTTGTTCATTTCAGCCCTATTTAATTTGTCTAAACGTGACTTAAAAAATATGAGCACACGCTATGCTTCATGAAAGATCTCCATCAGCTTATTATAGGAAGTTAGTTTTGTTTTTTTTTTTTAAACTTGCAATCATTTAAAACTTCATAGTGGGATGCCTGGGTGGCTCAGTCAGTTAAATGTTTGCCTTCAGCTCAGGTCATGATCCCAGGGTCCTGGGATTGAGTCCCCCACATTGGGCCCCTTGCTCAGCAGGGAGCCTGCTTCTCCCTCTGCCTGCCACTCCCCCTTCTTGTGTTTCTCTGACAAATGAATAAAATATTAAAAAATTTTTTTTAAGTCCCATAGCAACATGTGGGGTGTGTGTGTGTGTGTGTGTGTGTGTGTGTGTGTGTGTGTGTGATTTTCTTAAACAAAATGAAACCCATCTGCAAGCTATGCGAGATGTCATCTAACTTCACCTTCACCTTTTCTAGTAAAGAAAAAATCACTCACAAAATGTAGTCCTTTATCCTTAAAGGCTCTGATGGAAAGATTGTTCATTGCTTGGATACACACCACAATTAGTGTTTGAACTAGCAGGAATATGTGTATCTCTCTGTTTCTGCATTATTTTGTTGGGTTGTATCCTATAGACTATTCTATTCCTATATCCTTTAAAACAAAAATTACATATTTATTTTTTTTAAAGATTTTATTTATTGGGAGAGAGAGACAGAGAGACAGAGAGAAAGAGCATGAATGCAGAGGGAGAGGGCAAAGCAGATTCCCTGCTGAGTGGGGAACCTGAGGCGGCACTCAATCCCAGGACCTGAGGATCATTATCTGAGCCGAAGGCAGATGCTTAACCCATGGAGTCACCGAGGCATCCCCAAAATTACATATCTCATATTCATCTATTAGTTATCAGTATATACTGATATGAGGGCATTTTCTTGAATTCATAAAAAAATGACTTTGATTCTAATGAGATTGTTGTTTCTATTTTTCATGGGCAGAATGGTGGAGAAGGATGAATAAATCTTTATCTCTTTAGAGAAATAAATACAAGACTCATTAACTGGATGTCATATTTTCTTGAATTAATCTAATTATTTACATCAATATTTGTCCCACCTATGAAATTCTAACATTTTGATTCATACTTACTTTAAAACATGCATTTATAGACTATATTTCATGAGATTTTGAATAAAGGAAAATCAAGTAGATGTGGTAATGTGAACCCAGATTAAGTAATCTCACATATCGAAGGATTATCAAAGCAGAATTTATTGAATATATGACTCCTCACCAAAGCATGCACATTGCCAATGACCAATTCATTAATTTCTGCAACTAAGTCTGAAGACCAAGACTTTCAAAGTATTCTGTATCATTGCACCTGTCTTATGCAATTATTATGTTTTGCACTTAGGTATTTGAGTTTGCTTAAAAATAGAAAAAGTGAAAAAAAATAAAAATCAACTATAATCCTCCTCATTCTAAACAACTCATTCCTCGCTCATTGTTGTCTGACTCATCTCGGATGGAAAGAAAGGATAAATGACTGTGTGGGAATTGAGTAAACCAGAACAATGAACAATAATCAAAAGCAAAAGAATAAAATTCAATCCACCAGTAATTTTAAGAGAGAGAAAATTACCTCCATATTTATCATTAAGCATGTACTTGTCAATTAAGGAAACATGTCCCAATATAACTTTTGTGAGTGCTTACAGAAAATTAAATGTAAGTTACATCAGGTATAAAGATGTTTGGTTTTGTATGCTTTTTCTGCTCATTTATTGCCTGCCTAGGATCTCTGTTGCCCTCTTTTCATAAGGTAGCCTTTTTTCTTTTCCAGAATAGCCTTCCCTCAACCTGATGTGATCAACCATCCCCATCTCATTGTCCAACCTCCCATTCCACCCCTGCCCTAGGAAAATAGTGTGGCACATAGTCCTGCTTGGTTGATAGTTTGGGAATTCCTATGGGCAATTAAGTTATAAAACAACAGACATTCATGGGGGAAACAGCCAAGGAAAAGATTCAGAGATGGAAAGAGAAGGGGAGTAGGAGACTAGCCAAAATCTGTATTTACCTATGGCAAGGCAATTTTTTTAACACATTTGTAACTAGAGTCAGTAAAATTTCTATTAGCTTTAGCGCATTTTAGATAGGTTTTCTCCTTGTTACTGGAAGAGTCCTTTCTAAAGGAAAATAAAAATCATTGCCTAAAGTCAAAAGTATTTGGGGAACTGTATCTCTTTGAGAAATATAATTTGAAGCCAAAATATCATTTTAAAATTGTACTAAGACTAAGCAAGTTAGTACACGTAAAGGCTGAGAAAGACAAAAATCACATGATTTCACTCATATGTGGAATTTAAGAAACAACAGATGAACACAGCAGGAAAAAGAGAGAGGCAAACAATAAGATAGACTCTTAACTATAGAGAACAAACTGGGGGTTGTTGGAGGGGAGGTGGGTGAGGGATGGTTTAAAAAGGTGATGGGTATTAAGGAGGGCACTTGTGATGAGCACTGGGTGTTGCCTCTAAGTGATAAATCACTAAATCCTACACCTGAAACTAATATTACACTTTATGTTAACTACCTGGAATTTAAATAAAAACTTGGAAGAGAGAAAACTTAAAAAAGCATTAAATCATTGAATGCTTATATCTAACCATTTTTAAATCTGTAATATCCTATTTAGTCAAATATTATATATACATATATATGATGCACTTAAAAATAATAGGCCATATATTAAGATTTAGCTTCTCTTAAATGTACAGTAAACAATTCTTAATCAGGAGAGAAAGAGCTCCATGAAAATTATCTGTTGATGAAAAAAGCACAATCCTTATGAAACTTCTCAAGTCTGTTCTGATTCAAACATTCAAGCATATATACATATATTTTATCACTGAACTATAAAGGCTCAAATCTAAAACAAATTTTGAGCAAATCTGAGGTAGATAAAGCACTATGTATTATGCATTACATAAAGCCAAAAATGTCTAGAATTTAGAACTCACAAATGTTACTGATTCTATGCCTATAGGAGTACATAATAAATGAAAACAAAGTCAAATATTACAGACTAGCACACACAAGGGGTCATTAAATTATGGGTTTATAACCACGGCAATTGAATTTCTTTCCCAGGATGTACTAAAGAATCACATCCTCAGAAACAGTATACAGAGAAGAAAGCAGGAGAATTTTTTTTTTAATTCTATATGAATGGTCTACAGTCTCCACTCTAATTCTAGTAACAGCAATAATGATGGTAATAGCAGTGTCCACCGATAATAATGTTTTGAAGATAAAGTAGTTGTCCATCAGACCCTAAGGCAATTTTGCTTCAACATGTATTCTTAAAAGAATTTCTGAATCACTACTTTAACAGAAAAATGGATTCTTTGCATAGGTATCTTGGTGAGGTAAAATTTAGCAATGAGCCTAGCACATAACAGATATTCAATACATATTTGTTCTATGAATAAATGAAAAATAAATAAAAGACAACTTTGTGATCTAGTTCAATGATTTTATCTTACAGATGAGAGTGGGGATGAAAAAAGGCTGTCATGTGTTTAAAGTTAGAGTTATTTGATGACAAAATCAAACCTAAAATTCGTGATCTAGAGTTTTTCCACCAAACTGTGTTGTCCAAATGCATTCCACAAGAGTGAAATAGCGCTATAACAAAGTGGATAAAGGGAAGATTTTGCAGCCAGAGAGTTGAATGCATATCCTTGCTCTCCTATCTAGAAAGTTTATTAAATTCTCTATGCCTTCCTTAGTTTATTAAGATACTACCTTCTTAGTGTAGTTGGTGGAGAATAAATGAATTAATACATATGCAAAATCTTAGTAGAGTCCCTGGTGCACAGTAATGTCTCAAGTAATATTATTTTTGCAATAATTATTTTTGTAAACAATTAAACCAGTGATCCTCTCAAGTCAAATATGACATATTGGGATGATCAATAATAATGCTATTATTTATTAAATACTTTCTATGCACTAGGAATTTACAGATATTATTTATAATATCACATATTCATGCAAGGCAGTTTTAATTAGAAGTAATGTCAGGATGCAGAAATGTTTGTTAGTGGAGAATGAGGGATCTAGATTTACACTGAATGGGTGAGAATTCCTGTTCTACCAACTGCCAACTCTGTAATTGGACAAGTTTTATTTTATTTACTTAACAAACATTTATAAAGTTTTACTGTGTGCCTGGTATTGTTCTAAATACTATACAGCTGTTGAGTCATTTAACCTTCATTAAAGAGATAGGGAATTTATGATACCATTTTGCAGATAAACAACTGAGATAGTAACAAAAAACAGCACAGTGCAGTACTGAACACATAGCCTCTTGAGGGTGACTACTTGGGTATAAATCCTACCTCTCGCACTTCTTAGGATGTGACTCAGATGATTTATGAGAGCTAATTCTGCATTAATTTCCTCTCCTATACAGTATGATAATAACATATATTATAACTTAAAATAACTTAAAGAGTTGCTGTTATACTTAAATTGGGTAACATGCCAAGAAATTAGAACAATGCCTCACACATAGTAATTACACAAAATATGTGGGAGATTAACATTGTCACTGTTATTGTTAAAATTTTTATTACAGGTAGAAAAACCAAGGCTCTCAGAGTTAAGTCACTAAACCAAAGTAGAGTACAGATAAGTGAGCAAGATGGAAACTAAGCTCAGTTCATCTGTCCCCAGAATCTGGGATTTTTGGATTGTAACTTGATTTGCTTTAGAGGATGATCGGCCTCTTTCTGTGGATGACGACTTCATAGCTAGTCGGCTTCATCTTGTTAGATATAATAGAAGTGGAGTGACTCTAGGAGTCTGAAAGGCAAAGTACATGACTTCCAAGCATTGATCAGGGTTTTGAAACAGACATCTCCATTACGTAATTTCAGAGTAATGGACTCCTGTCATGTGCCTCAATTCAATATTGAGTTAGTCACATTTTTGTATACATGCTGAATTGGTTTCTCATTTGTTGAACAATATTTTAATAATGATAATAAAGACAAAGTATGTAGAGTCAAAAAGTGAGTAAAGAGATAGTTTTGGAAACAATATAGACATACTCAGTCTCAGCCTAGTGGAGTTCCTGTATGTCATGAGAGAAAGAGATCACAAGTAGGCAGAGAGCCAGGCAGAGGGAGAGGGGGAAGCAGGCTCCCTGCCAAGCAGACAGCCCAATGCGGGGCTCAATCTTAGGACCCTGAGATCATGACCTAAGCCAAAGGCAGAGGCTTAACCCACTGAGCCACCCAGGGGCCCCATGTTCACACAATTTTATGCTGATCACTTTCAGGTTCAGTTTGCCTGTTTGCCTTCTCCTTACTCTCCTTTCTTTTTTCTTTTCCTTTTTCTTTCTCTCTCTTTCCCTCCCTTCCTTCCTTCCTTCCTCCCTCCCTCCCTTCCTTCTTTTCTTTCTCCCTGTCTTTTTTTTTTTTACAATGGCTTATGTTTTCATGCTGACAAAAGATGATAGTGTGATACATTTTTCACTTGCACATAGCTACATCTGTGACTTTTTAAAAATAATATTTTCTATAAATATCTTCTGTTCATAGAAAAGAAAATCCTTCTGGGGACTGTAGAAATAAGAAAACAAATAAGACATGCACCAAACAGAAACAGAATTAATACTAATTGGATTGCTTTGCAAAGTTTCAGAAACTTCATACTTGATTTCAGACTGGAGTATTAATTATGTAATGAAGTGAATAAAGCCAAGGTATCTTTTTAGAGTAGTTTCCCAAGGCCACCACTTTCCCAGCTAAATAAATTTCTAAATTCATTATTCAGGGAAATGTTAGTTTCAGCACAAGAACTGTGCCCCCTGGAATCACAGTTATTATGTATGCCCTTCTCCTGTAGGACCTACCCACTTCACCATGTCTTTGTCTCCAGCAAACATGCAATGTTATTAAACTACAAGTGAATCTCAAATTACATGTACAGATTATCTACGTACAAGCGTAGTATCTCATGTTATTCAATTCAGATTGGCACATATCCACACATAATGGAAAGAGTGATGGAAGAAAATCAAAAGACCTTGGCTTAAGTCCCAGGGCTAGCACTTTCTAGTTTTGTGACCTTGGGAAAGTTATTTGGCCTCACTGGTTTACAATTTCCACATTTTTAAAACAGGGGATGATAATCCCTATTGCAGTGTGAGGGTTATAGTATCTGTGTTTAAACACTTTGGAAATGATAAACTTCCATACAAAAGGAGAAAATGATTTCAGTTGCTTTCCTTCTTCCTTTAGTTTTAAACACCATGAAGAGCACAGTTAAACTGTAGGATATAGGAAGATATATACATGATATATATGAATACATAAAAGAGATGATTTGGAGTTAAGTTTTATTGTTATTGCTATTGTAGGTTAATCAATTAAACCATACATTTAACCATCAATTATCAAGAACCAACTATGTTATACTTTAATAACATCAGACCTGGAGACAACAGGAGTTCCAGAAATAAGTAAATTGGAAATGCCAGCTCTGTGCATTTACTATTTGCCACGACAGAGGGATGCACAGGATTGTATAGGATATGGATGAAATAGAAAGTGATTTGGGCTGAGAAAATGATGGGAAAAGGGAGTGAGAAATGAGGAGACTAGAGAAGTAGTCAGGTCCAGGGTTACCTTATAAAACTCACTCTTATTTTAATTAATTTTTATACGCTAATTTTTAGGATATAAAATATTTGAAATATTCTCTTCTGCATTCTCCAATGATTATGATGCCCTTAGGAGGCACTTAAATATGCTTTCTTTAATGCATCCCTGAAAAAGCTAGTATGACATAAGCTAGTTTGTTGGAAGCCATCTTTAATATACTCATGTCTTCAAAATTTGCACTTCCTTGCTTTACATGGTGACTCCTATTATTTCGTATACCTATTGCTTTCCTATTAGTCCAACAGAAATAAAGGTTTTATTGTTTTGGTGACCTGATTAAAAATAGATTAACACATCCAAGTTCTGGTAGACCTGAAACACCGATGTGGTCACTATACCTATTTCCCACCATCTGTAGAAAACTCTGCAAGTCCGCATGTATATTTAATTAATACAAAATTTCCAAGTGTTTTGTGTATGTGGTATATAGGAGGTACACCTTACTATTTTTCTTTCAATTTTTGGATTAGATTACCATTCAATCACTTGGCACTATTCTTCTATTTATTTTACTCAGTTTTTTATTGCTCCTTCCTGACTTCTGTAAAACCATGAGGCCTTTTCCATACACCACACAATCCCAAGTCTTTGTCAGTGACCATCTCTACTCTCTACATGACTAATCTAACCATCCCAGGTTCTAAGCCAAGTGATAGTTAAAACTCCCAGAAGAGGCACAACTAGGAGAAAACCCCAAACTCTTTATTTCTGAGGCACCTACAAATTGCATATTGTTTAGATAGGATCCTCCTCACTCCCTCTGGTCCCCTGGGCCCACATTTTCATATGACCTGAAAGTTTGCTCTATCTGCAGGGTGACCTGAGTGTGCTAATTATGGATGTTATGGAGCTGGGATCCTGTAGTCCACCCTGAGGCCTGAACCAGGTTTGTGACAAATTAGCATCTTTCAATTAGAACAATTCGGCAAATAAACACAGCTGTCCTGCTTACACATGCCTGGAGAAATATGAACTCTCCTTTGTTTCATTTTTTACTTTGCTCTAGGGCAGAGGTCAGAAAAATTTTCCTGTACATGATCAGATAGCAAACATTTTAGGTCTTGTAAGCCAACTCTCTGTTACAAGTAGTCAACTCTGCTGTTGTACAAAGTTACCTATAGATAAAACCTAAATGAGAATTCCAGCAACTTGTTCAAGACCTTACAAGTAGTGAGTGACAAGACAGGTTTAGCATCTATAATTAATTAATGGAAAAATTCCTAAATTATATTACTCAACACATATGTATTTAGGGCTGACTTGTGCTAAGAATTGTTTTGGACATAGATAAACCACATGAAAAGGCCTACCTTCATACCATTTATGATTTAATAAAATCAAGTTCGTTATATAGTTAAAATAATACTCAAAAGCTTGAAATTAAAGTCCTCTGCTTTTTGAACCCTCAGCTAAATCCCCATAGGCAGCCTCTTTCACCACCTTTTATTTTAGGCCTACTTAGTTATCTCTGTAACTCTAACACTATGTTTACACATCTCTTAGTGACTGTCAAAGTTAATGTGTGCCTCTATTTTCCTAAAGATGAAGATATTGTTCCCCTTTACATTTCTAATTCTTCTTCCTGCTTTCTTTCTCGTTCCAGGCTTTTTCAATGAACTTTCTACAAAAGTAAAAATAAAATCTTTACATATTTACATTTTTCTTTGCAATGGTAATTGCATAGTTTTGTAATCAGCTGATTTTAAATGTTGAAAATTAAATAAATACAATATACCATTTTAACTATGTAACTACTGCTTGGTGCAAGTACAGATACTATTTTATCATTTATTTTCTCTCCTTGAGTAATATAATGTTAAGTGGGTTCTCTTTTCTTATATAGTGTGAGTAGTCTTTTAATTTAGTACTTATGTATAGACTGGGGCATTATAGTATAGTAATCTTCTCAATTTTCAACTTGACCTGAATGGATTATCTTAATATTTAAATGTATACTATGTTAATATTGATGTATATTGCTAAAAGTTAACAAGAACCACTTTAAAAAATCTTTGCATGTTGCTGAGGAGTCAAAGGAGTAAGAAATATAGGTACTATCTTGGGACCTACAAAACCCCTATTTTTATTATTTCTCAATATTTGCATAACATATTTTCTTTGGATGAATATTAGGGATAAAAACAAAAACATTTGGGAATATCATTCACTTTTCTTCAAAATTTAGAAATAGATTTTCATTTTCAAAAGCAAAGGATATAACAGTTCTGATATGTTTTAAGTCAAACAAAATTATACCATTATTTCAGGATTTATTAATGAAAATAGATTAAAATAGGTCTATTTTCCACATGATTGCTTGTAGAAATAACCCTAAGGTTTGTTGTTCTTTTCCTTAATTTTTGTTTTTGAGAAGTCTATTCTTATTCTAATAAGGAGATTCACCTTCACATTTGATGAAGGATACAATATCTCTAAAGCCAGATGATTATCTTCCCAACATTTTCTGTCTTGTCTGGAATAATAGGCTAGCCTTTTATTTTAAAGAATAAATGGCAATTACACATCTCCACCTACATTGAAAACATCACATTAACTACACGATTTTTTAAAATTGTTTTCTATATGAGAAATTACTGATAAATTGCTTTATGATATATCTACTCTATCATCTGCAAGCATTATCTTGGTTGAAATTTGAAATAGATCTACGAAGAAGACTTTTCTTAACAACATTTAATTATATACTTATACAATATTTCCATGAAAGCTGTATCATTTTAGGTCAATATTCTAATAGCTTTCAGATAAGTTTTCTAGTTTAGTTACGATCCACTGTTTTTATATATGCATTAATGTGTTGACTCATAAAACGATGTCCTATAAAAACGTTTTAATATTTAGGAAAAAGTTACTTTTACCTAAACATTATTTTTTGATCACTAAAGTGCTTTCTCCAATCATACTTCTAATTAACAATTATGATACAATGAATTAACCACGTTCGATCCACTGGTCTTTGAAGAAGTCTGCTATTTTTAATATTCACAAAATTACTATTGTGTCATCTTGAAACAATGGCAAGATAAAAAAATATTTTTGTAAAAAGAGCTTGAAATATGTTAGTGTCAAGGAGGTTTTTCAGAAATAGAACATGACAGACTATTACTTGACTTTCCATTTGCCATTATTAACTATCTTCAAGCCTAAGAAGAGGACACAGAATAGACGAATGAAGAGAAGGATCCACCATTGTTTTTCTGTTCCTAGTCTAGCATACTGTTTTCAAAATAGTTCTGAGATGTGCTTGCTAAAAATTTTGCTAACAGCTCTAAAAGGAATCATTATAAAAAATGCATGGTGCTGCATGATTAAATGACTTTTTTGACATTTAGCACATCATAATCAGGTTTTTGTAGAAGGGGCATGTGTCTATAAGATCTAGTTGTAAAGTCTTGTAAGGAGGTAAATAATCTGCAGACACTTGTCTTTTTAAAATGACTCTGGGAAACTAAGCCTCAGGAGACATGTGAGTTGCAATAAACAAAAGCAGCCAATCTTTCATTTATCTGTTTGTATTGAAGTTGATGTGCAATTATTTAGCATTTCTTTTTAACAAAAACTTGCATGAATTTTTCCCCAAAGAAAGATATTAAAATGCCAATACCTTAGTATGCACATATAATATTCCCCAGAAAATATTAAGAAAATCAATAAAGAAATCAATATCAGTCTGGAGTCTGCAAGAGTTGCAAAATACATTGATGGTTTCCTTTTTATGTGTTTTGGAAAACTGATTTCAATTGCCTGATTACTGATTCTTAGAATTTCATTTAGAACTCTTTCTTTCTTTCTCTTTCTTTCTTTCTTTCTTTCCTTTCTTTCTTTCTCTCTTTCTTTATTTCTTTCTTTCTTTCTCCTTCCTTCTTCCTTCCTTCCTTCCTTCCTTCCTTCCTTCCTTCCTTCCTTCCTTCCTTCCTTCCTTCCTTCCTTCCTTCGCAGGGACATGATATTGTGAATCAAAATCCAGAGTGTGTTTTTTAGGAGAAAAATAAGTATTTTTTCTTAAGGAGGAAAAACACTATTTTCACTGCCTTATTAGTAAGTAAGACATCAAAAGAGGAAAGCATCACAATGAAAGGCTGATATTATTAAGAACAAGTCGAAAGAAAGCTGTGTGGAATAAAACAAACAAAAGTTAAATATATATTAAGGTTTTAAGTATTTTTAGTATAAAAAAACCCATTTGTAACACTTTAGTGTCAACCTTTGAACTTCTGTAGATACTTAAGTTTGTAAGTCATAAAAAACCTTCTTTTGACCTCATTTATGCTTCCATCTGTTCTATTTCTTGCTTTTCTTTATAGCACAACTTATTGAAAGGGTGTTCAATACTTAAGAGTTTTCCGGTTTCACTCTGGAAACCACTCCAGTCTTTTTTCCCTATCATTCCATGGAAACTGCTCTTGACAAGATCCTTGATGACTTCTAGTTTGCTAAAACCAATGGTCAATTTTCAGTCCTCATCTTGTTACTTCTCAGCATTGAGTTATGTGCCTGAGTTGGCCAATTCCTCTCCTTTGATAGATTTATTCTAACATGTCTCTTTGCTTCTCATCATGCTCTTATTTCAGCTGCCACCCTCATTACCCACTGTATATATCAACACATCAAAAAAGTTTTAAAACACAAGTCAGTTTATGTCACTTCTCTGTTCAAAGGCCAACAGGGGCTGTGGGTATCACTCAAAGTAAAAGCTACATCTCTCAATGCCCTACAAGGCCTTTCACAATTTGTTTCCATTTACACTGTGACTATCTCTCCCACTGTTTCGCATTACTCAGTTCACTCCATCTTCTCTAGTCTTTTATTTTTTTCTTTTGTTTCCCAAAAACTCTCCAAATGTTTTCATCTTAAGATCTTTGCTTTGGATTTTCCTTGTCTCTCCCTCAGATATCCTTTTTACCAACTCCTCCATTCCTTTCAGGTCTTTGCTTACATCCCTCCTTCTCAAAGATATTTCTGACATCAAACTTTTTCATGTTGAAACTGTGCATCTTCCTCTAATTCACAGGAACTCCTAATTCTTTTAAACTCTCTCTCTCTTTCCCATAGCCCTTCCTAAAGTAGTATATAATATACTTAGTTTTAAATTTTTTAGTTGGTTTGCTTCTTGTCTCTCCACTAAAATGCAAACTCTATATAGAAAAGGAATGTTTCCTGCTGTATTCACTGATGCACCTCAAATATAATAAGATAACACCTATCACACTGGTGGTAATCAATAATACTCACTGAAGGAATCAGTAAATGAAGGCCTTATTTTTTAAAATTAAGTTAATAAAAAAATGAAATAATAAAAATAATAAGAAAAGCGAAGTCTTAAAAAAAGCAAAGTTTTTTTCCTTTCCTATTATTTTTTATCAGTAGTAAAAAGATAAAAAATCCAATTAAAAATAGAGAAAGGATTTAAAAAGATATTTCTTCTAAAAATATATACAAATAGTCAATAAGCACATGAAAACATGATCAATATCACTGGCTCTTCGGATGCCTATAATCAAAAAGACAGATCATAACAAGTCTTGGCGAGGATGTGGAGAAATTAGAATGAGAAATGGTACATTTGTTTTGCAGTCCATCAAGTTGACAGCCCCTCAAAATGTTAAACATAATTACCATATGACCCAGAAATTCCATTCTTACACATATACCCAAGAAAATTAAAAACACATGTCCACACAAAAACTTATACACTAATGTTCATAGCCATAGTAATCAAAATAGTAAAAAATGAAAACAGCACAAATGTATCAAGTGATAAGTGGATAAACAAAATGTGATATATTATTTGGTAAAAAGGAATAAAGTTCTGAAACAGACTACAACATAGATGAATTGTGAAACCATTATGCTAAATGATAGCCAGCCCAAGAAGATGACCATGTTAATTCATTCCATTTATATAACATATCTAGAATAAACAACTCTATGGAGACAGAAAGTAAAATGTAAGAGTAGGAAATGAATTGGAATGAGGAATGGCTGCTATATTGGTTATAAGGTTTCTTTTTAGGATGATAAAAATCTTCTAAACAGATTTTGCCAGTGGTTGAACAACACTGAATTATACACTTTAAGAGTGTCACTTTGGTAGCATATGAATTAATCTAAATAAGTATGCTAAAGATAACTATAAAATAATAAATGGATGGCAAAGTCATAATATAATCTTGCAAAGGCAACTCATTTTAAAGTAAAGCTGAACATTGACAATTTACTTGTGAGTTTGGACAGGATAGAGTCAACTTACAGCCTTTGAACACCAATCTTTATATTTATATCCTTTTCTATATATTGCTATAGTTAGTGTATAGGAAACAGAATGAGAAATGAAGTCTGTGTGATTTTACTTATGTTTTATGTCATATGATTTCATTTCAATATCAGTGTTTATATCATTACAATAACAGATTCTAAAAGTATTATAAATGTATATTCTTATTTAATCAATTTGTGATTATCCATACTGATGAAGGGGAACAAGTACAAGGGGAAGCAGAATCATTCGTATTAGCCTTTAAAAATTATGTACCTTCTGTTCTAAAAATTTCCAGTATTATAGACAAGCTGTTAAAACTTCCAAAACCTTCCTATTCAAATTCTCCTGCCTGCCCTTTAGTTTAACTCATCCATACCCACTTCTTCCCACTTTAGATAGAATTAAGCAAGAGGATTAACAAATATGAAATAGATCATTTAAAGTAAAGAAGCTCAATTTATAATCCAGAAAATTTATTGCAATTCATGACTCTTTATCCACTTTATTTTATTATCTTTATCTTATCACTGGCCTGAGAAGAATAAATAATTAGCTCCAGACCCAACACCAACACCTCGCTGTGAAGTTATTTAGGGGCCACTGTAAAAACTAGATTGTTCCGTTCGTCAAAAGGAAAAAGAATTACTTTCAAAATACAGTCATCCCCCTTTGCTTAAGAATAGGAATCCTATGAGGCACCTTGGTGGTTCAGTAGGTTAAAGCCTCTGCTTTTGGCTTGGGTCATGATCTCAGTGTCCTGGGATTGAGCCCCACATAGGGCTCTCTGTTCAGCAGGGAGCCTGCTTCCTCCTCTCTCTCTGCCTGCCTCTCTGCCTACTTGTGATCTCTCTCTCCTGTCAAATAAATAAAATCTTTAAAAAAAAAAAAAGAATAGGAATCCTAAAGTAAAGACAATGATGATTTCATACTTACTTATAACCAAAAAAATAATTATTTATTTTTCCTTTCTTCTGTGGATAGATGTTCAGTTTATTCATTCTTGGACTCTCTGTGGTACACCAGAATCTACCCTTCCTCTCACCCCATTACAAAACCCATACAATGTACCCTCTCCAGGCAAAACTCCCATTCTTACTCATCCTTTCTTTGAACTCCAGTAGAAAGCAAATGCTGCAGGGGCGCCTGGGTGGCTCAGTGGGTTAAAGCCTCTGCCTTCGGCTCGGTTCATGGTCTCAGGATTCTGGGATCCAGCCCGCATTGGGCTCTCTGCTCAGCGGGGACCCTGCTTCCTCCTCTCTCTCTGCCTGCATCTCTGCCTACTTGTGATCTCTCTCTCTCTCTTTGTCAAATAAATAAATAAATAAATAAATAAATATCTTTAAAAAAAAAAAAAGAAAGAAAGAAAGAAAGCAAATGCTGCAGCCTGAAGTCTTGAATTCATGGAAAGAAAGAAGTTTGGACTGACCTAACAGTTCTTCAGGTAGTCTGACAATTTCTGTTCATAATTATCGGCCTCATAGTCATCTCCTGCCCTGCTATGTGCGTCCTTTAAGCCTGATTTTGATCCTAGGTTCTGCTGGGTTTGTCAAATAAATTAGTTTCCATCTCTGCTGTAGCTGTTTTCCTTGAGTAGTTTTGTATAAGTTTTCTCTGCTCTAGTTTACTAATATTATCCCATATATTCTGGGTCTTTCAGAAATTCATGAAGATACTCATTTTTCTTACTGTTTTATCAGCCCTGCAATGACCTCCTCTACTTCCTCCTTTTCTTTTTTTTCCTTTTTTCTCCTTCATTATGGTATTTTTTTACTGGTTAATAGGATTTTTCTTTTTCTGAGCTAAATGGGATAAGGATGAGGGGAAGCAAATAGGGGTGCTCTTTCCACCATCATGAACTGGAACCCCTTGGTAATATTATATGTAGTCATCTGATTTCAAGTACTTTCTCAGAGTTAATCCAAGTGCCCAAGAAACTGTAAAAAAAAAGGGACTTTGCTTCAGTGCTGTCTTCCCACTTTACTTTCTAATCTAAAGTGGTTGTTTTATACCCTACCTGTTCGCTCTCAAGCTCTCTCTCCATTTAATCCAAGCACTTAGTTTTATCCCTGTTTTCTTGTGTGTTGTAGTAATAGGGAGGTGTAATTATCTGCCTGTTTTATATTTTCAGCAAGTTAAGTGATCATTCTGAAAATAAATTTCTATTAAGAACAATAATAAAATCCATGATAAAGCTTATGTAGTATAATCCCTATCCCTGACTAGTGGCAAGAGTTCAGGGTTTTATGGTTTCACCACATTATGCTCAATACACTGTCTCAAACAGTAAGACCCTATTTTTCCAGTGGACTTGATTCTTCTTGTAAGCCTTGTATTCCATGTCTTTTTTTTTTTTTAAGATTTTATTTTTAATTCCCACACTCAACATGGGGCTTAAATCCACAACTTGAGATCTAGAGTCACTTGCTCTACTGATTGAGCCAGCCAGGTGCCTGTCCAATAACTTTTTTTAATGTCAAACATTATTCTCTTAGCCCCTATTGTTTTCTTTACAAATGACACAACAAAATAGGTCTGTGTGTAAAATAGCCAGTGAAACTTCTACATAGAATTTTAGATTCTAGTACTGATTATATGTCCATATGTTCTTCATTAAATAAAAAAGGATATTGGAGTACTATATTCTGCCCACTTTTTTCTCCTTTACTGTATCTATATGTCTATATACATTCACATATTAAAAACTAAGTAGGAATATAGTAGCACAGCCCCCTCAAATGCATGCACCAGTGATACATTTCCTAATCAGTGATCATGTATACATCATAAGAAATAGGATAAATCACAAATTCTGCCTTATCTTCTTTTTTTCTCCCCTCTTCTCTAATTTACTATCTGGTAGCTATCTCTGTCAGCAGTAAATAAATCAAATAAAATTGTGGAGGATGTGTAATTATAATTGATTAAATAAGCTTATGTTTTAGACATCAAGAAACTCAATTTATTTCATTCTTTGTTGTTGTTGTTGTAGTTCATGGGCTTGCATGTTTATTCTCTGCAAACTATTATCTATGCTCACCTTGTCTGAACAAGAGCTGTAGGAAGAGATGGAGATGGTTAATTTAAAAAAAATGTGAGTTTATTAAAGTCAGCAGGAATAGTGGAATAAACATAATAAAGTCTATATGACCCCAAAAGTTATCTACATATTGAATGGAGGAGCAAGGGGGATCATTAAAATATTTTATTTGCCATGCTTGCTAAAGGAATTTGTTAATTTAGCAGATTTTTATATGACTAGAAACATTTGAATTATGAAAAGATACAGAAAAATACATAGATCTTAACATAGCTACTCTTCTTCTAAGCACCTGAAAGCATAAAGGTTTTGTGTTATTTAGTATTCCGTTGAAAAAATAAAATCTTTCTAGTTGAAGCCCATGGACTTGTAAAAATGCTAGAAATTTACAACCCATTGGCAATATGATCTTTTAAAGTTCTTATGCATGATGGGTTTCTTGGAGAGTATTTAATGGAGAAATCAGGTTTTTGATAGACAATAAATTTGAAAGATGTTGTGAATCAAATTTTGAAACATATCTACTAAGTATCAGATAAGTACTGAATAAAATGATCAAGCATGAACTTTCCTAAATAACTGTGTTGACTCTTATTCATAAGTACACTATTTAAGCAAAATTGAAAGCAAATGCATTTGCTATTTATAAAGATTCTCGTAGTTTCTTACTACATTATTACAGCACATAGGTGAAGAGAGCAAAAAATAAATGAGAACATTATTAATATTATCAGCACAGTATTTGGAATTTGCCTTTATTGTTTTGAGAAGCTATGAATCAAATTATAAATTTTAATCATATATATTATAAAGCATAAGATTTAAATGTTTTAAAGTATTGCTTCTGTCTTTAAAATAACATGATTGCATAAGAGTTCTTTTTGTTATTAACATGTTTTTATTACAGAGCTAATAAAATCTCATTGTAAGTAAGATATAAAATCCTGAAAAAATATTATTACTCATGTCCAAATTCCTATAGAGAAAAATTGGTGTATGACTACATTAGTGGCCACTAATATTTCATACCTCTTAATATATGCTTACTTAAGTGGGCTTGGCCCTATAATTTTCTTTGGCCATCAGGCATTCAGCAGAAATGATATAAGCTGAGGCTTGATAAGCACTTCAGCATTGGTGATTGTTTTCTTAAAACATTACCACTGCTTTGTAAAAAAAAAAAAAAAATCCTGGGCTATTGTTCAAAACAGACCATGCAGATGAGATCCATGGTACCCTGATCTATGGTCCCAGCTAACGTCCAGCCATTTGGCTCTACTCTTTTTGTATCACTTAATCATAGGGGGGTGACTAGGTGACTAAATCCGTGCAATATAACCACTAGATTAAATCAGCATATAAACTTCAACTAAGCTCAGCCCAGATTGTAGAACAGCAAGCAAATAAATGGTTGTTGTTCTAAATATAGGCAGCTGAAACAGAAGTTGGAACCTAAATCTGGTATGTGACCCTTCAAAACATTAAACATATGGCATTGAAATCTGTCAATGGGCATTGGGTGGAGGGTTGAGGAATGGTGAATAGACTGTTAATCAAAGTTGAAAAGACAGTGAAAAAAAACATTCCTAGAGGCCAGAAGGATGGCTTTTTTTGTAGTGTAAAGGAATAGGAGAATGTGTAGAGTCATTTGGCTTCTTTCAGCTGAATAGGAAGAGAGAGACAGATGTACAGGAAGAGATAAAGTGAAGAAAGAACTGTTTTGGTTTAAAGGAGAATTTTGAGGAAATACAGAGCACCTAAGAATTGTTGGGTCAAAATAAAACTCCTTCTCAAACCCCTTCCACCTGTCTAAAACAGATTCTCAAAGAAATAGCTTTAGAGTAAGAATTATTCAAGAGTATTGCTGTACAATACTCTGTTAAGACCTTAGAAATGCAAGTTAATGTCTGAATACATGAACTTTAAGCAAGAAAATAAAACAATTTCTAAGAATTTTGTCAATGTTATTCTATAGAAGTCTAACAAGCCCAAAGAATTATGGACATGGTTTTTTTTTTTTTTTTTAAAGATTTTATTTATTCATTTAACAGAGAGAGAACACAAGCAGGCAGAGAGGCAGGCAGAAGCAGAGAGAGGAGCAGGCTCCCTGCGGAGCAAGGGGCCCGATGCGGGACTCGATCCCAAGACGCCGGGATCATGACCTGAGCCAAAGGCAGTTGCCCAACCAACTGCGCCACCCAGGCATC